>JAOXNX010000028.1:16296214-16310634 GCA_028566075.1 Solidago caesia
CCGAACGTGTGAGATTTTTTAAAAATAGTATAAAAAAGTGAACCAACTTTTTACACGCCAAAAACATTCAGCTAAATGCCACAACACGCTTCAAACACCGACGCCGCCCAACGGGCGGCGCGTGAACTTTCTAGTTACTATTAAAACAATTGAATGTGAATAATAGATTTTTGTCTTTTTGTAACATACTCCAACATTTAGATATATATATAAGATTGAGCATATAATAAAACAAGAAGAAATTGGAACAAGTGGTTGTGGGGGTTAGGCTTAAAATCAAAGGTCCATGGTTTGAACCCTCTTTCCCACATCTTTTTTGGTTGTTTTTTTTTTGCTTTAGAATTTACAATATGGTCCCTCACAAATTTACATATATAGCCCAAAGTTTTTATATTTGATTGAGTTGATATATATAGTTTGGTCTCCTTTTTTTTTTTTTGTTTATATATAATAATTTATATATTCCTTTTGTATTTTTTTTTTGTTAACATTTGTTTTTTTATATATCTTTTTTAAATTTGGTTTTTATATTTTTGGTTTGAACCTGAACGTGTGAGATTTTTTGTATAAAAAAGTGTGATAACAACTTTAATATTCTCTATATGTACTAAATTACCATTTGAACCTGAACGTGTGAGGTTTTTTAAAAATAGTATAAAAAAGTGTGATAACACCTTTAATATTCTCTATATGTACTAAATTACCATTTCATATGCCATTAAACACATATTGTCACTATGAACCAACTTTTTACACGCCAAAAACATTCAGCTAAATACCACAACACGTTTCAAACACCGACGCCGCCCAACGGGCGGCACGTGAACTTTCTAGTTATATATTATATAGATAGTATATTAGTGGTCATAATATTATTATTTCAAAATATGAAGGAAAAAAAAAAACACTTCAATATATCATATATGTGTTGTTTCGTGTTTTGGATGTACGTAAGACGTACATTTATGGCTCTCCAAATCCCTTGATTGGTTGCTTCTATAGTTAATAAGACCTCAGCAGTTTAAAGCTTTTGTTTTGAAGCAAAAGGTTATTAAAAAACTTTTGATGAAAAAGTTAACCTTGAAAGCGTAGACTTGCAACTTGAAAGATAGGAATCAATAAATGGGTATAACTTTCAATGGTACTTTACTTGAGCAAATAATTAGCTGATCCTCTTGTCAAGGAAGAAGGTACGTACCTAGAAGTTATGGTGATTAGACACATAAAATAGTGAGCCAATGCCGTTTTTTACTGGCTATGAGTCTTAATATCATCTTCGATGGTGTACAAGAAGGTTGAGATGTAGAGAACATTATCTCTACCTAAGGTACAGATGTTGCTTTCAAGTTCTATCAAAGGTAGAAAAGAACCTCTGATCTGCCGGACATGAAAATCGAATCCATGACCTCTGTCTCCAAAGGTAAAGGCTACAACCATTTGATACAACAAATAAAGAAAATGACACTAGATCTATCTAGAGTTGACTTTCATATTGCTTACTGCCTAATGAAAGTTGCCTACTGATATTGTGTTGTTTGCTACCAACAAAAGCCTTGTGGCTTTACCAAAATTTCGTTAGGGAACAAAACACTTCTCTTTGGTACATGTTTGGAAAAATCCATAATCGGTAATAATGTGAAAAACATTTTGTCATTAGGTACGAACGCACACTTCTTAAGAAGTGACCACAAACCAATAGTCCCAAATTGTTTTGTTATCTAAAAGTATATATATAAGCTATTACCAAATGGTCTACTGGTAAGGAGTAATGTTTTTTCACAAGAGATCTCAGATTCAAGTCCTACCCTAGACATATTTGGAGGGAGTCACAAGTATTTAATTTCCACCTATGGTGGGCCCTGGGTAAGTTTTCCCTTCCAGATCTCTGGGTGATAAGGGTTTCTTATCGAGGGGTTTAAATTGAAGATCTATTCTGCGAGTCAGCTTTCTAGCGCAAATCCCCTGTACAATAAAGGATATAATTAAATAAAAAAATTAAAATAAATACTCACTTATTTTCTTTTAAACAAACTACCTCATAAATTGATTGATTTCAAACATTTAGTGCAATATAGAAAAATTAATTGCACCCATAAATGTCAATGAATAATTGAATACTATATTATTATTATAAAATATTATTATAAATTACATACTTTTTTACAAAATTAAATATTAATTAATTGTTATTTTAAAATAACTAATGAATTTATTGCAAAATTTAATTTTAGATTATATATAGATATAAATTAAATTTTTTTATAAAAATAAATATTAATTCATTGTTATTAATGAATTTATTGCAAAATTTATGTTTAAGTTCAAGTTAATTTTAGATTATATATATATCATTATCAATTACTACAATTACCAAACATTAATTAATTAACAATAACAATGACTATCATTTTGTTTTTCTTAACCCTATTTATAAACCCTTATAAAAAGTTTTTAGCATTTTTTTTTATTTTTTTATATATAGTATTACTTATATTTTCAATATACAAAAAATCTAAATTACCCATCACAATTTAACACCTAATTGAGTTTTTTTTTTAAACAATTGGTCAAACTTTCCAAAATCAATTGAATTTTAGCAACTATTTCTATTTATAAATTTTAATTCATAATAATAAAAACTATTTAAAATAATAACTTAAGTTATAGTAATTTAGAAATATCTAAAACATTATAAGTTAAGAGCAATGTTAGATTTACAAACTAATTACAAACAAAAGTTTACAAACATACGTGGCGTGTGATGTGGACCAATCAACAAAGAAAGAGAAAGAAGAAAGAGAAAAAATTGACTTGATTTGATTGGTGAAAGATTTGTTTGTAAACTTTTTTTGTAATTAGTTTGTCAACCTAGCATTTCTCATAAGTTAATTATCTATAACTCGAATTCTCTTATCTATATTAATAATTATTATATAACAAAATATGAGTTTGTCGATTGGGTTTTTATAACATCATATCTATTATCCTCTATAATCACCATTGAAAAAAGATATATATAACAAACTATCATTAAAAAACACTCAATTAAAAAAAAGAGTTTAACACCTCAGAATGTAAACAAATTTATACGAATTATCATAGTGTGTATCGAACTTCATTCTTGTGCATTGTATTTAATGAACTTTCAAATCCCGGTTATTGTATGTACCGGACCAATCAAAAACTCGCAAACTGACAACGTGGTATTGAACGTGACAGCTTATATGTTGTCACATATACTCGGATACATACAATAACCGAGATTTGAAAGTTCATTACATACAATACACATGGTTGAAGTTCGACACACACTATGACAAATCATGTAAAGTTGTTTATATTATGAGGTACTAAGCCCTTAAAAATTAGATATGTTTATCTCGCTGCATTACACGGGTATCCTGCTAGTTCAATAGTATTTTCATTTTCAATATTTCATCATATAATCAAAATCTTAATCTATTACCCATTAAAAAGTATTTGACACTTTTTTCAACAATCTTAAAATTTAAGAATATATATAGACATTATACGAATGATAAAGTTTCTTGAAACCGATGTGTGATAATTAGAGTTTCATATTTTCATTTATACTAAATGGTGAGTTTATTGTTCATAAAAAAATTGAAATAAAATACAAATTTTATAAATATGAAATCAAGTGTAAGACTAGTATAACAGAAATGATATATATTTTTTGGATTATATTTAAAAAAGTTTATACTTTATCATCCAGTTTATTATATTAAAAGGTGACAAGTTATTTATTTTAACAATCTAATAAACATATTATCGATTTTTTTTTTTTTTTAAAGTTAAAACTATTTTTCACTATGGTATCGGGTAGTTAATATTAAGCAATGTCAAACATACAATATTCAAATCTTGGGCCAAATATTATTGAAAAGAAAAAGAATTGAATTGAAATTCAAAAGCCCAAAGAAGTAATATATTAAAACCCCAAAACACCCTTCTCCCCCCTCTTTTCTTTCTTTCTTTTTGTATCATCACAGGAACAAAATATAAATACATACATTTAATAATAAATAATAATAGTAAAAAAAATTAAAACCCAAAAATCGAAACCCAAAATTTTCGATCATCTGCGCCACAATCCATCAATCAAATTCATCAGTTTATTAAAATTATTATTAACTTAAGTATTTCACACACACATAATATATATACATATATATAATTTCCTTTTTATATACATATACTTACACATATATACGTATCGTTTTTATTTTTATTTTCGATCAATTTAGGGTTCTTTGACAGTTTTTGAAGAACCCCATTTGTGTTTTTTAGGGTTTTTAATTTTTTTTTTTTTGTGAATATTTTTAATTAGTAAATGTGGTTTTTAGTGTAATGTGATCAAATTATGTTGGACTTTCGGATACGAGGTTAGGGTTTTTAGGGGGGTTGGGTGTGTAAAACTTTTTAGGGTTAGGGTTTAGAGATGGAAGATACTGAGCTTGAAGAAGGGGAGGCTCGTTTTGCCGATAATATCGATCCCGATATCGCTCTCTCTTACATTGTAAGAGTTTTGGCCTTTTTTGTTGTATAAAGTGTTGAAATTTTTTAGTTGGTTTGTAATAATGTGTTGTTATGTTTTTGAAAGTGGAAATTAGAAGTTATTAAGTGGACTCGTTGTGAATTTTGGGGTTTTAAGGAACTACATTGGTTGGACTATCGAAAAAAACTTAAGAAAAGAACCTGCATTGTTGATTGGATTTATGAATGTTGGTCATTGAATCAAGAGTTCCGGATTGTAAATGGTTTCGGAAACTTTGATTTTGAGTACCAAATATAACTAAGAACAAAATGTGATTCATGGCTGACATAAATTGAACTTGTGGATAGTCCACTTTACTAAACCTGAGACGTGTTTATGACAATGAGTTTTGATCCTGCTAAGAACGTTGATCTTGTTTAGCTTCTTTCAAGATGGCATTTTGCTTACTTGGGATTTGTTGTTATATGAACGTGGTTGTGTTTGTGACCACCAGGGGAGAAACTGTGTGAAAATCCGGTTGAGAATGTCGATCTTGTTTTGTTTCTTTCGAGATGGCATTTTGCTTACATGGGATATGTTGTTATATGAATGTGGTTGTGTTTATTCACATACTAGTTCGTGCTGATGCATTTCGCCAAGCTATAATTAGTGATGTCGCCGGGAATAAGTTTTGGTCGTATCGTTTGGCAACTTAGTCAATTAACGGTTGCTATATGTAGATGACCAATGCGTTTTCGGTATGTTGAATATGGTCTAGTATATTTTGATTTACGAGGAGAGGGGAAAATGGTCGTGGGCCCATCTATGAAACTTATTTTGATGTTTATAAATTTCTATTTGCAACTATTATGTGCCATCTTTTTTAATTGTCGCGAGTGTTATCACCAATAACATTTATGTCTTTGCTTCTTTTAGGGAAAGAGGCTCGAAAATGTATTGGGTCATTTTCAGAAAGAGTTCGAAGGCTTGTGTACTACAGAATTATTGGGTAAGCCACCCATAATAGAACTTTTCTACCAGAAAGTAACAACCCTATAACAATTTTCTTGGCAGGGCCAAAATGCGGTGATTATGGGTCATTTTTACCCGTAGAGAAGCATCCTCCCTCACTTCCTACTCATGTGAAGCCTCTTCAGAGAGTTACAAATCCTAATAACCCACGTTCATATGAAAATTTTCGTTTCAAGGTATATGGATTTTTTTTCTACTTATATTTGAATTCGTTTATTTTTGGTTGATAGGGAAATTTTGTTTTAGTTGACATTTGTGGATTGTGTTACCATTTAGGCTGCTCCTTCAAATCCAGTCACACCCGCAGGCCCTGTTAGACCAGCTGCTGCATCAGATCATCACAACGTTTTTCTTGATCCGAATCAATTATCTGCTGTTGATTTGGCTAGCCAAGATGCATCAAAAACCGAAACCACAAGTAATTTGGCCAATCCTAGTGTAAAAAGGTCAATGAAGGTTCGAATTAAAATTGGTTTTGATAAATCTAAAAGGGAAAAAGATGAACTTTTGAGTGGTCTTGGACTACTTACTTCTTCTTCCTCAACGGGCAATAATGCCGATGATTTTGGTGTGCCGCCAGTTGACTCCCATGATAACCGTTTTGGTTCTCCTAGCAGTATACTATGTGTAAGTATGATTGTCTTTATCCTACTATTGTTGTCTTATATTTGTTGAGGTTTATTTATGTATCTCTTATTGTTATGCTGTAGGATATGACATCTATCTTTGTCCCTGGAAACCAGCTGGTTTCACCGCTAAATGAGAGTCTACTTTGCTTACCAAAAGTGGAAAGAAATAGAAGTGCTTCCATTTTTGTTGATGTTTCATCTTCTGTTCTTGGAGAAGTGAAGCAGATGGAAGGAAAGGAAGCAAGTTCACAAGGTAAAAGTGAATCTGTGGTAGGAACTAAAAACAAGAACCGTACTGGTTCTGAGGGTGACAAGGCTACATTTTCAGAAAAAGATGCGAAAACAGAATCTCTTGACAGAAAACAGGGTTTGAACAATGATTTCAATGTCAAGCTGTCATCCGGCTCTACATCTATATCAAATCAAGCAGCAACCAAGAAAGTCATACCTGTAAAGAAACGAGAAACGCAAAGAGAATTGATTGAAGACAAATTGTTTAGTCCTGATTTTACGAGCAAGGGATCAGATGGAAGCTATGAACAGAAACATGTCAAAAAGCTTTCACTTGATTCAAAGGGAAGTGGCAGGATCAAGGGCAATGTGGTTCGTTCAGTTTATAGAAATGACCCTGATGTTTCTAAGCATGAGACATGTCGTTTTGAAGAGAAAGTTGCTCCTACCGCCATTAAACATGAACAACATGAAGCAGAAGATTCTCAAAGTGTTGAGAAATGGCCATCTGAAAGAAAAATTAAGTTAATGGGCGTTCAAAGGGTCAGCATATCTAAGGAAAACTCGATGTCCAGTCTCTCTGGAGCAAAGAAAGACAAAAAGAGTGGTCTAAAAGATATTGTGAGGGTGCGTAATAGCTATAAAGAGATACTTGACAGTAGTGTGGGGGACCATATACAAACAAAACCATTAGACTTGCCTACTGGCAATGAGGCGGTAAAAGAAGAACATGTTGGGAGAAATGATCTTTCTGTGCCTGTCCTTCAGCAAACAGAAGGGGGTTCAGAAGTCCCTTCAGACCATTGGGTAGCATGTGATCGTTGTGAGAAATGGAGGCTTCTGCCAATTGGTATGGATCCAAGTAATCTGCCCGAGAAGTGGCAGTGTAGCATGTCAACATGGCTGTGAGTTCCTTTCTGTTTTCTTTGATATTATATTCTCGTTTTTCAGGTAAACAATGGATTTTGTTCATTGTGCAGGCCTGGCAAGAACCATTGTGATATCATTGAGGATGAAACCACAAGGGCAGTTCAGGAAATGAACCTTCATATACTTTCTCAGAATCAGAACAGCCTTCAAGTTAATATAGTGCATGCTGACCATATGAACTCAAATGTTAGTCTGATAGAAACTTCACATTCATCAATGGAGTATAGACATAAAAGAAAAAGTTTGAGTCATGCAAACCAGCCATTGTTTGAGAAAGATGTAAAAAAACCTGTTGATGTGGGAAGACATGTTGTTAAAGTAAATGGAGGTGAGTAAGAAGTATACAGTTGTATGTATGTTGTTTAATGTGATAATTTTACTAATTTATCCTTATGAAAAATGTTGCAGGTGATCCGATGCCTAAAAAACTGAAAGTAAAGACCGAGTTCACTGTAGCTTTAAATAAGATCAAGACAGAAAGTGAGAGAGAAGTGGAAAAAGAAAGCGAGCAGCTGTACTCTAGCCATGGAGGTCGTCGGCCAAGGGACAGGTTGGTAGTTACAGTTAAGAAAGAGGCAGAATGTACTCACCCCTCCATGAAAAGTATGTCATCGGATAAAAAATTGGAAATGCATGCAAAGAAGAGAAAATTGAAAGACTGGCAGGAAAGTCAACATTATGCAAACACATTGGAAAGCAGTGAAGATAGAATAGGAAGTAGGAATGAGAAGAGATTAAAGACTTCTAACACCGAGGTAAAAGATAGAGGAAAAACAATGAAAATCAAGTTGTCGGCTAGTAAAGAGAACTTAGCTGACACAAGTCACAAGAAGGATACATATAGAGAAAAAGTTGCTCCTAAGGATTTGGAATCTGAGAGATTTTTGCTTGCTGCTACTTCAAGTTCTTCAAAGGTTTCTGGTTCTTGTAGATGGGTTAGTTTTCAAGAAAGGAAAGGGTCACCGGTAGGGTCAGTTTCGTCATCTCCTAATCTAGACAAGCTTTCACCTGCTGGAAGAACCATCACAAGAAAAGTTCATGCCGAAAGTGGTATTGGGATTGAGATTCCAAGAAAAGAAATTTGTGGAAGTCAAAGATTTGGCGGCAAAGTTGATCCCAAGCATAAAGAAGCCTCCAAGATTAGAAATAGTCTTAGGATGAAGCATGCCACTGAGATTGATTCTCATAAAATGAGCATGAAAGGTGTTGCTATTGGTGCTATGATTCCACAGAGTTCTGGGAAGGGATCTTTACCAATGTCTAATGATAAAGATGAACGACCAACTGTTCAAAAAATAAAGGTAAAGGTACCTGATTCTTTGACTGCTCAAGAACCGTTTCCTAACAAAATCAGAAAGGTTGAAGTGGATGTTGAAGTAGTAGGTGATGGGAGACAGAAATGTTCAATTGATTCTGGCATTGGCAAGAAAATTCCTAGAAAACGAACAAGTGAAAGCCTAGGAGATGAGAAGCCAACATTATTGACAGAGCATACTGAATGTGAATTTAAATTGGGTGAAAGTGGTATTTCAGAAATGACTTCAACTGTAAAAAATGATTTGAGAAAAGCATTTATGGGTGACATATCAAAGAGAAGGGACTCAAATGAGGTAGAGCCAAAAGCGGAGGCTAGCCCATACTCTGCAGCTAAGCAAAGTGAGTCAGCTATTGTTTGTCATCCGCCATCTAGATCCTCGGAAATAACCAGTTTGGATGATTCTGGTCAAAATGAGTCAAAGATTATGAAACATCCGGGAGATGCTGCTAATCAGAATGCTAACACTCTCGTGACTGATTCCAGTACCATGAAGGATCTTGGTGTTATTCATTTCTTGAAGGAGTATGCATCTAGCCAAACTGCTTTGACTGCCTTCAAAAGAGCCGAGGAGTCAAAGGACTATGCTGATTGTTTAAAGGTTTGTATTGCTTGCTTAATGCATAATATTATAGGCATTATAAGGGGTTTGAATTTATTTTATGTTTACTTTGGTCATGTTTTATATATTTCAAATAGACTATCAGGTTTCTGCTGTTTGGCTCATTTATAGAAATACCATAATTACAGACTAGTGCTGCTATTGTGATTCCTTTACAGCTTTACTTTTATTTTAATCTATCTTATTTTATGCAGATTTCTGGATTTGATTATGAGTGCACAGATGCTTTCCTTGACTGTGCGTTGAAATTTCTTTATGCTGCTTCGCTCCTGGAGGCCTGCACCACTGACTATAGCAAATCCAAAGGTGTGGATCCAATGAATGTTTATAGCACTTCTGCCAGACTTTCCAAGTAAGTAAAAGTTATACTCGCTATTGGTATCTATATTTATTTGTTTATTTTACAAAATTTGAATGTCACTAATAACGTGCTTAAATGCTCCAGCTCATGACTTCTCTAAAACTTGCAGGGTTTGTGCTCAAGAATTTGAGAAACGGAAAGAGATGGCTGCTACAGCTTTGGCCTATAAATGCATGGAAGTGGCATGTATGAGGATAGTCTATTGCAAGAGTTTGGTGACCAGACAAGACTTGCAAATAAGTATGCAAATGGTTACTCAGGGTATGCCCAAATTTAGCAATTTAATCAGAGATTTAATTATGTAACTGTATGACTATTTTCTATGTACTTTTTCAGTATCACTACAAAAGTTATGTTGTAGATGATTAATAATCAGTCGCACCTAGCCTACCCGTCTTGTTTGGCACAAAGGCTATGTTTTCGTTCTATTAGTACTGACATAAATTCTGTCACCCATGTAGGTGAGTCACCATCTTCTTCTGCATCTGATGTTGATAATCTTAACAATCAAGCAATGGTGGATAAGAACATGTTGTCTAAGATCGTTGCACATCCTGGAAACCACGCTGTTGCTCGAAACCAAGCTAACTTCACGAGGCTGCTTGATTTTGTAAGTTCATACTCTCTTATTTGCTTTGGATATGCGTTTTGGTATCGAATATCTGATTGTTGTGACTTGAAGTTGCAATGACTACTATATAATGTTGTAATAAAAAGTATTTTACTTATGGTTATATTATTATTTGGGAGTCAACAAATTATCAGTTTTGAATAAATCAATTTCAGACCATCTGCACCAACACTAATTTTACAAGGGTAAAGTGAAATAAGTTATGTCTCCGTTTATTTTCTCAATAAAGGCAGTTTTGGTCGTTAATATCACATAATGATATTTCCGAAACATACATCATAACAACCCCTTAATGACCCTAAAGCCTGTATGCTTGTTCTGACTCTTGAAGCTTAAAATGTGCTTTGGTTTTAATTAATCTGCAGACAAGTGACGTAAGTCTTGCAATGGAGGCTTCTATGAAATCACAGAATGCTTACAAAGCTGTAAGTTCAGTCCGACCAGAAGTTCAGAACAAAGAATTGATTGCTTCAATCAAAAGAGTTGTTGACTTCAGCTTTCAAGATGTAAAAGAAGTTGTATTATTGGTACAAAATGCACGTGAGGCCATCAATCGTCAAGGCTTCAAAGGCAAAAACAGGCAGTAATTAGCAGCAGAGATGTATATAGCATTTGGGCATCATTTTTGACCTATCTGTACAAAACAAGATCGGGATCACAACATTAAATTAAAAAGTCATATCATTTTTGACCGAAATTTCACCCTTTAGCGCGTAGTGATGGTGGTGAGTATATGAGATGAAATTATGGAGAGGCTTTATGTAGAATATTGCTCTTAGAACCTCATACACCAAATCGGTGTTGGTTTTTACCTTAAGATAGTAATTTAGAAATCAGCATTTTGTAGGATTTGTAGTAGAGTTTGGATTCTGTAGGACCTGATGTTTTTTGAAAATCAAAAGACAGTACTGGTCACAAGTTTCCTGTTTTGTACTTGACTGATTATGACTTGATGGAAGGCCTCTGGCCTAAGCTTGTTGATTTTGAACGTAAATAAGTTAGAAAATTACAATGATTTAACAATAACCCCCAAAAGTACAATACTACAACAGTTTTGTTTTGTTTATTATTGTTATTTTTTTAATCTTTTGTGTGTGTGTGTGTGTGTGTCATGGGTTCGATAGCATGCTAATAAGATGCGTATAGCTTAGAGCTAATGCTCCTGGTCAAAAGGTGCCAATGATGATATCTTTTCGAGCATCGATGTGGTTTTAAGTAACTAGTTCAAAATGAAGAGACGATCGGTGGTCACACCTAAAAGCTTTCACATGGTTGTCATTGTAACGTTAGTAACTGGCAAGGCATGCAACAAGCTCAATCCTCATCTTTAGTCGTCATAACTGAGTTTGGAATGGGCATGATAATGCTTGACCTAATTTGAAACCCGAAAAAAATCTGGTTAGGATTGTATATTCTCTACCCATCAACCTGCCAACTTGATTTTTTAGGTCAGGTTTGGTTGGGCTTTTGATCATCCGATCGACCTTAAAACCCTCAATTTAGAAAGATAAATACACGATAGAAGACTTTGATATTATTGGAACTAGCAAATAATATATTTTTAAGTATTTCATAAGATTTATTTATTTGGTTCAATGGCCCGGTCCCTGTTGGACTGGTCGGACCAGTGATTTGTAGCTTGCTTGTTTGCTATCCGGTTTTGGAACCATAAATCTTGGAGAAAATAGGAAGCATGTCTTTTGAAGTCAAAATATCTTGTCTAAAAATTCCAACTTTTGATGGCAATAACATGTTGTTTTAACGATTGAGAATTACAGAGAACCAAAACATACCATCAATAAAAATGCATATGACATTGTGTCTTACAAGTAATGAATCATTAAGGTGAAGATGCGAAGAAAACTTTGGCGGGCCTAAACTCAATGCCTTGTACAAGAAGACCGGTAAGATTACATTGATCGTAACTTTTCACGTGACAATGCCTCGTGATTGGTTTATGGGTAGCATCAGTGTGGAAGTCCCATATTTGAATTTCCAACCAACCATCTTTCCTCAGTTTTGGGTGGCCTTTTATTTTGCTAGTCCTTATTGGGATGTCATGAGGCTTATCAACACTGCGTCTAATGAACGGGATATGAGTAGGAGTAAGTAAATCGACAAGTTGTAGCTTCCGATTGCTCTCACCCTGGGTTTTGTCGTCTATTTGTATCAGACCACTAACCAAGGAGCGTTTTGTAGGTAGTTTGTACACAAGATAACATGCATAGATTGTTTCCAGTGACAATAACTGAGATTCCAATTCACAAACAATAGTAAACTCTTTTATCTTACAACACTCAGCCACCAATCCAAACCTGCAGGAAAAGCATATTTAATTTGTGAAATATGAGGTTGAAATGTAGATTTATTTGGTAATCATGGGTGTCCTACTCGCTTTACGAGCAGACTAATCCCAAGAGCTGACTCGCTTTGCGAGCCTAGAGTCAGAGCAGGTGAACCTCTGTGGCCACTAGGGTATCTTTTTTTAAGGAACCAAGAATTGAACATGTAACCTCTAGGGAGTTTCACCCTTTTTGAAGATACATGCCCAACCAATGGACCACCACCCTAATGGTTATAGAACCAGTATCTCCGGCACTAGCGGTGCCGGATTGGTCCATGTCACCCCAAACCGGTAATGGCAATGCCGGATTCGTCCATGTCATCCCAAACCGGCAATGGCAATGTCGGATTGGTCCAAAATCAAGGTGTGACCGGCATTAGGGGTGCCGGATTCATATAAAGCAAAGAAAGGCGTACGAGTGCCAGTGACACGAAGGCAATCCGGCAATGCCAATGCCGGTTTGAGGTGACATGGACAGAAATACTGGTTCTACAAAAAAAAAAAAAAATCCGAAAACTTGTTGGCAAAAAATTCTTGAGATAAGATTTTCATGTTTGTATTGAGGAAGTATTCATTATCGCTTTTCAAAACTCAACATCCCCTGCCCACATTTACCATCTAACCGCTTAAACGCAGCCATTTTCTTTCCTCCATACGCGAATGAGGGCAGGAGGAGTGGGGCTCAGGTTCCATGCGGGATGGCCCAGCTCGTGAACGAACACCGCCGCCTCCATGGCAGGCTATCTGCGGTATGGGGTTGAGCGGGAATAAAGCCCATGGTTGTTCCAGCTCAGATATGACCGTTGGCAACGCTCTTGTGGCCATTTTTTTTTTGACTTTCTGTGAATTAGTGCTGCACTTGAAAAAAAAAAAAAAAAAACAGTTACCTGCTTGCCTGCTTGGATGGAGTCGTGGAGAAGACGATGCAGAGAAGGGGGTAAAAAAACAGGAATGTGTTGTGTAAAATGTAAATGTGCTGTATATATATTTGTATTTTTCAAATTTAACCCTATAGTTTCATGTTCATCAAAATCAACCCTTAAATAATATATTTTCTATATTATGACAACAACAACAACAACAGTACCCAATCCCTGCCGAAGCGGGGTATGGGGGAGGTAAGATGTAGACAGTCTTACCTCTACCCAAAGGTAAAAAGAATGCTTTCATAAGGACCTCCGGCGAAAGGGAGGAAGAATAGAAAAAGTATAAGAGGTAAGGAATCATACCTGACGGCCGAGTATCGATTGGCTACATTTAAGATTGATTATAGAAACAGAAACATAGGGCGTAAAAACATATCTAACGGAACGTAACAAATAAGAACTTATTTGAACATATTAAAGAGCAAAAATAAACGTATAATAAACATAAGTACGTGCATAGAGCCAAAAATGCAACATTTAGGAGCAAATAAGAAATGTAGCTTATATAAAAGGTAGCAAGGAAGAAATACATACATATAGTAGATTATACGAGGAAGGCCTAAGGTCCGACGAGCCCATATAAGATAACGGGTGATACTCAACCTATATTACAAATTAGATTTGGCCGTCTAACTACCGTATTCCTCAAAAACTAACCCTAGTCCTCTACGTGTCTTCTCATTTGTCATGTCCTCCAACAGACAAACCTATTTTGGGGCAACAAAAAATGTTAGAGTAACCTCCCCCCTCGGTTTAGGCCTACTTCGCGGGCCAAAACAAACTACAGGGGTCAAACAAAACAGAAGTCTAAGTAAAAGTCTATGTAACCTTTTCCCATATGGCTTCCACTCCTAGGCCACATCTTTCGTCAGGGAAACTCCTTTGGAGCATTCGATCATCT
>JAOXNX010000028.1:16312936-16332731 GCA_028566075.1 Solidago caesia
ATAATGTGTTCAGTCCTATTTTAATTCTTGGGCTTGTAACATCATAGTCGATGTTTCCGCCATGGTGGATGTATATACAGTGGCGGTATTAAAGGGTGGGCAAGGGGGGCCACTGCCCACCCTCGAAATTTAAATTTTACTATGTATTTTTAAATTTTTTATGGATATTTTTAAATTTCCTATGAGTTTTTAAAATTTTGCCCTCTTGGATTTTTTTTCCATAAATTTTTTAATTTTGCCCCCTTTGAAAAAAAAATTCTGGTACCGCCCCTGGGGCAGGGTATACATTATGTTTTGAGATACATGGTTACAAATAATAGTTTCAGATTGAATAATTGTTTTGACTAATCGATATGAATTCGTTTGGTATTGCAAAGGGGATCCAGACGCAAGACCACCAAGAAAGAAATAATATAACATATGACAAAAAGTTTCACTTCATGAGGGCCGGTAGGCAAAGGTTTGACTTTGACGATCTTCTACGCAGCGATGCTGAAATAATAGCAAAAGGGAGTTTGGGAACTTCGTACAAGGTGACACTTTCGGGAGTAGTGGCGGACCTTGTTGTTGTCAAGAGATTCAAGAAGGTCAGTATCAAAGAAGGAAAAATAGACTTCCATGCACATATGATGTTGTTGGGAAGTATGTCACATCCCAATTTACTATCGTATGTGGCTTGTTACTACGACGAAAATGAGAAGCTCTTGGTTACAGATTTTGCTGTCAATGGTAGCTTGGCTGAACATCTTCATGGTATAAGTTGTTTACGTACAGATAGATGAAACCGGACAATGTACGGTACTCAATAATGATATGTTGATATATGATCTTTAATTAATAATTTATCTTGTTTTGTCGATCTACAGATAAACGAAAAGATGGTGAGGCAGGATTGGATTGGCCAACACGATTAAAAATAATCCAGGGTATAGCAAGAGGGCTTGATTATCTTTACCAGGAGTTTCCTCGCCTACCACTCCCTCATGGCCACTTAAGATCATCGTCTGTGCTACTTGACGAAGGTCTCAGTCCCCTTTTAGCAGACTATGCCCTATTACCTGTTATTACTAAGCAAGTGGCTAAAGAACACTTTATGGCCTACAAGTCACTTGAGTTCACTCAAGATGAACGTATGACAAGGAAGACAGAAGTCTGGTGTCTAGGAATCTTGATACTAGAGATACTAACCGGGAAATCACCAGAAAGCTATCTAGAGCAAGGTAAGCACGACAAAAATGATCTGAGGACATGGGTGAACTCTGTAGGGAAGGAAGAGTGGACTAACAAGGTGTTTGATAAAAGCATGAAATGGACAAAGAACAACGAGATTGAGATGATAGACCTTTTGGAGATCGGGATACGTTGTTGTGAACCACATGTTGTGATGAGGTGGGATATGAAAAAGGCCATTGAGAAGATACAAGGGTTGAAGGAGAGGGAAGATGATGTTGATGAAGAGTACTCAGATGATGAAACCCAATTAAGAGAGTACACAACCCAAAGAGAGTACATAAATGAAGGAGAGTACACAACTGACACAACCCAAGGAGAGTACTCAAATGATACCAAGGACAAGTAACCGATCCTCTAACAACAGTTTTAGAAAGTGGCATAACTGGTTGCGGAAAAAAGAGAGTCACTAATTAACAACGCCCCCGCGAAGTATTTAGAGTTACTTTTTCGTTATGTTGTGTGTTACTATAAACTTTTTGAGATTTAGGACACTTTTTCGTTTGTCTTGCTACATATATTGCTACATCATTCTGGGTTGTTCCTGTTTTGTCCTTATTATTGCAACGTCTGCGTCCTGGACTCCTGGTTATCAAAGCATCAGAAACTCACCAGACTATGGAAACACCAGAACTCGGCTTGTTTTCAACAAAAACTCGCCAAACCAGAAGTCATCTTCTATGAAATTGTATTACTTGCTTTCAATTGGATTTCAGTTAGATGTAAAAGTTATAAGATTAGGTAGCTCAATTGGCAAATCGATCCCCATGATCGTTACTTGTAAACTCGCCAACTTTGTAATTTTCTAGCACCTTGCTAGACTCTTTGACATATAAATTAAATACTGCCGCGCGCTCATTCATAAAAGAAAAAGGTTATCAAAGCAACAGGCATCATCATGCTGGTTTAGGTTCACATTTTCTACGGTAAAATCTTCAATGGCTTCCAAATAGAAAGATCAACAGTAGTCTTTGTTGTCGTCCGTGCATATTGTGCACGTTAAAATCTACAATCACCATTTACAGAAAATGATGTCCATGTGATTGACAAATTTCTTGTATCTACTGATAGGATTATTATTATATCGGGCAAATTACTTGTATCATGTTAACAAGCAAGCATAAAACGACGACGATTGTATTCTGTATCTTTTGCAATTGTGGCACAGAAAGTTCTAAGTAGAAGCTTTACCAATCTGCCGTGAGGGTTGTTAGCAAGAAAAGCCTTTATAGTCTAATAGAAGATGCTTTTTTTTCTCCAAGTATTATGCAAGTTTGCAATAAAACCTGACCGTCAATGAATAGCAAAAGATGAGGCACAAACAATAGCAAGTATGTAGCATATCAGAGCAATGCAAACCAACAGGCATAACATGTATACAGGGGTTTTTGGGATTGAACTTCCAAAACAGATTTTACGTTTTCAAAACTGTGTTATTTTTCTAGTAAAACGCATATAATCAATTTACTGTCAAACGTTTTTTCTGATTATTTAACCATGTATGTACAAGGAGTGTTCAGAGGACCTAATAGCCTTACAAGAGGCCTCACGTTTGAATCTGTGTAGGTAACATCTCGGGGTGGCCATGGAAAGGATACGTGATATATGCATCCGCATGTGCGCGCACGCGTACATGCACACGAACACACTTTAGTTATCAAAGAAGACATATCACCAACCTACACAATATTTTTTTTATTAACTATTAGTTGGCGTTGCTATGTAATACGAGTAATTTTAAAAGGTCGCTAAATCACATTTAGTAACGGATTGAATGCAATAACTAGTTATTGACAACCAATTAATAAAATTGAGTACCAACCATGTTATATTGGCACGCGCATTGTTGTGTCACCATATATACACAATGATCCATTTGTCTCAACAAGTTGTTAAAATAGATTTTAAAAAAAAAGAGGTGAATACATACATACCTAACCTACAATTGTGTCTCCGTAGGAGACAACTTTAGTTTATAATTGTCATCCAAACGTATTTTGTGTCTGGTTCTAGTGCTGAAGCAGGGTGTTGAGATGTTGCTAATTAATGTTGTTGGTGAGGTGTCTTGGCTTCAATTCTTAATCTTCTTACTGAGTTACATGGTACATCTGTCTTGCTACTGCCGTTTTTATTGATAAAGTGATTTCACCTTGCTTGGTTTCTAATCCTGACAACGAGTGCGCGCCAAACATATTGAATTAGATTTCCACCTTTGTACGGGAACGTGTTAAACAAAGAAATCTAGTTAAGCGGAAACAAATGTGTAGTTTCAACAGGGGGACGTTAAGATCATTAAAGCAGAACACAGAAACAAATGGTGATAGAAAAAGCTCACTTTATAGCAAATCCCGTCTAACACCCTTTTTCCAGCAGATTTGCATCACAGATAGTTAATACAATTACTAAAAATAGTAGTTATCTAAAGCCAAACATGAGAGAGAAAGCAAAGTTGTCTAATCTGTAAACTAGAATTCAACCAGCAGAACTGAGAATATTACAATATCCACAAGGACCAGATAAGATAATATTGGCTTATAAGCTTGGAAAGATGTCCCGTGACATGGCATTCTTTCAACTTTCAAGAATCAATCATTAATCCAAAACAGTCACTGAAACATTGGCAAGATCTACAGTTGATGTAGCTATCGGCCAAACTTCATGCACCAGTGTTACACTTTTCTACTCACTGGTCTACTCTGGATTTCATGCTATTTGGGCTTTTAATCATCATCCTCAACCATATTACCACAATCAAGCCAGATACCGGAACAAGTTAGGGTTCTCTTTGTCTCTCTCAAGATAATCACGAGTTATCAGATCTTCAATCCTCTTCTTTATTGCTTTTACATCAGGCTGCAAACGTTCATGACTCGTCAGATGAATGTAGAAAGATTGGGAAAAATGTGTAAATGGTGGTCAAATATAACAGCAACTTAAACCTATTTATGTCATTTCATTTTGGGTTACTTTATCTCTAATGGATCAAACGATTTTCAAACTAAGCACAAAAGAGAACATATCGATGGGCCAAGCTGGTCTATGCTGTTAACTTTTTAATACAAAAAACCTTCTAAATCAATTTATTCAGAAACGTATATATTTCTGAAACACTACAAAATTTCTAACCATATCGGAAACACTAATAACTTATAGAAAGTTAAAACAATTTTGGAAAGAAATGCTTAGCGTCTCTACCCCAACTGATTCATTTCAACCCGTACAAAAAGTTATTCGTTTGATTTGTTACCCAACCCCACCCACTTTGCCACCTCTAGCCAAACGTGCCTTAGTAATGCACATTTGCAGATTTCCTGCAAGAAAACGATAATGCTCAACCATGGGCTAATCAAAACCCGGTCCAGTTTTGGTCTAAATTCCATACTGATTTTGGCCCAAGATATATGGGTCAGGATAAAACCTTAAATTCCATATTCAGGTATATTAAAACAAATAACTTACTTTAAACATGCGACCCAACTGTTCAACACACTCCATAACCAACTGCTGATATCCCAGTACTTTTCTGCTTTTCATGATTCGCACGATCGAAGCATCAATTGCATACCGTCTATCCTTGTCAACATCCTCAATTACCTTTTTCTTCTCATCCACAGGAGGTAGAGGGATCTGCATATCAAGGATAGAGCGAAAATATAATTCAATTGGATGATTAATACTTTGACAGTGTCGACTTTGACTGTTCACATTTTTGAAATACGCACGAATCAGATGGTCTAATCTAGAAAAAAAAAGAAACTACTTAATATAGTAGACCTTGATCCTCCTCATTTTATCTGTAAACTTTGAGTTGAATTCAAAGTAATCCGTCGGAGATATTGTTTTGGTATTTGGCTCCTTGAGAAGAATTTTATATTTTGCACATGATAGAGAATGGAGCAGCCTAACAACATCATCATCTGACAAGTTCAACTGAGTC
Organism: Solidago caesia; assembly: GCA_028566075.1. Classification (NCBI taxonomy): domain Eukaryota; kingdom Viridiplantae; phylum Streptophyta; class Magnoliopsida; order Asterales; family Asteraceae; genus Solidago; species Solidago caesia. Next base: position 16,318,104 of record JAOXNX010000028.1, read on the forward strand.
ATAATTTCCTGATAACTCAATCGATCTGATGAGTTGAACAGTAGCAAAGCAGAAGCCTGCATCAATAAATTGTGTAAAAAGAAGTCAACACCTTACTCATAAACAGTACTTTAATATGCATAAGTTAATACAAAAAAATAATTAAGAGAAGAAACCTGGTAGGTTGTGACAATGAGTTCCATAGTTTTTGGTTCAAACTTCCCATTTATGTTGCAGGTACCCAAGGAATATATCCATGTAAGTTTCCTGTGCTTTGTTTTTGTTTGATAAAATTCTTTAAAAACTTCAACACACTTGACCTATACAAGGCACATGTGACAACAATATAAACACGCTAGGCAGATAAAAAAAAAAGAAATCCTGTATTAAAATCGAATAAAAAAGTTGTACCATCTCTGCAGGGAGATTTAAGTCAAAAGACTTGTAACTTGGCCAGAAGCCAGTAGTCAACACAGTGACCGTTAAGTCAATCCCGGGACTAACGTGTGGATTACTGCCCAAGTACTCCTCAAAGTGAGATTGGTTTTCCTTTGCCAATGTTAAATCAGTAACCTGAAAAACAACACAGAATATGGAGTAATCGGAGCCAAAGTTACAACTCGACAACATAGGCACTGCAAAATGTCGGGAGCAAATTCGACCTGCTAATTTATGAATGGGCTATATTCGCATTACATTTTATCCCTAACTTACACAGGTATAATTGATTAATCATCGAAAGAACCAACTTAAAAAGAAAACAAGTCAAAGGGTCTAACAGGCAATAGGCATACAAGTTGTATCTGTTATAATGCAGAACATCCTAAAACATTGAGTTGATATATATAGTAATAATATTAGCTACACTAAGTAACTAATAATTAAGGAAAATGGGCAGAAAGTGTTTCAGGTCAGCCCCACCCAAAGACAATTTGACCTTTTAGCCACCTGGCCCAATCCACCCATTTGGCAACCTGTATGAAATATGAATTCACTAGTAACATTTGCATGCTTACCATCCCCTCCATCTTTGACGTGAACTGACCACCACATTGTTGCTTTAGCTTTGTCAGAATACTTCTCTCATGCTCATCATTGGCACTCTTGTCAAACAAAAGCCGTCGAGCAAGTTTTTTCCTGAAAGCAGAATACATTATCAAAAGAAAGCACAATTGACAACTTTATACCAAAAATCACGCAGAAGAAGGTTAGTGTTCATCAGAAAGAAGATAATTTCTACCTATAAAATTCAGCAAAAAGATCTTTATCGCTGATGTAGGCAAGCAGCTTTACAACCTGCAAATTTATTTAACTTTCAAGTTATGTCTTGCTGGTACATAAAAGGTCATTTAGAAAATATAAACATACCTTTTCAAGTGTGTCCTCAATGGCTTCATCACTGAGTTTCTCACTTCCACCTTTCTTGAGAATATTATCGCAAAATGTTGCAAGTAACTCTGCACTAGAACTACCAGTAACACCCTTGTTGCAGAATATTTCAAATGCTTCTTTAAGTGCCTATAAAGAAATTTAAAAGATAAAACAGTAAGTAATATTGGGTAAGTAGATATCATACTAATGATAAGGTAGAAATACAAACCTTGTGGAAGAGGGTATGGTTATTAAAACAGGCATTTACATATTCCAGGTACTTGTCATGGAGCTCAATCACTTTCCGAACAAAAACCTGCAATGCATTACACACGCATAAGTTTCTGGTCATACAAAAAACAAATTGTGTGATTCCATGTTATCATGAATACCTGTTCCTGTAAGCCAACCACATCTCTCTTTTCAGCCTGCAAGGACAATTAATTAGAAGATATTGATCAAGTATGCAAAGAGCTTGAAATAATTGTGAACTGATGTGCTTATTGTTTTTTATATACATACTTTCTTGTTACTAGCTGCGTCTTCTGCCTGTTTAACTAGTGCGGTACCTTCAGCAGTGACATGCTAAATAACACAGGAATACATATGAAACAAGAAGATTGTAAGAAAAAAAAATATATACAAGAGGCACCTTTAACATGATTCTCCATCAGAAAAATAAAATTCGTCAAATATAACAAACCTGCTTAAACATACTAGATACAGGATCCAATCCCCGTGGTATCTTTGAAAAGAGTCTATACATCCTTGATAAATCATCAACCTGGGCAAATTAAAAAGAAGGCGAAAGAGACAAAGTAACTCATCATAGCCACGAAATCTCATTTACTTATAAATGCATCAATTTAGGTTATGTTCTATCTCGAACAGGTCAAATGAATAAAAAAGAAATATCCCCAAAGTATAATACACAAAAGTTCCTAAATTTTTATTCAAAATTTCAAAGAACTAGACTATTAGTGAAATAATATATTTTTGGACAGGTGTTCTGGGCCATGCTAAACTTAATAAGTAATGGGCCAACCTGTTTGATCCAGAAGAAAATCATCCTTTTTGGCTGAACCTGTTCTGTCCGGTAACCCAGCTATCCCGAACCGCCCATTTTACCACCTCAACTGTATACCAATGCTTTAAATAAAATTCATTGACAAGAGCATACCTTGTCATCCCTGAGCAATGCATGACAACCAGAGTGTTCCTTCTCTAACAATTGAGTAGCGTAAACAGATAACAACTCGTTTTGAACTTTCTACATACAACCAATTAAATATACACACTATAAATAACCATAAAAGTATATTAATGCAAACATAAAAACACCATAAAGAGGTACCTCGAGCAGCTTTGGCTCACTGCTGACATGAAGGTAATTACCAACTCTACCACTTTCCCTTTTCAAGCACTCCTCTGCCTGAAGTTCCAGTAAAAAGGTTTATTACAATTCACAAACTAAGATCTTGACTCTATAAAGTTACTTTCAAGACCTAAATAAGCATTTAAAGTTTACTTTCAGCATATAATCTGGACAAGAGTCTTCTAAGATCCAGTTTGAAGCCTTCCGTGAATAATATGCTGCTGTATCTTTAAGCATCGATGCTTCAAAATCATTTTCATAGTACTCCATTTGCCCCATTCCTATCTCAACAAATATATCTAGAACATTCTTCAACAGAGCTCGGTCAATCTGCTCTCCTTCGCGCTCTTGATCAATCTAATTAAAAATCATACAACAATATCTCAGTGCAGAATTGAGATTTACAACGATTAGGCTTTGTGGAGAAATCATTGGGGGAAAACATACCAGAGATATTACAGCATCTCTAACTTTAACATTCACCTCTTGGTATACCTAATGAACAAATATCGTTAAACACAATGAACTCAAGAAATCAAAAATATTATGGGAGAAAGAAGACATTAATAAATCTTTTTGAAGTAGAATGTTTCAAGTCTAAGAACTAGCTAGGGAAGATTCAAATATTCTGAACTTGGCATGTAACACTACACCTTCAGATCCTAATATAGTTATAAACAAACTTATGAATTATTAAAATATTATTTTTTATTGAACACTACGACAACTTTTAATAAATAGACTCATAAAATACCAGATCACGAAAACAGGCAAGTCCAACTTCATTTAATGGTGGAAGAGATCTTCGAGCAATGAAGTAGCGATCGAGATAGTGGAAGAATCTGGAAAGCCATCGCACCATGATTTTATGGTTTGACCACCTTCTTACAAGCTCCCTGAGCATGAACTCGTCATGCTTCTCTCTTAAAGATGGTAAGACCTGCATACAAAAAAATCTCTCGTCAAAACCATCATACCTGGCAACATGGAATCTTCAATTATATACAAAGAAAAAGGTAAATCGTTTGCAGAAGAGGGATAAACAGTTTTCATAATCTAACTAAATCGTTTGCAGAAGGTAATATACATTAGTTATTAATAATATTTCAAATTAATACCTATAGAATTAGAATGACTAGCAGATGCAATAGATCCAAAGTTAAAGATTTATCAACACCTCCCATTCTCTATATAATTTTTCTCTTTATTAGTTATATAAGTTTGAGGCTGCAGGAGGGATATAATTTATATCATGTAATAATATATGCATTTAAATGATACTAGAAACCATAAAAGGCACAGCTTTACCGTTGAAGTGATGTACTCTTCAAAAGACTCACGATATTTGTCATACAGCTGTTGAGAGTAGTCATGTGGTGGTTTTTGAGTGCACATGTTGTAGATCGTTCTGGAAAAAACATTTAAATTTAAATTAAAATAATTACACATGATAAACCATGATCAATTACTGTTCACAAGAACGGTAGAATGAAAAACAAAATTACGTGTAGAGCATCATGTAGTCCTCCGAGCTGAACTGTGGCTCGGGAAGACCTTCCAATATATTCTTCAACTTTGTTATTCCTTTCTGCATGAAATCCCATCCTTGCTCTAAATCTATCGTCTTCCGTTCATTCATTTTTTTTACAGCCTCACACCCGAAGAACACTCTGAAATGAGAATCAATATATTCAATGTTGTTAGTAAAACAAAAAATACACTACTTCATAAACTATATATAATTACAACAAACATTAAGTATATCTTAAATATCGTATGTTCCTGTTAGTTTGTTTATGTTTGTTTGTTCATGTTTTTTACCTTTCCATATGGATGAGCACTAAAAAGCATATTCTCTTAAAAAACAATTCTTCATCCCTTTAACGGAGCATATGAACGAACACAAGCACGAACACAAAAGTGGGTTCGTTTAAATGTCCGCGTTCATTTGTTTATCAGTTAAGCTTAAACGAACGAACACTGTTCGGTTTCTTTACATCCCAAAACACATATATAGATACATATTAATGTGTATACATATAAATAATAGTCAGATATCAAATTTAAAATTTCAAACAAATACGATGGAAAGAAGCTCACATAAGCCCTAAAAACAAACCAAATCCAAAACCAAATCCAAATGAAAAATAATCCCCAAAATTCGGGACTTCAATCCACATATTATTAGGGTTTCAATAACGAAACCCTAGAAATCAAACCCTGACGAATTACAAAATTAGGTTCACAATCTGTGCAGTCTGATCATATAATAATATTATTATTAATATTATATCGAATCAGAATTTGCGTCATGATTATATTTTTTAGAATTCATATATAGATATCGATATAAATACAGATATAGATATAGATACAGATTCATGTACGTATAGATAGATAGATAGATATAAATAAATGAAGAGAAAAATTAAATTAAAATAAATATAAAAAAAAACCTGATTTGGATTGATTTCGTTGAATCAAGAAGCAGAGAGAGTGAGAGAGAAAGAGGGGAAACAGGAGATTATTTGGGTGTTTTTTTTTTTTCTTTCTCTTTCTCTAAAAAGTAAAACTGGCGTTTCGATTGGCTTTTTAATTTTAAGCTTTTTTGTTTATACTTTTTTTAATTTTAATTTTCATGTGCATTGCATAGACATCTTCCTTACAATACAAGTTTGTATTAGGGGCTATCAACAAACTGAATTAAGGTCAAACTCGACAAGGTTATTACTCAAATCGAAAAAATTTTGGTAAGATTTGAGTTCGGCTTGATAGTTCGGCGAAGCTTGAACTCGACTCAAACAAGGTTTGTAAAAGACTCAAATTCGGCTTGAAAAGTCCGGAACTATTTTTAAATACATATAAAGATAACATTAAAAGTGAAAATTTAATTTAGATAAGTCCACTAAGAATAAACATTGTGAAATTTTATAATATGAATACACTATGGATGGATTGTTAGTTTTACTTTGTGTTAATATGGTATGGTGTGTATAATGAGGTGGTGGTTTGGGTGGAAAAAAATAATTACTCGATTGAACATAAGCAACTTCCAAATTAATTTCAGTAATTTTAATCTTTAATAAGTTACATACTCATAATAAACTGATTTTTAATAAAATAAACATTATGATTTCATCCTATAACTAGATGCACTTAACAATATTACTTTGATATTTATATTTATATCTTAATAAAATATTAATAAAAGACGATTGTTTTAAAACTTAATTGATCTGAGAGACTTTAATTTTTCAATTGGCCAATCGGAAGTTTAGTTTACTCAAAAATAATTGTCTTTATTTTAAAAATCTCTACAATTGTTAGAGTTGGACTTTCTTATCTAAAAAATATATGTAATTTATTAAATTTGATTTAAGTTCAATTTACCAAAAAAATTTGAACTTTAGTATCTAAAAAAGATATCTACAACAACTTAATAGATTTAGTTTATATAAATAAAAATATAATATGGATACAAACAATTTTTATTTAACTATTTAACTAACTAAAAGTAGAAAGTTTCAAAATTTATATCATCGTTATTTTAACCTAACCATGTATATACACGAGACTAAAAGTTGATTTAATATTACATGACTATACATGAATACCATAAATTCGTATAAACATATGGACAATCTGTGTAATCCACCCTTGAATAAATTAATTAGTACAGGTATAAAACTTAAGATCAAACTGTGGTAACAATAAACTGTAGATGGTGCTAGTTATAGGTAAAAAGTAAAACTGGTTTTTTACAAGAGTATAATTTGACATGTATTCGCATTAAAAAATAACTTGTTTTGGTAAAAATTCAAGCACGAGTTCAAAGTTTGAATTCGGTTCAAGGTATTTTTCTCCATCTTTTGCTTTCTATAATCTTTATTTACGTTAGGACATTTAATTCCTAATTACTCGTTGGAAATTTCTCCTTGACTTGATTTAAGCCAATAAGTATACCTTATTATCAATGCACCCTCACTGCAAGCACATAGAGAACAATGACCTTAATTCTCAGCTTGTAAGTATGAGCGATAAACTTTAAACTGCTCCAACGATCATCACTCGTTCACTCATATTTACTCGGCCGATCAGAAGAATATCTGAATGCCACAAATTATCCAGAGTTGCTAGGCAGTAGGCATACAAATTTGTTTCTTTTATGTGACATAAATAATAACAAAAACCTGATAGGCTTTTAGACTTCATAAGAAAGACTATCAAATATATTTCTTGTACACTGCCATCATAACTGAAGTTGGTTGACCCCGAATATAATTCTTTGTATGAACATTAAACAAGAAATTACCAACCAAAAAAGGTTCATATTATGACTAGGAGCCGTAAATCCAATCAAAAAACAAGAAAATAACTAACAGAACCATAACCACCATGACGACAATAATTAGAGCATTCCTGCAGGCCGTACAACAAGTCAAACAATGTGTTACTGTAAACAGTAAACCTCAACAGAAACCTAATTTTTCTCAGATTTTATTTAATACAAGACAAGAAGGTGATGCATGTATCCGTCACAAACAAGTATGATGCTTCTGACATCCCTGTAAAATTGGGCTCATTTCTGCTATAACAATCACTTATATAAGTTGAAGAGTAAGTGATGGGGTTACGGCGGATCTTTTTTCTTCTGTTTATTGAAATATTCTGGAGGCATAGAAAGAAACTGCACGGCCCGTTGAACCTGAGCAACATCTACACGGAATTTCTCTGCAATTTGGTTGACATCCATAGGCCCATCATGATCGTCCGCCTTGCCTTGATATAGAAGGATTATGTGGCGAAGCTGCGCTACATTTAGGGTTCCTGGTGGAGCTGGTCTTTGTTCATAACCACCAGTCTCTGTAGTTGTATTTCTCAACTTTGGCATGGGTCTATTGTACTTTTCCACCACAAATGCCTACACAAGTAGTAATTTGAACGTTAATAATCATGCACGTTGAGATTGAAAAGAAGTGATGCAACTTATCATTACTCTGTATGTTCCAACAACTACACTTGTCACAATCTGATATTACATGTTTAAATGTGCCATTTTACGAAAGATAAACAATAGAGGTGGCATTTCAACCCATTTACTTATAAATGGCCCAATTTGGGTTATATTTTATCTCTAAGGGATCAAATGGATTAAGCTAAACGATTTAACTAAAAAGGAAATGGGTCCAATGCTGGACAGGAATCCGAAGTGTCTTCAATTGCATAAAGCCCTTTGCTGAAAAAGCTTAGGTTATTTATAACCATATAGTTGTGTAATAATAACACCTGGCAAATTATTTGTTAATAAAATTAAAATAAACACATGAAATGTTGGTCAGACCAACCATAATTAAAACTTACCCGTTCTGACCCATTAACCAATCCACCCATTTTGCCACCTCTAATTGACAATCATGATATTGGTGCACAGGATCGTCGTCGTTGAAAGCTCATTTAGTAATTTGACCAATAGCCAAACACTTCCATTGGGGTTCTCATAGAGTCAAAGAGAAAAGAACTTAAAAAGCACCAACACATAACAGCCACCTACCCTAATAAACATCATAACTACGCATACAGAACAACCTACTTTCCAAATGAACACCATGGCTAAATATACAACAGACAATGGCTCTAAGTTTCCATGTGATCTAACTTACAGGAACACGCATATGGACCAGATAAGATAACCTATTTTATCATTTAAATATTATTATTTCAGAAAAACTATGAGATGAGCCACGCAGCCACCACAAGAGACATGATGGAGATTCGGCTATTGGTAGCTTTTGTTGGGTAATAAATTAAGACATTGCTGATATTAAAAGGGAAAAAAAGGTACATCATAAAAACCACAACATACAGCTTTGTTATAGATATCTTTAAACAAAAACCACCATCTGATGCACTCTATCAACTACAGTACTACACTTGAGGCATTCAACATAGAAGATAAATTTAAGAGTGTCTTCCGACAAACAGGAGAAAAATATGTGCAAGGAGGGAACACCAAAATGATACGTCTATGCATCTATTTCATTACAGAATGAATCTTAAAATATTGATGAAACTTTGGCTATATAGTGTTGATATACTTGAGGTTTTTTCTATTATTTTAGTGATACTGAAAGAAATAGTAGCTATGATCTAGGTATGGAACACGGAAGACTGCAATTTGTTATATCTTTTTTGCTATTATATATTTCTCTTTAGATATCATTTGGAAAACCACTTATTAAAGAAAACCACTTATTATCGTTATGTTTTGTTTAGTTGGGAAACTACAAAGTTTCACTTGGAAAAGTTTGTGATTGAAAGAAGAGAAGTAAGTCAGGTAACATCGACACATGTTGTTATAATGTTCACCATGGAAATAGGGTGGCATGAAGCTTCAAACCTACAATACCTAGAATCACTATTTGAAACCAAAACCTCTATTCACTACGAAAAGTAATTACATTCTACTACAACAGCCCATAGCTAATGAAACCAACAATAATCACTAGACAAAACGAAACTTTAAACTTCGCAGCAGATAGCAACAACAAAATGGTGAAGATAATATAAACACAAGTCCTAATAATTAGCCTAATGCATATCCTAAGATAGTTTCCTCTCATCTTATCAACTTATGTCCATACTTAACATTACTTCTTTGTGTTCGGTGAACACAAAAAGACTGTCAAGAACCTTGTACACACTTGCGGCTGAGGTCAATGTGAGTTCATGAAATCTTATGCATCAAATAGTTTTTTTTTTAAGTTTCTTGTATTACATTAAGGGGGTGTTTGGAATTGTGTTATTTGCATAACGCAAATAAGCAGAAAAAGTGTTTGGCTATAAAAGTGATTATTTGCGTTTAATTAAATAGAAAACGCAAGCAGGTAAGGACATGTTTTTTCAAAAACGCAGTTTTGAAAACGCAAAATCTAATTTCATAACGCAGTCTCAAACAACCCCTAAGTTGGAGCGTTCCCCTTTCTACTAATTAAATGATGAACACGTCAAACAAGTCATGTGAACTAACCTCACCCATCTCCAATTTCCCTCCGGGTTTCGTTTGAATTCGCCCCACCATCTTGCTAAGCATAGCATCGTATTCCGAATCACGTTCTTCTTCGACAACATTTTCCGCACCACCCTTTCTTAGTATTTCATCTAACAAAACAATGTATATATAAATAAAACCCACAATTCAAAACACATCATTTACACACACACACAATTTCACAAAATTAAACTTCAAACAATATTTCTACTCATTCTACTAAACCCAAAATCTTAAAAATATAAAAACCCTAAACACACACACATATGTATGCATATATAAGTATTGATTTTAATATAAATGAATTTTACCCGAGCTAGGGGCAGCATTACGACCGGCCGGAAGATTGGAATCGGCAGGGGGGAAAGGTGGGGGCCGATCAAGTGGTTTATTGAGTTGAGATGATGAAGATGGTGGTGAAGTTGTACGGAGCCTGCTAGATGCTCGACGAAATGCTTGCCCCATTTTTGAAGTTTTGTGCGGTGATGCTGATGCTGGTGTGTTTGTGTATGTGTGTTGTGGGTTGCTTTACACACGCCCAAGTTTTGGAGGTCCCGGTGACGGGTTACTTAAGCGATCCACGTTAGATCCACGTTAGAGGGTAGGGCAGGGTGTTTATAACATTTGGAAATGAGAAATGTTAGGTTGACAAACTAATTACAAACTAAAGTTTACAAACAAATCTTTCATCAATCAAATCAAGTCATTTTTTTTCTTTTTTTCTTTCTTTTTCTTTGTTGATTGGTCCACATCATATGCCACATGTGTTTGTAAACTTTTGTTTGTAATTAGTTTGTAGATCTATACCCAAGCTTAGGTACATTACAGCCACATATTCATTTTTCTCTATATATATTTGTTATAGATAGCTAAAAGATGTTATAGATTTATCACTACCCTTATAAAATGGGTGTTTAATTGTTTATGATTGTAGTTCGTTTTGGGTCTAAAAAATGTGTTTTAGGCTTACTAATAAAATGTGCCTTTTGTTTTAAAACATAGATGCATGTTATGAGTTTTGTAAGAATATGATTGTAAATGGACAAAATGTTCGTGACCACTTCATGAGTTGCTTTAAAGTAAATTAGTTTATTTGGTAAATAAACAAAGATGAACAAGATGCTCATTTAATCTTGATTAATTTTGATTTTTAAATTATTATGACTTAAAATAGAAAAAAATATATTAAAAAAAAAAAACAATTCATGAACTTAAATTTAACTTATTTTTTTATATTCTTGAAAAAATGAGAACTTAGTTGTGGATGTATTGTGGTTGAGACAACTACAAGTGTAAAACTCATGGGAATTGGATTAAGAGAATTGAAACTTTTTTTTTTTTTTTTTTTTTTTGAACAGTGAAATGTAAGTTGATATCAAGAAGACGTCATCTCAATGGGATACACACAAGGGGATACTTGAATTTATGTTTTGAAAACGATTAGTTTTATTGTCGCGATTTGTAAATGTCATGTTTTTTACTTGCAAGTTGTATAACATTCATTTGTAGAAACGAATAAAATAGCTTACACATGTCCATCAACGATCAAGAAAATACAACTGGTAGTCATATGGGTCAACTAACAAACATAAGGGACATATGCATGAAAATATATTAAATCTCTCATGTTTTGATATTGTATCCAGGGGTGTTCAATATATGAATTTAAGTCGAAGAAACTCGAAATTAGACCAAATCCAAGTAAAAATTTTAAAATTGATTTTGTATGTTGATAATTTTATGTCTGGTTTGGAAACAAATTTGATTTTGCAATTTGGTTTATGGTTGGATTTACAAATTGTTGATATTCAAACCAAAACAAATTGATAATCGAATAAATCAATAATATACCTATTAATTTGGTATGACTTGTAATATTAGATTAAATAATTAAAACATTTTATTCTTTTGGTAAACTTATATTGGTAAATAATTTCCACTAAAAAATTCATTTGCTAAAAAGCTTTGAAAGAAATTATATCAACAAAAAATCTACATACTTGAAAACGGTGTGGTTTGATTTAAATCGAATTTGAATCGAAAGCAAATCGTAGTATTTGGTTTGTTTTGTCCCCGATTAACTCGGTTTGATTTGGTTTCTGGTTTGGACTCCTAGAATTGTCAAATCGAGAAAACCAAAGATATCGTAAACCAGATCGTTGAACACTCTAATGAAAACCATGTTTGACCACAAAGTCAGACAAGAAAACTGGAGTCATTACGCAAATCGACATGCCAGAAGTTGCATGGACTTTGAATATTGGTTCTAGATGATTTAAACATGTGGCCTCATCAAGATTGAATCACCATCTTAGTTCTGTCCAATTTTAGCATAACAGAAACCAACCTTAACTTATGAAACGCTTTCATAAATGCTGTTTCATCAGAGTTGTTGGTTGCCATCCAAATCCAAATAACATACAATATAAACTCTTAATCACTATCAAGTCTTCAATTAACTGAAAACAAAAAATTAGCTAGTAGTTCATTTGACTACTTGAAAACTCACATAGAATTTTATTTGAGACAAAAATCATAAAAATTTGTGACCCTTCATGTTTTGCAAAACTAAGTCCGTAATCATGCATTTACATGATTAAATCTACTAACTTACCAAGCCGCACGATAAAATCGTTTTAGAAAGGCAAGGGATGTGATCAAACAAATGACCTTTTCGTTTGTATTTAACTAGTTAATCATGCAAAAAAAAAGGCTTTCTTTTGGGTTCTTAAGCGATTTAACCAACAAAAAAAAAAAACAAGCAGACTTTATGTACTTAATCATGCAAAACATGAAAGTCCCTACCTTTTCTTTTTTTGAACTCTGCCCATTTTATGTTCTGTTAGCCCATTGTTCATGCCAAGATTAAATGTCAAATTTTCTCCTCATAAGTCATAAGACTATAACCATTCCAATCATGCATCCAAATAGTTACAAAACATTCATATGAACAAGAAAAGAAAGATCCCCTACATATATCTATTTCTCATTCAAATCTTAAGAGGTCAAAGATTGAAAAAGTCAAGCAGTATAATAAAATCTAAGTCCAACCTGAAACAGGGTCACGACTCAACCATTTTCTCTTCGATCGTCAAAAATGGTTCTTGAAGAAGTTACCCAACTCAGCAGCATATACAAATTTCAAGATCTTTACTATTATATCAAATGTCTCCATTTTCATCGTCACCTTTCACAACAGAAGAAGCATCGCCTGTACTACACTCACTAATAACCCTGACGTCACCATGGGATTTTTGGGATTTTCTTGATTTAGAAACAGAATCTCTCGGGTTATCTTCTTTACCCTTCTTCCTGCTATTAATAGTCAGGAACCCATTAGCAAGAGCTTCCAATGCTTTAGCAGTTGGTGGCCTATTTCTCGTGCTCTGCCTCCTGGAACCACCATATTCTTGTTCTTTTGGATCAACAATACTTTCAGTTTGCTTCTGTGATCCCGGGCCGTTTCTTTCTTCTTTAGTTTCTGTCACAAATTCATCGCTTCCAAATTCTGGGGCAACTTGGGGGTAATTCAAATCGATTAAATTCCTTTGTTGTTCTTCAACAGTGTCGATTGAGCTGCATCTTGATGTAAAACTCAAATTGGATGACAACTTATGATTTTGAATGTTAGCTTGAGATGATGAACCCATATGCGACGATGAACCCATATCTCGTTCCAGGCTTGAACCTGCCTTTGAGTCAACGCGATTGCATGCGCTTAATCTCTTAAGCCTTTTTGCCTGAGGCCCTGAATCTTCTTGTGTTATGCTCCTACTCAAATTGGCTTTCACCGGTTTCATTGTTGGGCCCTCAAGTGATACTGAATCTGAACCGTTGGATTTCTTTAGATGTTTCTTTTCAAGTATCTTTCTTTCATCAGATGTTTTCTGTTTCTTAAAGGGCTTATCGTGATCCACAAGTAATGTGTTTGCACTATCTGATTCATCACCAGAAGCCAACTCACTGTGAATTTCATCAGAATGACTTCTTGAAGTCAACTTTATGGATTCCAATTCTCGAACCCTAATTATCTTTCCACCCCTTAAACTTGTATCAACCACTGTAAACTTCACTACAACAGTACCAAGATTTGGATTTGGAGCTCGAGGTTGAAGATAACAATGACTTTTCCGTTTTCCAGGAATCCCATTTTCTTCTCCGTCCAATTTAATTTCATTTTCACCATTTTCTTCGTTATCGAGTACAATAAGTTGTGGGTCAGATGCAACCTTACTTAAAACATCCGTAACAGAATCCAAATAAGCATCCCCTTTGACTAGTTTTCTCGAAAACTTTTTCACTCCGGGCATCAAGAACACCAAAGGTTGATTCCCATTTGCAGCATAATTGTATCCATTTGGTTGTTCTGAGTGCCACCCTCTTGCAAGCAGCCGAGGCCACACGGCTTCCCAGAATAAATCATTGGATCGACCTTTGCTTAGCCGATAATCACCCGTGAGAAACTGAATGATTTCTCTTGAAGTGAGAGATGAACAAGCCTTTCCAATTGGTATTTCTGGACGAATGTGGATTGCTTGGTTTTCTTTGGTGGGTTCTATTGCAGTGCCTGTTAAATCCTGCTTACCTTTTCCGATTGCCACTGCATCAATGAATATTTTAGTGCCAACTAAAGTTTTTAAGAAGATCACATACTTTTCAAATGTTATCCCCTTGCTTCCAAATGTCCTACAAACCTGCCAAACCATTACAACATAAAACTAAGATATTTAGTTTTGGTAATTAAGACCAACCCTTTCAAGATATATATATAATATATGTATATATAAATGCATTTTTCGGTATTCATATTGATGCATAAAGCTTTGACAGTTTGGGGGGGGGGGGGGGGGGGGCG
>JAOXNX010000028.1:16346623-16356976 GCA_028566075.1 Solidago caesia
GGAACGGCGTAGCCGTTCGACTAAGGGCTACGCCCGTACCGTCTCCATCCGTTTTCAACACATAACCCATAGAAAAAAAAAATTTTATTTTTTTAAACTTTTTTTTTTTTGGAATGGGTTTTTATTTTAAAAAATAAAAAATAAAAACCATAACAAAAAGGGAAAAGAAGGAGGGGAAATAGAGGTTCTCATGGTTCTCATCCTTGTTTTGGTTCTCACGTTAACCCTACCATATATATATATATATGGGAAATGATCCGTGAACAAAAACTAATTATAGGGCATAGATAGATACACAAAGATACTTACATAAATACATATATACATATATAAATGAATAATAATATATACCTCTGGAGGCAGTAATGAGGGATAAATAAGCTTGTTCAAGTTCAGGCATAACATGATTAAAATCTTTTTTTCTTGAAACACAATATTTAAGTTGCTTATAGGATTCATAAAAGTTTCTAATTTCTTCTTGATTTCTTCTTTTTTGTGCTATTTCTTCAGGTGTTAGGTTTAGGGCTTGTGGGGTTGGTGCATTGGTGGTTGTTTGAGTTCCCGGAGGTGGTGGTGGTGGTGTCGATGGAGGTGGTGATGGTGGTGGTGACGGCGGTGGTGGGGTTTGTGATGGCCGACGCTTTTTCGGTGGTTGCTCCGTTGAAGAAGCCATGGCGGTGGTGCAAGCGGTGAGTGATTTTGATTTTGGAATGTACTCAGAAAAGAAGTCGAAAATACGGGGGTTGCTTTTGCTTGTTTTCTTTTTAACATTTAGCACCTTCAAGTTTGAAATTATGTCATTTGTGTAGTTTTAAATAGGGGCAAATATCCTTAAAAAAATTGAAATTAACGAATAGCGGTTAATAATCATTTTGAAACAGATAATACGGTACCGTCTAGGGTGATCAAAATGCGGGCCGCCCGTGAAACCCGTAGAACCAGTTCGGAAAAACCGAAACCGAAGTAACCCGCTACAATGTGGTCTGGTCCACGGGCCTCATTTTTATGAAAATACGGGTCAAGATCCGAGTCAGGCTAACCCGTTAAAAACCCGAAAACCCGTTGAACCCGAACTACTTAACAATTAGAGATTGATAATGACTCATTATATAATCTGTAGATTACTACCCACATAAATACAAAGATAATATATATATATATATATATATATATATATACTTATTTGATTCGGTTTCCAATTCCATCCTAAGTCTTTTTGTTATATATATACCGTATTACTGTGAATCACCCCTGCAAACTCGTACAAAACAGTCCCCAAACCCTACGAATTCTTTTTCATCTATTGTGTTCAATTCGGTCATCAACTCATCATCTTTCACATAAGGTATATTTAGTTACAATTTTGTATGTGCATGCATATATCATATATGTCGTTGAATATCAAATATCTTCATCATCATGAGTGTTTTCTCACAATCTATGTGTTTTGAACATATGTATATATATATTATATATACGACAGCTTTGTATTTATGTGTATGTGTCTCTGTCATCTACTGTCTATATACACATATATATTAATGTGTAAGTAAGTTTGTTGTTTCTTGTACATTGTATTGCCGTGCTTAATAGTAACTTAGTAAGCACAGAAAGTATAGTTTTTAGTTATTTTCTTTGGATTATGAAACAAACAATTGTATCATCTGTCAACCCTTCTACTATAATCCACCATTCATGTAGCACGACAACACTTCAATCCACCATTCTAGTATTCTACACGTATTGATCATTGAGTCTGTTGTTTTGCATTACAACTTTATGGGCTACGGTCTGGCCCGCATAAAAACCGAACCCGCCATGTAACCCAGACCGAACCGATCCAATGAAACATGAGCCGGTCCTCGAACCACATATTTGGTAGTTCACGGGCCTCGGTTCAAGTCGGATTGAGCCCGTGATCACCCTTACCCCCGCTACCGCCGCCGCCGCTATCATTATCGCCGCCGCATCGCATGAGTATCCGTCTAGTATTTTCTAATTTTCTACCAAAAAATCAAATAAATAAAACTATGGGACTAGAACTACAAGTTAAAAGAACACTAAGGATATCTTTTGCATATATCTCAAACACACTTTTAGTCGCCACAGCTGCTCTGGAAGCGAGTCTGACCACCATTTTCTCATCAAAATTCAGGTGGATATATAAGGTCCGTAAACCCTAAATTTTATACTCTTTATATTTTATTTCAATTATTATATTCTAATTTAATTTAATATGCCTAATTATTGTTTTTATTATTTTTGATCTGATATAGAATATGGAAGTTAACGATTATTGAATTTTTTTAATATTATTATTGGATATAGGAATTAAAATCCAGATTTATATAGATCAGTATTAACGATGGCGAGTTCGATAGATGCTGCCGGAGAACCGATTCCGACATCTGCGGTGCTGATGTCAGCTTCCAAGCACATAGCTACTAGATGCAGAAATGATAATGTTGCCTTTCTTATGTGTAAGAAGGAGGATCCTAATCCTGAGAAATGCCTCGAGAAAGGCCGACAAGTTACTCGTTGCGTTTTGTCTTTGTAAGTATTCATAAATTCATAAAAACATACATTTTTTCATATATCTATCTATGTATATATGTATATGTTTGACTTGTGATTAGGTTAAGCCTTGGTCTAACGTTATAACGTCTCGACATGCAGACACAAGTACATGAGTCATTTTGATATAGTAAATGGATGATAGATTCATATGCTGACACTTGATTCTGGATGCGAGTTTTTGATATTATAGCATTATTGGTGATTTCATCTAATGTCTTGTGTCCAGAGCATGACTTATCTCGTTTACGAGTGTGTTCGGCTCTTATTTTGTTGTGAGACTCGAAGCATGGAGGTGTGTTGGAATCGTCACAGTGTCCCACCTCTACCATTGCAGCGCCAAATATCACCTTTTATATTTAGGAAAACCGGTTATTAAAATTGCAAACCTGTTAGGTGTTTGATAGTGCCGACTCACATTCTTGGTAGTACCATAATAATATTTGTCACACTCTTGGTAGGTTCTTTATCTATATAGACCTTGTTGCAGTGATGGCCCTTCGATTGTATTTTGACTTACCACAGTTTTCAGCAACAAGTATTAGTTTTCTGTTTCTTCTCTCATAAGTCATCCATGACTTGTATATGATGTAAATTAGGAGGTCCCTAAAAATATGTATTCAAATTCTTTTCGTTGTTGGTCTGTATTTGAGTTTGATTTCTGAATTTCTGCTCTATATCTGTTGAATGACTTTCTTGATATTGATAACCTCTAACGTGATATGTGGTTTTGGTGTCTAAGCATCATTAATGCGGCACTCCTATTTGTATGAGCTTGTTCCAGCGGCAGTCCATTTAGTCTATGTCCGCACTCCTTACTGTTCATTACATACAATGAACACCCGAGTAGTTCATTACACACCATAAACATTAGTGTATTTACATAATATCATTACATTCCGAGACCCTAAACCCTAAATAATATTAAGGGTTAATGACATGAAATAACAACTTACTTTCTATGTCCCTCTTGTGACAATTTACTTTTGTATTCCCTAAAAGTCCAACCTAAATTGGCTTCATTGTTCCTATTGTTACAATGTTGACTTTCAACTCAGCAACAGCTTATGTGACAGTTGACTGGGCAATTTGTTGACGTGTCATGTGATGTGTATTTTTGATAAAAAAAACATTAAAAACAATTTCAGAAAGTTTATTTGTATTTTTTTTTTGAAAAAATTTACATTTTATCTAGAAATTTATAAAATAATGTTTTTTATAATAAAATAATATATTTATACAAAAACAGGTGGTTATAAAAAAAGCTGTTTTTATAAAAAAGTTATTTAAAAGTTAGTTTTTGAAAAACAGGTTTTTTTATATTTAAAAAATATATATGTTTTAATCATAAATGCACGTCATCAGCCACATCGCATGTCATCTCAGTATACGGGCGAGGTTAGGAGGGTTTGAGAATATCCTACAAGGTGAATAGTATATGTGTATGTGTTAGTGTATTTACATAATATTATTATTCGTTTGTTGAACATAGTAAGCGTGCGAGGTTAGGAGGGTTTCAGAATATCCGACAAGGTGAATAGTATGTTGATCTCCCAAAACATAAGACAGTAACACCTAGACTGCAGATTGAGACCTCTATTGTTGTGAAAGGCATTGCTGGTCCAATACGTTGTTAAAGCCCAACGATTATCAGAATCGCTGCTAGTATAACTTTAGTAGTTACAGATACTATTATTGTTCATCTTTTCTTGATATAGTTGGGATGATCGTTGTTTTCAATTATTTTAAATACTTGCTATAGTTATATTTGGAGATCTTTGTTTTTGCATTCCCTGTCACCATCTTACAATTCCCATGGTATTTTCTGTCAAGCTATGTAGTTATAGTGGTCTAGAATCAAATATCGATCAAGGACCGATATTTCAGATATCGGTTATGGCGGTGGGATAGCGGTGAGATAGCGGTAATTTTAATATTATGCATTATTTATATATATAATAATTAATACTTAATAGAAATATCAAAAGTCAAGCTTAAAAGTGTCAATATTTGAAACATTAGTGTTAATATTTACAAAAAATAGTGTTTATTGTGTTGTGTTTAAGTTTGGGCCAAAAAAAAGCTATGGCACCGCTATAGCACCGATATCGGTAAAATAGCGCCGATAATAGCGGGACCGCTATTTTGCCCGAGGCCCGCTAACTGCTATAGCGCCGCTATTGATAACAACTCAAGCCCTATCCGCATCGTGCCTAGGCTTGTATGTGGAGAGCTTCTTTTTACAAACTCCTCATTTTGTAGGCTATCTTAAATGTATATGTATTTGTATAGAATAACCGACCAAATTAGTTACTATAATTGTTATAGGCTTATAGCAAAGGACTAAGAAGCACATTCTATATTTATAAGAACTGAAGCATAGGCCGAAAGAAGAAGTAGTTATCATCATGATGGCATTATTCATTACCATTATCATTAGTGAAAAAATGGATTTTAATCTGGTTCATCATGTAAAAAGTTGTGAGAAATATATACTGATGTATAGTATGAATACCACGTGTGTTATGCACCAGCGATAGATGTAGCATCTAACTCAAATATTTCTTTCTGTTCCTTTGAAAACAATGGTCTTTGATAGAATCTATTCTGCTGCATTGGTAATGTCTGTAAGCAGAATGCGTTCTCCTTGGTATTTCCATATCTTGTGGTGAAGTCTGGGAGAATTTCCCGAGATAGTCTCAGCATACTGTCACGGTGATTTTATAAAGAACAAGTTAGTCAAAAGTTATGGAGATGAGGAGATCATGCTGGAGAGGAGAGAAGGGATGCAGGAGTAGATGCATGAATTGTATAAGTAGTAGACAATACTTCGGTGGCATGTGGGGGTACATGAATCTTTCATGAGTCTCTTTTCAGACTTTTCCTGATCTGTTTCTTGCTTTACTACTATCTGGCATGTGTCTGAAAAGGGTGGGAGTGATGTAGATTTGCATTTGCTAGGGCACTTTGTGCCACAAGTTACTGCCCTCAATATGGCCCCATCAATCATTCTTCTCCAATCAGGATTGAAATTGTAATATAGGTTGTCTCAACTGCATAATAGCCAGAAAGTATACCAAGTCTCGTGTCCACAGTGAAACAGTTGTAGTTGTATTCATACAGTCATACACAATGTATACTCTATCGATCCATCTGTTTGTGTGATTGGCAGCTTGGCTTTTGTTACTTTCCTCAAATTGCAAGAAATGGATAGAGAATCCTAAAAGATTTTGTTCCAATGCAGGTTGAAAGATCTCCATCAGAAGTGCACAAAAGAGATGGATGCTTATGCTGGCTGCATGTATTACAATACTGACGAATTTGAATTATGCCGCAAAGAGCAGAAGGCGTTCGAGAATGCATGCCCGTTAAATTGACGGGGCTTTTATATTTCACATCGCTCGTAATAATTCTGGCCGGTTTACCGAGCATGACACTTTACCCGGATCTGTGTTTTTTTTTGCATACTTATGAGATGCTATTTGCAAGCAATGCCTGTCATATTACATCTGCAGTTTGACTAGTTATCAATCGAGTTAAATGTTATTCTGATTATAAGATCAATATGAATATGTTGTAATCGTTGTACTTGAATTTCGCTTTCAAACTACCTACCAGATCAAACATGTTCCAAGTTTTTCGAGTATAGTATTGTTTTTCTAGGACTATAAATGATAATTCTGGAAGGTAAAGTGATGCACGCTGATGAATTGGTGATACTGTATGCTTGTGCAGTGAACACAGTTGAAATTTTGACGCTTAAATTAAGGGGTTCCATTTTGAAAACTTTAAAATCATTCATACTGATTGTACAAAATCAACATTATCATAGTTATATCAACTTATATTGGAGTAGCTTTGTTGATCATGGCTCATGTTGCTTGGGGTGTAAACAAGCCGAGCCGAACCCGATCTTGGCAGTGCTCGAGCTCGAGCTTGTTCGAACCTTAGTATTTAAGCTCGATCTCGGCTCGTAATGTATTAAAAATGTTCGAGCTCAACTCGAGATTGGCTCGTTTGTCAAAAAAAACATAAACGAATTCGAGCTTGGCTCGAGCTCGGTAAGTGATTAAAACTAGCTCGTGAAAAAAGCTCGTTTAAGAGCGGCTCGATTAGTATATGAAAGCTCGATTAATATAATAATATTAGTCTCGGTTCGAAACGAGCTTTTTACGAATCGAATTCGAATAATTCGCGAGCAGGCTTGACTCGTTTACACCCCTACATGTTGCTAACATATAGAGGTATGAGAGATTTATGGGGAGGAAGTGTGGAAAGATTTATCGATTTTGTAAGAGTCATGAATTAGCTCTTGCTGGGAATGCCGGCTATGCACTTCTAATGGTATGAGAAGTGATATTGGTATCACACAAGTTGATTAATTTATCACAATTGTGCATTAGCTGTTTGTACAATATTTTATAATATTTGTACTGTGTGGTAAGTTAATCGAAGTTGTGTGGTACCAATATCACTTCCCCTTTCACTACATTAAAGTTGCCGGTTCATATCTCATTCAAGACAATGATGTAAATGTTATTGTATTGGAGTAGCTTTATTGATCATGGCTCCGGTTACCAACATATATATATATATATATATATATATATGTGTGTGTGTGTGTGTGTGTGTAAGAGATCCATAGACCCTTCTAATGGTATTGGATTAGTCCATCAACTTAAAACTTATAAGCTCTAAGTCTCATTGAATACAATGATGTTAATATCAAGTGGTTATAGATACAAATCTTTGTCTTTCAAAAAAGTTAAAAGAGGTGATAAAATGGTTCAGATCAATAGAGTATGGTAAGGGGTCAAAATGGATAGCAAATACTTGTATTTTTGTTTCATGAGATCTATAAATAATCAATAGGCCAAGAATAGGTTAAATAAACTATAGGTTTGCAACAACAATGTTTAGTTTTTGAAATCAAGTGTTTTAAGAGACTTTGTAACTTGAGCGAATTTTGATCTATTTTTATTTTAGTAAATCTTTTTAAATTCTTTGGAGTTGTCAATTGGAAGATAAACACAACTTTAATCATGGGTCAAAATTATCACATCTAAAACTCATATCAATGCAAAATGTTGTTGATTTGTCAACCCAAGTTGGATTTTAGTATACAAACGATGCATCATCTACACCATGCCAATTTTAGTATTCAATTTTTTTTATTTTTTATTTTTATTAACACAGTCTATATTAGCTAAGAGCCATAGGAAAACCTATAAACTAAATAACACTAGAGTTGGTTCGTAGGGTTTTTGACCAACAAATCAAGCTTTGACCATTCATTGATCCCCCTTTGACTTCGTTTGACCCGACCGTAATTTAAAACCCGAGACTCATTAAATTATTCTAACGACATATTTAATTAAGTTTTTCAATTACCTTTCCAACGGTTATAAATATGCCCATATTAATGATTTAAAATTTTATTTTACTTTATTTTAAGTGTTTTCAATTTTTATTGGCATTTCTCTAGACAATTAGTTATCCTTTCGTACTCGAACCGTCGATCCAAATTCCTAAACCTTATGTAACATTTCGTATTTCTAATATACGTATGATTGTATAACACTATTTATTTATACGTTTATTTTAATTAAATTGATAATTTAAATTATTTAAACGTATTATCGGATCGAAACGCGTAACCAATTGTCGAACTTATTTTATAAAGTCGAAACTTAATAGTTGAATCAATAAACATTTAACATTTAGTAACTAACGGAATGCCAAACTAACGATATAATTTTATAAAAGGTTTGTCCTAAGGTAATTAATTATGTAAATACATATAGTATTTTATTTTATTTTGAAAGGAAAAATGAATAAGTCAATGCATGTGGCAGTGGCTAGTAGCCACGATTTTTATCATCATCAAAGTATGGGTAACCCATACTTTGTTTAACCATTCTCACACTTCACTAAAACTCTCACCAAAAACACACACACACACTTTTCTCTCAACTTTCATCATAGCCGGCTTCTTACAAGAGATTTTTAATCGGTTCTTCTACATACAATCCATATATATAATCAGGTATTAATCAATTCCTTGTTGTCTGACTGCATAAAAACATGAAGAAATCGATTAGTGAATGAGTTAAATGGTCCGGTTAGTCATCAATATATGAGGCTGTATGTGTGTATTATATTATATGAAATGTGACTAAGTGTAATATGGACGTACATGGGAAACTTAAATGCTGTAAGTATCTGCTGTAGTAATGATTTTTACTCGATGAATGAATCTATTCGTTAAATGATTCTTAGTTTTTAAATGTGTACTTACTCGGTAAACCACCCTTCGATATGAAGAGCATGTTTAACTTGCTTGACCCCAAATGTATCTCTGTAAAAGCCATGCTGTTAGCACGAACCCTGAACTGCTAAAAACATTTAAGAAAAGAAAAACCTCATTTACCGAGCTTATTGCTCGGTAAATAGCTAATGTCTTCGAGTCGAGTCTTTTATGTCATTTACCGAGTTATACTCTTGAATGGTCTTAAAATCTGCAAAACGTATTGGTTGCTTACCCCTGTAAATGACTTAGACTTGAAAACGTATAACCACCCCATTTACCGAGCTAATTTTATGCCATTTTATGAGTAAATCGAGTTGTGTCCTTGTGCTGTGTAAATGAGACTTAGTTTTGAGAACGCAACCACCCCATTTACCGAGCTATTTGCTCGGTAAATGCCCATATGGTCTTGGCACAAGCTTACACACTTGCAAACTTCCTTCTCTTATCTTGACCCCGTCGATGTCTCTTTGCTTGTTCTTCTGTTTTTCTGCGTTCTTTGCTGCCTTCTTTCTTCTATACGTGGTGTGTCAACATACGTACGTGCATATATTGTGAAATGTGTGAATGTGAATGCATATGAGAAGCCATGAATAGATATGCGTATATATGATATATGTATGAGCAGGTGAGGTGATAAAGAGGAGTGCATGAATTAAAATGGGAATATTAGTTATAAATTAGTTTATATAAGAATTGTTATCATTTATCTCAAAGTGATATAAAACGTGTGAAATTCTGATGACCTACACGTGCATGTACATATTACAAAAATTTAACTTTGTAAGATAAGTTTTGATACAAAATGGCAGTGCACCCCACGTGTATGCAAAATACCAAATACACCATTCCATTTATCAATTCACTAACCTGTATTTGTGTATGTAAATGAGAAATTTTATGAGTTATTTATGCATGTTAATCTATGAGTCATGAGATGCACACGTGGAAATTGATAACTACCCATTTACCGAGCTATTTGCTCGGTAAATGCCACATTTGACTTACTCATTTACCGAGCTATTTGCTCGGTAAATGCCAATTTTTGTGCAACATGAAACTTATTGATTAATTGCGAATATTAGTAGTTAATAACGAACGATTCACCATACAACAAATGCACTTCGAATATTAATTCGGAAGTGAATATATCCAGCATCTTAAAAAGGTGAATTAGCAATTGACGTAGTTCTTAAAAAAGAATTCAAATTAATGAATTCAATCTTAAAATGGCATTCCTAGGTTACTAAATGTACAATCAAAAACTTACTCGCGTTTCGAACACGTCTTTGATCATAGGTTTGCTTCGATAAGCAACTATTCATCAGGATTACTGTCGTACTAACTTCCTGTGCTTCCGCACTTGCTTAATTACTTTGTTGTGTAATCAACAATCACTGTGAGTTCACTGCCCCCTTTCTACTTTGTTTTGATTTACTTCGGGGCTGGAAAGCATGCTTAAACTTATTTTA
>JAOXNX010000028.1:16361180-16371655 GCA_028566075.1 Solidago caesia
TAGTTTCTCTGTATAATATCCATGAGCAATATCCTTTGAGTTGCATCTCACGTTTCCGCCACAGGTGGGGTGTTACATCATTGAACAAAGAAAATACTCGACGATTACTAATGGTGTATTCTTACTCAATTTGTGGGCCTAAAAAGTGGATATGCGGTTGCACCACTTGCATGTCCTCAAAGACGACATTGTTGAAGACACAACGATAAGAGAAAACCTTTTTTAATAATGAATCCATGGACAAACAATAGGCTGGTATAATACACATGAAAGGCGATTTACATTAGGTGTATTTTTGCATGTTTTTCTTAAGCCAATGTAGAACAAGGGTGGATCTAAGATATAAAAGTACGTAGGCCCTTAACCTATTGTAGTTGATTTAGATAACAAATGCCCGAGTCAATAATGTTGAGTCAGATTGGGTATTACGAAGCATTAATCATGTGTATATACATTGTATATAAAATCTCTTGTATAAGTATAGTTTCTATATTCTCAAGATGTTTTCTTTTTAATACAAAAAGGACCTTGGACTAGAAACGAGATATTAAACTTTTGTTACAATATGAGTCCTACTATAAATTTAAGATGGTCCCTTAACAAAAAAAAATAAAAGAAAGAAAGAAGAAAAGCTCCGTATTACATAATATACTATAAAATATCGATTTTAAGGTAAGGTATATCTTGGGACTTGCGTTACGGTACCCCAAAATCGTTATGTTTTAATGAAATCATGTTTTACATAAATGTGATGTTTATGTTTTAATGAAATCATATTTGGGCTTAGCTTGGATGCAGCGGACTGCATTATTTTTTGATGCAGCTGCCTTAAAATTCAGGGGGTATTTTTATAATATATCAATCATCCATTTGATCTCTGTATGTGGCTGCATCTATCAATTATGTTGTTAGTTGCATAATTGATTTTCCCATCATGTTTTACATAAATGTGATGTTTACACATGCATTCATACTACGAGAGTTGTGTTATATTTTGCTATGCAAAATGAAACGTGCTTGTTTTTCATACGAATTGTAGAAAGATGAAGATGATTTGTGTTTTGACATTGTACTTTTGAATAAGTAGATCTTTAAATGTAACAACGAACTAGGTTATATTTTCAAACTCAATAAAACATGATATCTATCAACTTGATTTTCATTATGTTTTTGGAAACAAAATAGTATTTATTTAGATTTGAAACAAACATGTTAGCATTGTAAATAGTCGAAACAATCCTTTGGAATGGGTATTACTAGGTACAACACATGGTAACACGATAGTATTTTTGCCTTTTAGGTACTTATTTTATTATTAAAATGAAAAAGATCGCAAGAGTTTAACAAAAGAATAATTAGGTCATTTGTCATAGTTTGAATTCAAATTCTTTTAACTAGAATTGTATTGAATTATATCAATCAAACACATGACAAAATTTAAAACTTTCAAGTTTCAAGTATTTCAAATTTCAATTCCTTTCAAAGATTTCATTTTCTTCAAAAATATTTTACGAACCAAACACACCAAAAAGTTATTATTAACAAAAGAGTTAATTGCACGAATCGTCCACGTGGTTTACCCAAAACATTATGTTTCATTCTTTAACTTTCATATTCACAATGGTGATCCTTTATAAGAGGATAAGGTTCAAGGTTGATCCTTTATTTTGACGGCCGTCAACTGGATTCCGTTAATCCCTCACGTGCCTTCCATGTGAGGGTATTTATGTCTTTTTCCTCTCTGTCGTCTCTGTCTTCCTTTCTATTTCTTTAAAACATTTCAATCTCAATAATATATATCCATATATATATATATATATTGAAGTGATCAAGTGAGAATCAAAAACAAGGATGTGAACTATGAGAACCATTAAAAAATAACCTTTTTTTAAACACCCATTTATTTATACCTTTACTTTTATTTCTTCTTTAAACTTTTCATCCTCTTTCACTCTCACTTCGAGACTCACAAACTCCAATCACCACCATCTCCAAGGGTGGATCCCGTGCAGCTAAGGGCTACGCCTGTACTGTATCAAACCACCACCATCTCTTGGATCGCCGCCCATCAAATTCAAACCATTCTCAAATGCGTTCAGCCCCCCAACTCCTTTATAAATTCCTTCAGGTCTACGATCGATAAGGGCGAAGCTCCCCTGAACGGGCTATGCCTGTTCGACTAAGGGTTACGGTTGTACTGTCTCCATCCGTTTTCAACACATAACCCATAGAAATTTTATTTTATTTTTTGAATATATTTAAAAAAAAAAAATTTTTGGAATGAGTTTTTATTAAAAAAAAAGTAAAATAATCAAAAAATAAAACATAAAAAAATAAAAAACCAAACCAAAAAGAGGAAAGAGGGAGGGAAAATAGTGGTTCTCATAGTTCTCATCCTTGTTTTGATTCTCACGTTAACCCTATCCTATATATAATATATATATATATATATATATATATGTATACATATAATACCAGATTTAAACTTTGAATCTAAACAAGAAGCAAAACATATTCCAAGATTTAATGCACTCAGCAACCACACAATATCATACTATTTTTCTACTGTTAATGGAAACTAACTAGCATCATACTTTTTTACTTAACAACCAAACAATGGGATGCGTGCTTTGTAAGTAAGCAACTCCGGATCATCACCCGAGTTCCAAAATCCAAAACGGTGCACAGTTGGGAATCGAGATATATCTGCAAACCTAATATCAAAATGAAGGGGAAGAAGATGATTGTTGGGAATCGAGATATAAATACAAACCCAATCCCAAAATCCTATATGTCTTGTCCTCATTCAAATCAACAAAGCTAACTACCTAAAACCCTTAAAATTTTAAATTGTTAATATTCTAAAAGATGAAGCATGATGTTTTGGGTAAACCACATGGACAATTCGTACGATTAACTCTTGACACAATTTTAAATAAAGATATTAAAGGTAGTCTCCTAAGTCCTAACCCACCTATGTTGACTAAAAGTCCAGATTATAACACATACGGTTCTCTTGATCTCTTCAGATTCTTATGATCTTATCACCTGCTTTTTAAAGTTTGACTATCCAAGTCAAAGTGGATAAAAACTAACAAATCAAATGTTTTTCCTTTTCAATTAATGAGATAACTACAAGTCTACAACTTCATAAATCTGTCAGTCACCAACTCATAACCTTCTTTACACACACTCATTACACACACACAAACACTTTCATGTTATACCATCTTATTTAGTTAAATCCAATTCTTATTAAGATTTGTTTTCTTGAAATTTCCCTCGAACTGGGTCATTTGTAAAGCAAATTTATTGACAGTTTTGAGTAAGTTTATGATCATAAATTGTGACTATATACAATTCTAGATTAATTCAAGTTGTGCTCATATTGGATTTGAATTCGGATCCGGGTTTGTCCCCGGATCTTTAATTAATTAATTTATTTTTGTTGATTGGCTTGATTTTTCTTGTTTATGTGCCTAATTTGCTGTTTGAGAAATTGGGTATTTTTTGTTTTCAAGATTTGATCATGAAACTTGATTATAGTATTAAGATTGGAATATTTTTTGTTGTATTGAAAATGTGGACCATCTTTGACTTTTTGTTGTTGTTGTTATAATTAGTTTTAACAAGTTATTTTTGGGGTTCCTTTGCTTTAAAGAATAGCGCTTTCAATGAAATTTGACTTGGGTCAGTGATAAACGGGTAAACGGAAGTCTAGATTATCCGGGAAAGGTGAGTCTTTTCACTTAGATGTATTTGGCCTAAGCAGGGTTATCCCTGTGGCCGTTTCAAATAAATTAATTATTTTTGACAAAAATAATGCAACTTGACAATATAAAATGACATATGATCACTAATTATTATGAAGATGGAAGGTTACATGTTGCTTTTTTTTTTATTGTACTTTCAAGAAGTTGTTCGTGATTAGTGGTTGAATGGTTTTTATTTGTTGTTTTTCAGTTAAAAAATGGGTACATATCTCAGTACTCCTAAAACAGAGAAGTTCTCTGAAGATGGTGAGAATGGAAGGGTTAGATACGGTTTATCATCGATGCAAGGGTGGCGTTCAACAATGGAAGACGCGGTGAGTAGATTTACGAGTTTAAGATATAATTTACCATTATATTTTGAAGTTATAATTAGAAGGAAAAGATGATGAAATGCTATGCCATCAGTAATCAGTTCTAAATGTGTACATTAAAGAAACTTATAGGAATTTGCTGCTAGAAGTTTTATGATTATAAAGTTTGGGCTATGATATAATGTCTTTATTCGCTTTCGGGGTTTTTTAGCATGCTGCGGTTCCTGATCTGGACACGGAAACCTCTTTCTTTGGTGTATATGACGGCCATGGAGGTGTGTACTTGGTATTTTATAAAGTTTTTTGGTATATCATAATTTAGTTCATGCGCATTCATGTTATGTTAGTATATTTCAACAGATAATGTAATCGTGTCTATCATTTTAGAGTTTGAATTTTTTTTTGATTTAATTAATTCTTCTTATCTTTAGTAGTTTTTATTGCTGATTTTACTATGTTAACCTCAGGTAAAGTTGTTGCTAAGTTTTGTGCCAAGTTTCTTCATCAACAAGTGTTAAAGCATGAAGCTTATTCTATCGGGGATATTGAAACTTCTGTTCAAAAGGCATTTATCAGGTTTCTTCAGTTTTCATCATATACTCATTTGTTGTTATAAGGGCAAATTGCTGAAAAAGGGGCAATGAATTTCTGTTTTCTCAATAAAGGTGTAACCTTAATTTTACGACAATAAATGGGGTCACTAATAAATCTGAAACAAATAAAGGGGTACCATGAAAAACTATTGTAATTGTAAACAACCACCGTTAACCACCACATTTGAACAATGTTTTACCCCTTTATTTGTTTCAACTTTATTAGTGACCCCCTTATTTGTTTCAAATTGTTCAGTGACCCCTTTTATTGTCCTAAAATTAAGGTTACCCCTTTATTGAGAAAAATGAAATTAATTGCCCCTTTTTCGGCAATTTGCCCTTCTTATAATAAAAACGATATTAAGTTATGATTCATTTGATTTATGAATTAAATTCGATTGTTTGGTGCAGAATGGATGAGATGATGCGTGGACAGAGAGGGTGGAGGGAATTATCTATTTTGGGAGATAAAATGAACAAATTCTCCGGGGTTATTGAGAGTCTCATTTGGTCTCCAAAAGGGGGAGAAGCAAGTCATCAGCTGGATGATTGGGCTTTCGAGGAGGTACTGTTATACCCTTTGTTTCAATTTTGAGTTTATGAATCAACTTGTGATACTCGAGCTGATATTTTGGAATTTTTAATGAATTTTTACATCTGCACTTTGCATTTTGATATTGATAGGTAAATCATTAGTCGTATCTGTATTTTGGGCTATGGTGAATTCTAGGATAATATGGAAGATGATAGATGTGTATGAGCTATGTAACTATTTTTCCATTCACAGAAATATATACTTACCTAAAGTTCTCATAAGATGTTCAATTACTTTGTTCTAGTCCGCTTCGCCGTTGTTGGATTATTGGATATCTATATCTATACATTCTATATAACTGTACTGTATCTTCCAGCCCATTGGTCCATTATATTTTCTAAATGCTGTTTATTTTTCTCAATAGCTTCTATGGATAATTTTATATACCATTTGTCTTGATTCCTTGCAGGGTCCACATTCCGATTTCACAGGGCCAACATCCGGATGTACATCATGTGTTGCAATCATGAGGAGCAATCAACTGATTGTTGCAAATGCTGGCGACTCCCGTTGTGTAATATCCAGGAAGGGCGAGGTAATATTGATCATATAGTTTATTATCTGACGTGTCTAATTTAAATTGTTCTTGGCTTGAAGTGTACCCATAGATATCGTCTTGTATGCTGCAGGTAGATTTTTCCATAAAACACCCATGTGCCCTAGTAGATTAAAATATTAAATACTAGGAATTACTGAGAAAATAGACAACCTGTGGCCAACATATACATTTAGCATTCTGAATTACTTATAGAGATTGTTCTGGTAAGTGGAGCCATTCAGCATCCAAAGAGCGTCCTATTTTAATGTTGGTTTCCGTAATCAGTGCCTAAGATACCTTTCCTTAGAGTATCTTGGAGGTAGCATAACGTACCAAGAAACATCCAATGGAGCACAGGGACTAGGCATAGACCTACTTATCACACTTGCAGTTAGAGGTGTTCGGTAACAGGCCACAATGAGTAATTGGTTGGTACAGCTCAAAACATGTCTGGTTGGGGTGACCCAAAAAATATAAAATTTCTTCTCTTTATTTTTACATAAATAGCATCATATATGATTACAAGATTTATAGCATTGCACTTATAAGACTCTCATGATTTAGGAATAGTCATTACTGCGATATGAATTATGAAACACCTAGTTAATTGGGGATCTGTAAACATCACCAGGTATGCTTTAGGAAGCTTTCATATCTTTTAGGATGGGGGTTGTTTTTCTAGCAATGACAATATAGATCCAGCTGAAGATCTACTGCAAATTGCAAACACCGATTTAAAATATACAGTGCACATTGTTGTTGGAAATCTTTCAAAACCTTGCACTATTGTTCTCGGGATGACCTTATATTTTCTTCTTCTTTTGTAACCCAGATCCTAAATTTTATTTAAACTTCAATGTGAATTAAATCAGTAATGAGAAGATATATGTACTATCCTACGTTTTGGCATAAAATATGAATAAAACTCAAATGTGAAGTATTTCTTAGATTCATCACCACAAATGTTATGACCTGAAACTAAACCTTTTGTTTTCACTTAAGAACATACCAAGTAGATTAAAAGATGTGGATAAACACTTCACAGCTCTTTATTGATGATCCCAAGTTTAACATGAATCGTCATCCAGAACTCTATAACTGGCCCTGATTGTGGTTCCTATTTTACAGGCATACAATCTTTCTCGAGATCACAAGCCAGGGCTTGATGTTGAGAGGGAGAGGATACTAAAAGCAGGTGGATTCATTCATGCGGGCCGAGTTAACGGGAGTCTCAATCTTACCAGAGCTATAGGTACTCTATATGTTTCACCATGAAAGTATTTGTTATTTTTTTTTGTAATCATTTATTGTGTTGTCCCTTACATGGATATTTTGTGTGTGTGTGTGTGTGTGTGTGTGTGAGAGAGAGAGAGAGAGAGAGAGAGAGAGAGAGAGAGGGAGGGAGGTATTCTGTATTTTCTTAATACAAAAGCGATGGTTTTGCAGGTGACATGGAATTTAAGCAGAACAAGTTTTTGTCTCCTGAAAAGCAGATAGTTACGGCCAATCCTGATGTCAACATTGTAAGTCCCTTCTACCTTTCCATTGAAAGCGACTTTTTCCCCTTCTTTCTTCTATATATACACTAAAGTTGTTTGAATCATTTCTCTTTGGGTGAGGTTATAATGAATTATCCTACAATATGAATTGAAGTGTGAGTAATTGTAAATGAATGCATTGCTCTCTTGCTTCAACGTATTCTTAGTGGTTTGTGCTTGATATGATTTTATTTTTTTATTTTGCTTAGGTCGAGCTATGTGATGATGATGATTTTATGGTGCTGGCATGTGACGGTATCTGGTAAGGAGTCTTTCCTTTCTCAACTGTTTTAATCATGCAACTACAAAACCATACAAGCTTCAAGTTTGTAGTGGTTCTTGTTCCTTTTTTGGTATTGACAATGCTTCCCCATTGTTTTATCAAATGAAGAAATACCTCCCTGTACCTTGCAACCATTTGCTCTGTTGTGCTGCAATGTCTCTGTATTATTTTGAGTCTTATATCATTGCTGAATCACTAAGTCACTAAGTTTCATTTGTTCAGGGATTGCATGTCAAGCCAACAATTAGTTGATTTCATTCATGAACAATTGAAATCGGTAAGTATGAGATTCTCATGATACCTTCAAGTTGGAGTATTTCCATCTTGTACTTTCATGGAGTCAACATTGTGTAAGGGGTGCATATGGGCTGGTTGGGTGACAGGTCAAAAGGGAAACCTTTAGTACATGTCGGGTAGGGCTGGTCCAACCCGCATATATTTTCCAAGTAAAATAAATAGTTAATGAGTTGACTAATTACAAAAACTATATTGTTACAATTCTAAAGTTTAGAAAAAATGTGATTTTCATTGTGAGTTGAGATTGAACCTCTATCCATATGGAATACGAGGCCACGAAAACGATAACTACTAAAACAAAACTTTCAAAACATGATTTAATGGAATTTTTTATACTACAGTTTTTTACTTCGTAAACATAACAATTTTATCATCTGATTTTGTTTTACATAAGATAGGTATATGCATCTGAATACATTATAGATAACTTTCAACCCATATCTTTTTTAGTTAATATTTTTTTGCATAACCTAAAGGTGGCAGTTTCAACCCATATACTGAGGGATGATCCAATTTGGGTTATGGACTCGTGGTTTATCTTTAACGGGCCAAATGAGTGTAATAAAACCTATAGCCAAAAGGGAAATGGGTCAAACAGGTTGAAAGTTCTCCAGCGTGTAATCTTAATGCTGACAAAGACACCTAAGTTGTTGTATTTAATAAAGTAAGTTGTAATAGCATTGTTTTTGTAATCATACTTGACACATTAACTGTTTTTTTAGTGAAAAAGGACAAGAATGCTTGTTTTTGACTCCAAAACAACTCTTTTTCCACCCATACCCATTTCGACCCATTACCCAACCCACCCATACTATCTCCTCTAGCCTAACCCGTTTGACCCGTTAAAGATAAAAACATATTGCAATTTCCACCTTGAAAAGTGTGATTAGAACATGATGGTTTATAAATCTCTAAATGACGGTCTTAGTTTATGGTCTTGACAATCTCAGTTATAAACTAGTAATTCTAACTATTGAAACTTATGTACAGGAAAGTAAACTTTCAACAATATGTGAGAGAGTCTTCGATAAATGTTTGGCACCATCAACTTCTACAGGAGAGGGATGTGACAACATGACCATGATCTTGGTGCAATTCAAAAAGCCAATCCAGCCATGCACTACTAAGGAAAATGAAGATGATGAAGAAGTAGAGGGTAAACTAAAAACTGCTGCAAACGAATCAAGCTAAGTCTAAGTTCAAAGGACAAATCATACTTGGTACATATTCTTGGTACAAGTCAAACTGCGAAATATAGTTGTCTTTAGTTCTTTGTTTTTTAGAATTATCTCCAGTTTGATTGTAAAGAAAAATTCATTTCGTTTTATATGCTGTTAGTAAGGATGATTTACTTGAGAAGTCAATAGCACTTGTAAGCTTGAGTAGGCCCGCATTTTGAGTTTGGGTTTCGAATCAAGATTGTGTGATGTGCTTGAGTCCACCTTAACATGTGTTTAAAAATTAGATGTTAAGTCAAAAATGCCAAAATGGAAATGAATGGAACCGAACTTGTCTAAACCGGTTCGTTGATAGCCCAGTTTTGGTTTAGAAAAGCGTTTTGGTCCAAACCGGGGTGTGCATATCTGGGCTTAGTCAATTTTTTTAAAAGGATAACTGAACCTGAGAGATGGTTTTTTGAAAAGGCTGAAAGAGAGAGCCGCAACGGTGCATAAACCTTTGATTTGTGAGTTAAGCAAGGTTTTATAAGTCATCTGTTTCTTCAAGGTGTATAAATTAAAAGGGCTAATGCTTTTACAGTTTTTCGTATTTTTGCATTTTCTTATATAACAGAGTCGGATAAAATTATTAGTAATACTTTCTTCTAATAATTTATCAAAAACTCTCTATTACTTTACTATTAGATATAAATGATGTGGGTTCATTGTTACATATAGAGGTATAATTAATTAGCTCATCGAACTTCCGATAGATTAGAGGTACAAAATAAAAATAGGCTTTGTCATTGCGCTAGCTATATATCCATAGAGTTTTTGAGAACTTGAGCTTATAGTTTTTATAAACTAAATCTTATAAGTTTTGTTTGACGCATAAAAATTTAAGAGCTTATTAATAAATAAAAGTATAAAATTTTTGTCAAACACTTTTATACAAACAAAAGTTCCAGTTACCAATTCCAGCTAATGTTGACAAATGTGTCTTTAGATCATATCCAACCAGCTTAATACCCGGTTGGTGACCGGGTAAAAGTAAACAAAGTTGTACTTAGAGTTTAGGAAACATATTCTACACTTTCTCATGAAATATAAACCAAATTGTTTACGTATAATAAATTCAACATCTAGATCTATCTATACTATTGTATAAAGTATGCAGGTTGGTCCTAAATTTTTAAAATTTTAAGTATAGCAATTTTATTACCCCTCTAACTTATTATATTTATATTTATATTATTTATATATGACTATTTTACCTAATCATTTTCATCTTTAAATATTCTACAATAACAATTACAATCCATAGCAGGCGGTCGACAAAGCCGGTCGCCATCACCCTTTTATCGTACTGAAGTTTATGAATTTTATTTTT
>JAOXNX010000028.1:16380911-16409144 GCA_028566075.1 Solidago caesia
CCACCTCCAAGGGCGAAGCCCGTGCGGCTAAG
The DNA here is from genome assembly GCA_028566075.1 of Solidago caesia. Lineage (NCBI taxonomy): Eukaryota > Viridiplantae > Streptophyta > Magnoliopsida > Asterales > Asteraceae > Solidago > Solidago caesia. Next base: position 16,380,944 of record JAOXNX010000028.1, read on the forward strand.
GGCTACGCCCGTACCGTATCCAACCACCACCATCTCTTGGATCGCTGCCCATCAAATCCAAACCATTCTCAAATGCGTCCGGTTTCCAACCCCTATATAAATGCCTTAAGGTCTATGACCGGTAAGAGCGAAGCCCCCCCGGAACGGCGTAGCCGTTCGACTAAGGGCTACGCCCGTACCGTCTCTATCCGTTTCCAACACATAACCCATAGAAAAAAAAAAAAATTTTGAAATTTTTTTTTGGAATGAGTTTTATTAAAAAAAAATATAAAAAAAATCAAAAAATAAAAAATAAAAATAAAAACCATAACAAAAAGGGAAAAAAGAAAGGGAAATAGGAGTTCTCATAGTTCTCATCCTTGTTCTGGTTCTCACGTTAACCCTACCCTATACACATATACATAACTCTCATAAAAAAAAATGAAACAAAAACCTTTGCAAGTCATGTCTTGCAAGATCTTTAAAACAAACAAATAAATACATATAGTTAGTGCGTCGTCTAGAGGCTACGAGACTATAAACTAGTTTTTTGAAATTTTGTCTGATCTTCGTGTCGCGATTTGACAGCGGGAGGTCTAGTATACGTTGTCTTAACCGGGTCCGCTCTAGAAAGCTCCCTCGAAGCAGAAATGCCTATTTCAAATACCCAATTGGGGGAAAACCCTCTACTAATCCGTCCGAAGACACGACAATTAATAGGGGTAAATCCTGACCCCTCAGACTTGAACCTGGGTTTCCCCAGATCCAAGCCCTCATGGAGGGACTTCCTTTATCTCAAAGTTGGCCTAGGTGGGAATCGAACTTGGGAACTCTCAGTCATCAAGAAGATATCAAGCCACTAGACCAACTCATCATTGAAAAGAAAGAAAGAATGAAAAAAGATGCAAAATATTTATACTTAGAAAATTAATTCCCATTAAATTAAAAGTTGCATATGAAAAGAAAAAGGTAATATTCAATTTAAATAATAATAAAGAGTAAAAGACGTACACATAACACATGTATATCTTGGATAAAATAAGGAAAATGAAAAATAATTAAAAAGAAATGATTGAAATTAAAACTTCCATTATTAGGGAGGGTGGGTAGAAACGAAGATAAGATGGACAGCAAAGGTAAATATAAATGTGAAGCATGTTATGGGTAAAAAGGACAATTCACATGGTTTTCTATTGAACACCCTCTGAAATCCAAAATATAACGCCCGAAAAGCAAAGCAGAGTTCCCTGGGTCCCACTTTTAACTAAATTTAGCTGGTCATAAAATACCTCGTATTTTATATTTTTTTATATATATATTTCAATAAATATTATAAGTACGAGTAATTTGCATGAAAGGTCCCTGTGGTTTACCATTTTCTACACGTTTAGTTTACTTTAAAGAATTTTGCACGTATGGTCCTTTAAACAACTATTTCGTTGTTGGTCCCTCCCCCTTCACAAAATTGACCAAATAAAAAGGACCATTCGTGTATTGAAACAAAGGTTTAAGAGGCCAAGCATGCAAAAAATTTCAAAATAGAGAGATTATTCTTGTAATCAAAAATTGATCTTAGTGACCATACGTGCAAAAAATCACAATGAGGGACAGAGGGTGCGAAAAAGGGCAAACCATATGGACCATCCATGCAATTTACTCTAAGTATGAGTATATTGCATGAAAGGTGCCTGCGGTTTATCCTTTTTTCACATTTAGTCCATTTTGAAGAATTTTTACATGCAGGGTCCTCAAATCACTGTTTCGTTGCAAGAACAGTTGCTCTCTTCACAAAAATTGACCAAATATGAGGAACCATTCGTGCATTAAAATAATGGTTTAAGTGGCCAACATATGCAGAAGGTTTCAAAATAGAGGGACCATTCTTGCAATCAAAGAATGGTTTCCGTAACCATACGTAAAAAAAAATCACAATGAGGACGGAGGGTGCGAAAAAGACCAAATGACGGGAACATCTATAAATTTACTTTTATAAGTACCTTTATTTCCATACTAGTATTTAAACATGTGTATACGCATGAACACCTATAAATGATTTTAATTAGAAGTTTATGATTACTTTTATTGGAAATGTTATATAAATATAAGAGGTCTCGGGTTCAAATCTCGTCAGTTACAACCTTGCAGTTTGCCAGGAAAAACTTCAAGAACGAGTTTAAATCCCTACAAATCGTTTATATGCCGGACATAATTCATCTATTAAATATATTGATAGAGAACATCAAATAATACACACAATAGAGAATGTCTCAATCCTATTTTAATATATTGGTAGATATTATATTATATTATATTATATATTATACCTATATTACATGTCATGCGGATGAATAGTGAACCAGCTTGCCTGGCAAGCAGGATGCTGCGTAACTACTTGCCAGGATGCCCGGTTGGTTTTTTTTTTCCTAGCTGTCTACCAGCCTACCTGCTTGGTTTTTATTTTATATTTATTGTACAAAACACACATATACTTTTCGTATTGGAAACTTTTTCCGTGGTTGTTATATTGATTTTAAATATATAATAAGTTTGATACAACAACATTTTTAGTAAAAATATTTATGATAGAGTGATTCTGCTGTTGCATTTTGTCTGTAATTGTTGGTTTCTTCGGTAAACTTTTTTTCTGTTTGTAAAACTGCATCAATAACGAAGGCAACCACAATATGCGGGATAGATATGTTTCTGTTTTGCAACGAGTTATATTTAAAAACAGGAAAAGTTAGGGTAAAATATGTTATTGATTAAACTTAAAGTACAAAGTATATAAGCATCAAAAGTTTAGGAGGAAAAAACAAATATTTTAAGGGTTTAATCACTATTTACCAACATATTATTCTTTTTGTATATGGTTGCACCATAAACTTTTTAATTGATGTATGTTCCTTACAAACTTTTTAAATTTGTACATGGTTGGTACTTTGATGACTTGTGTATTTAACAGTGTTAAGGATTTTAGAACTAAAATAAATACACATATAGATCTATTGATAATTTAGTTAGGGTTTCATTCGTATCTGAAGAATTTGGTAGTTAGAGAACTGCAATTCTTTTCATTAATTTCATTAATCAAGATTGACCATATATATTGGTGCAACAAAATAGAAAAGATAGGAATAAACTAAATTAACTATGCCTAATAAATCATAAAACATACTTTAAAAGTTTTTACCTTCACCTTGTAGTTATCTTGTCCCTCTTTTCAGTTAACTATTAATAATATAACCTAATATTAATAAGTATAATCAGTCTCCAGTATCGTGTGAATATATGAAAAAACATAAATGATAATCACATTTTGAATCATTATATTCTATATTTATTATTTAGTTTAATTAAATTACATTTAGTTTTTCTTCATATTCATAAATTAAATTAAATTTTATATTATTCAATGATCTTTTTTTTTCGGTAAAAGGCCGTTACCCCTGGTTAGATTATTATCATGAAACATACTTTAAAAGTTTTTACCTTCACCTTGTGGTTATCTTGTCCCTCTTTTTGGTTAACTATTAACAATATAATCTAATATTAATTATTATAACCAGTCTCCAGTACATTGTGAATATATGAAAAAACATAAATGATAATTACATTTTGAATCATTATATTCTTTTATGAATTTTTTATGTTTAAATTAGTAAAATGAATTGTATTATGATTTACATATGTTTATGCACAAATATCACGAGACTTTAAAAATCAAGAGTATAATGACTCAATTGAATAATATATACGTACCCAAACATTAACAAAAAAAAAAAAAATACAATACATTCATTGACTTTAAGCCTTATAAATTATATGAGTAAAAAATTAACTTTTACTATTAAAAATTACTAATACAAACATATTATTATTTTTAGATTACAAAAAATACAACTATTATCCCAAGATAATTGTTTTTCTATTTTAGTTTGTTTTAAATAATGTTTACTTTTAAGAATAACATGTTCAATCACAATTTAAATATATAATAGTTTGACTTTTTGGATATCTTTTTTTAACTTTGACTGTAATATTTTTGTTTGTGTTATATAAATACTTGATGTAAAATGTATGAATAGATTGAGTTTTAAATGTATTTACGTTGATATATTTTTCATCAAGTATTATATAAAACAAACAAAAATTTCACAGTCAAAGTACAAAAAAAAAAAGACTAAAAAAAACAAACTAGAATATCTAAATTTGGACCGGTGAAGTTTTACACTGAAGGAACATGTTTTATATAGATTTAATTATAAATCGTAATTATACAAAGATATAAAAAACATATCTTACGAATCATATACAATTAAAACCATTTTCAAATAATAATAGCGTCAATTTTCAGCAGGTATTATCTATATTTAACTTTACACTATCATTATACAAAGATATAACTTACATATTCTATTAACCATCTTCGATAAAAAATATTTTTTGAATAATAATATCATCGTATTTCAACATGTCGTATTTATAACTACTAATTATGTTAATATAAAAATATAATATGTATATCCCGCATAATACGCGACAAAATAATCCAGTAATGTTAATATATACAATAACATAATTGAATGTTTGATATATAGGTTCTGGTTCAAATAAAACAAGTATTAAAGTAAAACAAATAAAACAATATTTTTCCCTTAACTAAAAATTACCGTGCATCATAAAAATCTCCGTGCATCAGTGTGTATATTTGTTCACCATGAACCTTCGTGCATCAATTTTATCATGATCTAATAGTCAAGATCTTATCTTATTTGTTTTACTTTAATATTTGTTTTACAATACCAACCTCTTTGTATGTATGTGTTACAAACAAAGTGCAAAAACATACTACTCCAGTAGACTAGTATAGTGTTAGAAAGAGGGAACACAATACATACAAAAACAGATCAAACTCTCTTTTCATTGTCTCCACAAAATCTATTGTGTTGCAAACAAGTCATCATCGGTCAGTAAGTTACTTACAAATCCATCTTTTTATTTATTTATTTAGATCTTACAAATACTAACACTTACTGTTTTTCAAAAGCAACAAATTAAAGTTTCTTGTTTTATTATTACTTTTGTTTTTGTTCATGTTTGACCACTATAATAAGTCTATATCTATATGTATATATATACACATATATAACTTATATAAAGCTTTAAACTTGTGAATGATTGCTGCCCCTGCTTTGTTAAGCACTAAAGATAAATAAAGTCAGGGTTTTTCTGTATCTTTATCAAAACCCCATTATTTCCCTTCATTTATTGCTGCTGATATTGTATATTATACTGTCTTTTTTGTGTTTTTATTGTTAATTTTTCAGGTGGGTGCGTTTTTTTTTTCCCAAGAAATTATTTGGGACAGATTTGATTTTTTTGTTTGTTTTGTTTTGTGTGTTTTTTTAGGGTGTGTGACTGAGTGTGTGATTGGAACTAGCTAATAAAAATGTCATGAGAAATGAGGGTTAGGGATAGATCATGGGGTGTGTGTTTGGAAGAGAGATTTCGTCTTCTGGGCCACCGAGTTCTGAGATTGTTGTAGATAAAACAAGAGATAGAGACAGGGATTCGAATGTTGAGTCTGGGAGAAGAGAAAAAGCTTTAGTAGTGAACCCTGATGGTAGTAATAATGACGGTCAGGATCCGCAAAATGGCACGGTGGTGAAAAAGGGTGGTGAAAAAGATGGGAGTGTGAGACAAAGAGGTGAGAGAAGGCGGTCGAAACCTAATCCTAGATTGAGTAATCCAACCAAGAATATTCATGGTGAACAAGTGGCTGCTGGCTGGCCAGCTTGGTTGTCTGCTGTTGCCGGTGAGGCGATCAATGGGTGGATTCCAAGAAGGGCTGATACTTTTGAGAAAATCGATAAGGTCAGTGGTGATGATTCGTTTTCAATTTTGTTCAAATGTCGTATATTGCTGTTAGAGCAAAATTGTTTGGTATCGTGATTTGGGTAAACTTGATCCAATGGTGGCATAAGAGTTTAAGTGTGTTTGTATTTTTGTTTTGGAAGTGATTATGTAACATAAAATAACCAGAATCACATAATCAGAAGAATAATCTGTATCTAGATGTTAGAAACTGATAGTAATTCCAAAATGCATATACAATCTCTTTTCTTTTTTTTGTCAGATTTTGCGATTCCAAGAGTCTGCTTGTTTATAGTTGGTTTTGTGGAAATTTTTTTTGGATTTGTGATGCTTAGTATCTTAGTTTTTGTTATATACTGAATTTTCTGATGTTCATTGCTTATTTTATATTTATTTAATGTTGTAATTAGATTGGGCAAGGCACATACAGTAACGTGTACAAAGCTAAGGATACTATGACTGGAAAAATAGTTGCATTGAAGAAGGTCCGGTTTGATAATTTGGAGCCTGAGAGTGTGAAATTTATGGCCAGAGAGATTTTGATATTACGTCGTTTAGATCATCCCAATGTTGTGAAATTGGAAGGGCTGGTGACATCAAGAATGTCTTGTAGTTTGTATCTTGTTTTCGAGTACATGGAACATGATTTGGCTGGTCTTGCTGCTAGTCCTACAATCAAGTTTTCTGAGCCTCAAGTTAGTATTATATTCTCAAAGTTAAATATTCAACTGTTTTCTTTGTGTTAACCATTTATAAATATGTTAGGTCAAGTGTTACACGCATCAAATATTGTCCGGGCTTGAACACTGTCACAATCGTCATGTGTTGCATCGGGATATCAAGGGTTCAAATCTTCTTCTTGATAATGGTGGAAGTTTGAAAATTGCTGATTTCGGTTTGGCGACCTTTTTTGATCCTAATCACAAGCAGCCAATGACTAGCCGGGTGGTTACATTATGGTATAGACCACCCGAGCTTCTTCTTGGCGCCACTGATTATGGTGTAGGCGTTGATCTCTGGAGTGCAGGTTGCATTTTAGCAGAGTTATTGGCCGGGAAGCCTATCATGCCCGGTCGTACAGAGGTAAGTTACAATCTTTCCATATATAGATTTAAATTGACTTGTGATTTTTTAAAATGATTTCTGTATATTTATCAATATTTATGATTTTGGGAGAGGTGTCGAGTGTTACTCTTTTCATATTACTATTTCATGCATTCAGGTAGAGCAGCTTCATAAGATTTTTAAGTTATGTGGCTCTCCTTCTGAAGAATATTGGAAAAAGTCCAAGCTCCCACATGCAACCATATTTAAGCCCCAACAGGCATACAAACGGTGCATAGCAGAAACATTTAAAAATTTTCCACCATCATCATTGCCACTGATTGATACCCTTCTTGCCATTGATCCTGCAGAACGTCAAACTGCAACAGCTGCTTTGAGAAGTGAAGTAAGCATCTAAATCCAAACTCGAGTCCTTTTTCATCCAAACGTTATAAGTTCATTTCAGTTATTATGGATTTTGGTTTTGATTTTATTTGGATTCTTGAAAATTGGGATCTCCATAGGATTATCAGGTGGAGCTAGCAGCCCCTTTCTTTTTCATAAGTGTTTTCTTCTGGGATCTTAAATCATTGAAATTTTCTATCAGGTCCCATAAGCCGTGTCTATATGAAATGGAACTCATGTTATATGAGTTTCAGTACCATGACATATCAAGTGTCTTGCTTGTCTCGTATTTAGTTTTTGCCAGGACCATAACTTAATATGAGCACTTATTGCACCAGTGTATCTAGCAATCTACATTGAAGCTGAACACACAGGGTTAAAAACAGATCCCTTAGTTTCATTTTTAAAATTCCATCGATTCTCGTTTAACTTTTGGCTACACATTTTTACCTTCCTTTCACTGGAAAGCTACTCACTTTACACTCGTGTGATGTCCAATTGCATCATAAATTATACATAATTAATGGTTTTATATCTATTTTAACCAATCTCTTACCAACTTGATTAGGATTCTACGCATTGTTGTGAAAGACACTTGGCTCATCGAAAACAACTTAAAGGCCTAGCCTTTGTCTCAAGTTCATTGAATTTGATGATATGTGTATATCTCCTTTCTCTCTGATATATAAAATCGGATATTAATTTACAGAAAGTTGAATACAAAGCTAAGGTCCACGACCTACCTCATGGTCTATGTTTCGCATGTCATTTCAGCGCTTGTCTTGTCTCTTCTCGCCGTTGATTTTGTTTATGGGACTAGTGTTAGTGGTTGATATACTTGGTGTTAAGCTTAACTGATGTACTTTTTATTGATTGTATAATCAATTAATCATATATATTGCTCTCTGTGGAAGTTTCCACTTTCCACCATCAGCGTTTCTCTAATTCTAGGAACATACATGCTAACAGTTGAACCGAGGTGAAGAAGCTCTAAAGTGTTTCTATAGTTGTTGAGGCCTTTAAAGTTGTAACAATGGGTTATTGAAGAACCACTATCAACATATGTTGCTCTTATGTAGTCACAGTTTCTTTTGTAAATTGTCGTTATTGTGTCTCTCACTTTAATGTCTGCCATTTTCGTTAAGCCACAGTATATTCATATCCTTCACTAGGTAATTAGTGTACAAGTCTTTAGTACCAACTTAGGTACTTAACGGATCTCTTAAATTTGTGAATTTCAAGGGCTTGGGCGGAAGGACTTTGAAATGATCTTTTTCCTTTCATCTTTTGGGTTTTGAAAATGGGTGAAAAGGATTTCATAACACTTCAGAAAAAGGTGAGAAGTGGTAGATTTACATGAGCAATACCACATTACTCGGATTGTATCCCTTTCTTGTAGCGGAATAAAGCTTATATTAATCATATATGAATTGGAGATCAACAAAGGCATTCCTCGAGGACATGGTGTTGATTAGTAATGTCTAGCATGTATTATTTTGCAGTTTTTTATGACAAAACCTTATGCTTGTGACCCTTCAAGCCTTCCAAAATATCCACCGACCAAAGAGATGGATGCCAAACTACGTGATGAAGAAGCTAGAAGGTATGCAATGTGCTTTTTCCATTATTAATGCAAAAAATTCACTTAGTTAAATAATTAAATTAGTTTGACATCTTCAAATTTATTTAGCCTGTTAATCAGCTCAAATGTGATTATATATTTGGTAGGTTGCGAGCTGCTGGTAAAACCAATGCTGATGGAGTGAAGAAGACTCGCACACGTGAAAGACCTGCACGTGCTATGCCTGCTCCAGAAGCCAATGCTGAGCTGCAAGCCAACATTGATGTATGACAGATAAGCTTACTTTAACTATAATTAGATGCTGCAGGGTTCATTGGTGCAAATTGTTGATTTTTTCTATCAGTCACTTTTTAGATGTTTCATCCGTGGGAGTTTGATTTGTTATCTTCTGGTTTAGAGGTTAATTAGAGCGTTGACCCCCACATTTGGCAAAATCAAAGGTGGCAAAACGGATGGGCTGGGTACTGGGTCAAAAATGTGTTTGGTCACAAACTTACATTATTTAAATAATATCTAGTCTGTTTGGATAAATCAATAGAAGTTTGTAGTCGTTTGAGTAAAACTTTAGGCGATTATCAACCCGTTTGACCCAATCGATTACTTTCGATTTTAAGTAATAATTTAAATTTGACCCTAAATCCAAATGCAAATCAATCCATTGTTGAGTAAGTTGGCTGACATTGCCACCTCTAGGGAAGAAATTTAGACTACCTGAAGTTGATTCAACCGTGACCTTGAGGCCACTCCATGTCAGCATAAAAGGGCTAGAAGTCTAAAGTTTCTCTAATGTCTTAGTAGTAGGCAATATTTTAAAAACCGGACCGGACCGACCGGGTTGCGGTCGGAAGGCCGGTTTTTTAACCCCGGTTTTTTAGCGGTTTTTTCCCCTGTAGCAAACCGGCCGGTTTTTCCGGTTTTTGGCCGGTTTTTCTTGTTCAACTGGTCCGGTTCAACCGGTTTTGAATTTATTTTTGTTTTTAATGATGATATGTATGCTTTAATGTTATTTTTAGTTGTTTTGTGAACATTAAAACATATACTTTCTTTGGATTATAACTATTTGGTATTATATTTTAACTATTTTCGTTGGATTGTAACAAGTTTATTAGCATTTTTATTAAAAATTAAAAAATAAATATAAAAAAATAACCCAACGGTTCAACCGGTCCGACCGGTCGCGGTGGAAAGGCCTGTTCAACGAAAAATCCGGTTTTTAAAGCATTGGAAGTAGGTATATATAGTTTTTTTTGTTTGCCTTTTTTTGGTTCACTAACTTCCTCTCCCTGTTATATTTTTACTAATCTCCACCATTGTCACACGGTCACACCCATATTCAGGTAGACAGCTATCTTAAAGTTTGGTTTTAGAGAGTTAAAAAGAAAATGGCACAAAAAGCATGTATCAATGAATATAAGCGAACCTAACAGGAACCAAAAGAATGTTATAGAAGCCAAATTCAAATTATCTAGTAATCTAGTATCATGGGCTAGGAAACTGCCATATTGCTGGGTTTAGCTGAAAAATATAACACTTCCGGGCCAAAACAAGGTTTATCGAACTGCAGTGATCTTACTAAAAGCCAAATGTTGATTCACTTGATCACCTCTTTGTTTTACCATCCAACGCAACGTGACACAAAGTAAATGAAAGAAAGTTCAAGTCAAGCATTAAGTGAATAGTAACAAGCGCACCAACAGTAAGTTTGAAAAATGATATAGGAAAGGGAATCTTTGTGTTGATTGAACGAACATCAACAAACCACCCTAACCAATAAACCACTATAAATTTAATAAAATTTAACTTTAATTATCTTCAAAATAATGTTTATTAGATATAGTAAAAAATTAAAAGTGGTAACTGTAATCGAGTATAAGATGGAGCAATAGTCTGAATATGTAGAACTTCAGAAGAACCATAAATAATAGGAGATGAAACGTGTGATATTAGACAAAACACAGGGACCATCTGTGCTATTAACTCTAAATAATAATGTAAACAAGTCATGCATGCCTATATGTCATATATCTCTTACTGGAATGGATGATGGTGAACCTCGTCCTTGCAACTTCTTACTCTTTTGGAAGACTTTTTGCATCATGTTCATTTGCCAAATTTGGTATTTGGAACCCGTGTGGAATCACAGAATCAGTCAGCATTTGGTTCAAGTCAAACTCAAAACAATACATTAAATATTACAAATCATTGTGCAATATAACTAGAAGTTGTGGACACACACTTAGGCTCCATCGAGTCAAAGCTCTCTTGGTGCAATAATAAACAGAGTTGTTGGTTGTACAAGATGATGAGTGGTATCCATTTCCTTATATAGTTTCATTCCTATAAATGTGGAATTTTGGGGCAGTCTGTCACTTTTTGCGTATAAATGTAGAGTAGGTTTCACAGTTAACCCAAAACTTCATCCCCCTTTCTTTATTTTTTAACTGCTGTTTGAAAGGTGGGGAATTAGTGTCGTTTAAAATGGAAAGAATGAAAGATGGAGGGGTTTGGGTAATGGGTCAAATGTGATTCACATTTGTCTACAACGGGACATGAACCCACAACCTTTTTCATTGATGGGCCAACACACTTACAGCAAGGCTATAAGCTCTTTAGTGGCTTTATGCATTAAAATGCACTTTAGTGACTTTCAACCCCTTCTCTTTTCAGCTACGTTATTTCTATTTGACATGTTTGAGATCAAACATAATCTGAAAAGATTCATAAGTAAATGGGTGAAAAATGCCACCTTTGCTGTTATGTATACTTCTATACACCTTTTCCAAACCCATAATCTTTTGAATCTGTGTTACCTTTGCAGAGACGGCGGTTGATTACACATGCTAACGCAAAGAGCAAAAGTGAGAAGTTTCCTCCACCCCATCAGGATGGTACACTGGGTTACCCATTGGGTTCTTCACATCACATGGATCCAACTTTTGATCCTCCTGATGTCCCGTTTAGTTCCAATTTTTCATATGCCAAACCTCCCATCCAGACATGGTCTGGTCCGTTGGCCGAGCCTGCTCCTACAGGTCGTTCACGCAGAAAGAAACATAATGAATCATCTTCAAAGCATAACTAGACTTTTCGTTTGGTCCAACCCACTTGATACAGAAGGCTGCATATGTTGTTGGACCGTAAACCATGCCGGGATACCCATTTACATGTAGAATGCAGAGGTAAAGTATTTTGTTCTTTGTGTTTCTTGTTCAATTCTTAATTTATGGGATGGTGAGAAAGCTCCTTTTGAGTACTGTACATGTTCATCTTTTTTGCCTTTTTGTGTTGGAACAACTCTGGGTAGGTTAATTAAACATACAACTATTGAACAAATGCTCGAATATTCAACTATATTAATCACAATGTGCTATTTTTAAGCTATTGTCATACTTGAGAACTAGATTAAAAATGGTGATATTGTTCCCCCATTGATTAAGAATTTCGATTTTTGGCTATGTTGATAAGATTCTCATTGTAATGTTTGAAGTAAGTTTTGATAGTCAAACATTTTGATTTGCATTACATCTTCTGTAGTTGTCTCTCATTTACCCATTTGAAGTCTGCATGCTATTATGGTTTTTTAATGTTACATTGTTTTTTTCTATCCTACAAAATTGAAGTATGAACATAATATGAAATGATAGTTCCATGACAAATAAAATTAGTCGCTTGAATCTTCTTTGTTTTCCCATAGTATGAACACATTTTTGAATATTTATATGAGCTCGAGCTCGAACCGACTAATAAATAAAACGAACAATCCTAAAATTCCTGAAACTCGACTCGACTCGGCTCGTTCCCACCCCTATTCTTGGGTTATAAAATATATCCAATTCTTGCCATATCATGTCACATTCATATCTGGTTCTTATACAAACAATGCCTCCAAATGGATGGAACAATAGCATTCGCCCAATCAAAGATAATATAACCCAAATCGGAGCATTCATACGAAAATGACTTGAGATTGCCACCCCTATTTCTCAACATATAAACAAGATATATCGAATTATGATGCCCTAAGAATTTACAACTTCATACAAGTTTTCAATCCAATTAATTCTATGCAAATTGCAAGAATACATCTATCTTATAATCACAACTCTATACAGCTTGAAGTGTTGTGTTCTCAGTACTAGGTACAAATACCACACCCTAGACACAATTGTCTGAATCGTACGTGTTCCAACGTACTGATTCAGCTTCCTAACAAACTTAACGCCGAAAAGAAAGGAAAGTTTTTAAGTCACCACTCATTCTCTGGTAAAGAAACAAATCATATCGATCCCATTCTCACACACACACACCAAATTCTTCTTGATTTGTTCATAACTCCTAAGTGTGCTTGCAACATGCAAGTTTTGACCACAAACCTCAACACCATCCATGGTTTCTTTTCTGCAAGAATCCCTTATGTTTGCAAGTAGTCGCTATGGACTTGAAAATGACTTTTTTGGTTTGGATGTTGTTCATCCAAGATATCCATTCCTGGCAACATCATTCGACACGAATTTTCACAGAAAACCTTTGCGATTTCTTCATACCCATTTCGTGTTTGATTTCAACTTTTGACACATACCTTTTTTTTTATCCATACCAAAAGTTTTGCATTAATTTTAGCAGGAGAATGCAATCTGTTTTTTAAATCGGACGAGGCCGACGGTCCAAAGTACTTTTCGATTTGGAAATTGAGTTCCGAGCCCGATTACATGAAATAGTGGCATACTTTTTCTCTTCATCATCAGTATAAGATCGGGAAGATGACCTTTTATTATACATTGCAAATCCACCGATCCCATGCATTTTCTTAATTTGCATATAATGTGCATGTAATGTAACAAATTAATGTTTTCATGCATGCATATATGGCTATGCCAATCTTTGGTTGTTCATTTGCCTTTATTATATATAAATCCCGTAATATTAGAGAGGGAAACAGAGAAGATTAGTTTTAGAGTAATTATATATATTAACTTAATCTAGGTTAATTAGTCTTAGTTAATGGTATGATATGGATTGTCCACATCATCCTCCACCTCAGTTAGTATTCTTAATTAGTGGTAAACAAAAATTAGGCTATTAGTATTCATGGATTGTTCACATTAATCTCGCTATTACGCTAACATTAGAGAAACTAACTGTATGTAATGGAGCATGTTTAAATATTATTTTCTTTAAAAAATAAAATCAATCGTAATATATATATAATCAATCCATACATCGTACGGATATTAAGACTAGTATATATAATAGTCATTGTGTTTCGAACTTTTAATTAATGTACACCAGAATAATTATAGTTATAATTAAGATTTTGATAATGACAATTAATATGTTATTATTACATGTATAAAAAATAATATATAAAAAAAACAATTTCTTGGATTTTCTAACCACAATATACAATTTTTTATGCATAAAATTTGGTACAAAAATTCTTATGATAATTATAATAAAATAATATAATACATTATCCACGTCAGAAAAGTGTGGACCAATCAAACAGCGGTGGTCTGCATGGTTGTAGGCTAGTTGCTGAGCATGAATGACGTGGAAACATTGCCTCCCCAAACCGGTCAACTACCACTTTTTCCTCTCTTTTTTGGGCAAATTTAATTTCCTACTTTTGGTATTTGGTGTATTATTATTGGTTGCGAACAAACATACTAAGGTTCCTATAATCAATCCTATCCAAAATTTTCTATTTTAGATAAACTTAAAAAAATACAAACACTCATCTTGCTATATCAACCGATTATTAAGAGCCACCAGTGACAATACTGCCCCACATTATGTCATTTCTAACAAAAATAAAAAATAAAAAAATACTGTCCAAATAAAATATGCAACAAAAAGTCAAAAACCCATATTTAAAATGTTCATGAATTAATCACCAAGAGAAAATATACATTTACTTCAAACTCTTGCTTCAATAACAGCATGACACATGGACCAATGAATATTCTTAAACCCTATATATACATCCATTTCCCATTTTCCCCCTATATTCAAATCATCTCTTACAAAACCCTTATCCAAAACACCATTTTATCCACTAATCTTTCATTTTTTTTGTTGCAAAAAAGCACAAATCTTCTTCATACCCACATGGAAATATCACTGATTTCAAGTAAATTTTATAAATTTGGCATTAATAATAATAATAATAATAATAATAATTTGATGATTATAAGTTCATATGGCACTAAATCACATATGGGTTTTGGTCAAATAGTCAAAAGCTCTAATCTTTCTTATAAGATTTCAGCTCAATGTGTTTCTCATTCTCAAATTGCTGCATCCATTAAAGCTTCCCAAGATATCGCATTTTCGAATCATGTAAGTATATCTTGTATATATAATGTTTAATTTGATTATGTTTAGGTAACCCTTCTTTATTTATGGATGGATGGTTGTTAAATGTGCAGAAAGATGGTGTGAAGTTATATGTTGGACTGCCTATGAATTCGGTTTCCGAATGTAATGCTATTAACCATTCAAGGGCAATAGCAGCAGGACTTAAGGCATTGAAGTTATTAGGAGTTGAAGGTGTTGAGCTCCCAATTTGGTGGGGAGTTGCAGAGAAAGAATCCATGGGGAAATATGAATGGTCTGGTTACCTTACTCTTGTTAACATGATTCGAGTTTCGGGTCTTAAAGTCCATGTTTCGCTTTGCTTTCATGCCTCTAAAGAAGAAAACATTCCCCTTCCTAGTTGGGTTACAAGAATTGGTGAAGTGCAACCAAATATATTCTTTGCTGATCGGTCAGGGAAGCGTTATAAAGACTGTTTGTCTTATGGTGTTGATGATCTTCCTGTTTTTGATGGCAAAACTGGAATCCAAGTTTATCAAGGATTTGTTGAAAGCTTCAAGAATACATTCTCTCCGTTTATGGGTTCCACAATTACTGTAAGTAGTTCAAACAAGTTTTGTTCTTTTTCACTTTTAAGTACCTGGAAGCTGAGTCTTGAATTCTAAAACTGATTATTGAAATGGATACTGATTTATGGATTTTGCAGGGGGTGACAATTGGAATGGGGCCAGACGGTGAGCTTCGATATCCATCTCAAAGTGATCACTCCAAGAATGGTGTTGGTTATGGAGCAGGGGAATTTCAGTGTTATGATGAAAACATGATGGGAAATTTGAAGCAGCATGCAGAAAATCTTGGAAACCCTCTTTGGGGACTTTGTGGACCACATGATGCACCAAGTTACAACCAGCAGCCCATTGTTGACACTTTCTTTAAAGAAGGGGGATCATGGGAGAGTACTTATGGTGATTTCTTTCTTTCATGGTATTCATCCCAAGTCATATCTCACGCAGACCGGATGCTATCATTAGCAGCAGCATCTTTTAGCGATCACACTACAGTTATGGTGTCAGGTAAACTGCCTCTTGTTCATTCATGGTACAGAAGCCAGTCACATCCAGCAGAGGTAACTGCAGGATTCTATAACACAATCAACAGAAATGGGTATGAAGAAATTGCAAAGATCTTCCATAAAAATTCGTGTAGAATGATCTTGCCAGGAATAGATCTCTTGGATGAACGACAGCCAAAAGAGTCATTTTCAAGTCCCGAGCGATTACTTGCAGACATAATGGATTCTTGCAGAAACCATGGGGTAGAAATTTGTGGTCAAAACGTGCATGTTGCGGGTACACTCAAGAGTTTTGAACAAATCAAGAAGAATTTGGCATGTGAGAGTGGAATCGATTTGTTTCTTTACCAGAGAATGGGTGGTGACTTCTTTTCACCTAAAAACTTTCCTTTGTTTTCGTCGTTTGTTAGGAAGCTAACTCAATTGGAACTTGATTCAGATGATTGTGTATTTGAGAAAGATGATGTTGTATTTGTACATAGTGAGAACAGAACACTGCAAGCTGCATAGAGTTGTGATGATAATGTCTTTGAAAACTTGTATATTTGTATGCAAATTATAATCCCAATATTAACAATCTTTATGGTGTTGGGGTATTAATCTTCCATATGTTGATATTATAGTTTTAATTCATTTCTTATGGTTAATTATCAGTTGCTATTTGGATTTAAGCAAGTAAAATGTTGATGGACATATTTACCTATGTTATTAAGTAGTTAAAAGATAGTAAAAAGTAGTTACAGGTAGTTACTTTTATGTTATCCTGGTCATCTTCATGAATGGCTGTACCTTATCTTGAAGTAGTTAAATGTGGTCAAAGACAAAAAAAAAAAAAAAAAAAAAAAATGCTAAATACAGCCCTAAGGATTGATGGACTTGCCTTAAAATCCAAGTATCACATGATTCTACCAAATGTCCTTTGAAAATGTAATGTTCAAGGATTGATGGAATAATATTGCAAAACGACTCCGATAACCACTACTCAAATGGGGTTATCGCAACAAAAGGAATCATACTTTTGAAAGTGAACATTGCATTTGGCATCTTCATAAAGGACCAAAAATATAATACTATACGAGGATTTATACATCATTGTGTGATGACAAACCCTAGTTTGAATCGTTTACAATGCCATCACAGAAATGATATGAATCTATGTTTTCCATTGTTCAACTCGTGAAGGTAGAATCATGTGGAAACTAAGAAACATCATTCCAAAGTTGAGGAATATAATAACAAAATAATCACCTTGACTACCAAAAATTTCCCGGGTGGCTGTACACAGGACACAGGAACACTGCTGCTGCATTGTCCTAATGGATGTCCTGCAGTTAAATAAAACCCCGTGTTGAATTCAGAGACTATCAAGTTGAGAAAAATAAGAAAACAAACAGCTGCCATTCGCATACTGCGCTACCAAAGCTCTATGAACCATGTAGCTACATTTGTTGCAAGCATAGTAGAGGTGGCAAAATGGACAGATTCAGTAACGGGCTATCGGGTTAGAAACGGGTCGGGCCTACTTGTCAGCAATTGTGCCCTTTTTCTGAATTTTCTAAATATTTAATATTAACTGGTAAATACAATTACATAATCTGTATTATTAAAGAATAATAATATAATTGTTAAATTAAACATAAATTGGTTTAGGAGCAATGACTTTCTAAGTATTTGAATAAACATTAGCAACTTTTAACAGGTTTATTATATTTGATCAGTCTTATTTTTGCTAAATTTTTATATTTGACATGTTATCAGTGAAAAACAGCCCGGATTACCTTGCATCTATATTAATGGTTGTCACCTCTAGCATAAAGCTACTTATTGGGTGACTCCTCTCAGAAACTGACCCCTCTCCCCTTTCTTAAATTAAAGAAAACTACCCAGATACATTTTCATGGTCGAACTATTTAAAGCTGGGCCCTTGCGGACCTAAGCAAGATCTAAAGAGAAGGTGAGCTAATAGCCATAATCAGCATATATACTCTATTTTTATTTTATTCTGTAGATAGAACTTGATCTGTTCATAGCCTTAAAAGGAAGAAAAAAGACATGATCAAATTACAAAATACTGTTTCAATATATCATGGCTTTCTACTCATAGATCCTAAAACCAGATGAAATGGAGAAAATACACTGATAAATCCCATTGCATGATAATGGTACATATCTGTTTCCTTCCAAGAATCATAAGGATTTTCTGATGCCTAGTGTTTATCTATGCTAAAAACAAGTCTTATTTCATAAATTAGCATTATTAAAAGTCAAAGAGACTATTTATGGTTGATTAAAAAAACATAAATACAATCCTGAATAAAATGAGAAGTATAACAAACCAAATGAATTTAAAACAAAAATGGGCAAAGTTACCTTAGCTTTCATCAGAAAGATACGAAGCTGGAAGAATATCGCTTGCTAAATTTCCCATAACTCTTTGAGGTCCTACGGCATTATTCACATAAAACTGATCTGGAAAGTTTACAGCCAAGAGCTTTGTAGATTCATTTGAATTAGCTTCTGAACTTTTTGCTGGAAATGGATCAGTAATTTCCACCATAGTTGGGAGATGCTTGCCTAGCTGTTTTCAGAGAAATCTTCAGCTAAATAGAACAAGTACGAAAAAGAATGCATTTAAATTGATCCTTAAGCACCAACATTCTCCAATAACAAACGATAATTCCATTATTTTTTAAATATAGCACCCCACTTGCCAGCAATTCGTATAACTACAACATGAACATGCAAAGCTAACACTTTACAATTAGAAAAAAGTCATTTTATACCTTTTCAGGCTGGTAGTCAATTTGGTTATGGTGGAAATAACCATTAGTTGATGGCATTGTATTGCTGTCTGAGAATTGCATATTGATTAAGCCATGATCATGTTGTGAAGATGATGATCTGTAGTACATTTGGCTTATTGCAGATCTGAGACGTTGATTTCTTTGAGAATAGTAAATCTTGGTTGCAAGTGGAGCTGGGACACTTAGCATTCTTGTTCCATCATCTTGTCACAATCATTTATATAATACATGAAACAGAAAAAAAACAAAACTACATTATGTTAAATAAAAAAGTGTGGATTAATACCTTTGGTCTGTAAATGATCATCATTGAATTTCCCAGGAGTTTGTAAACTGGTGACACCGTTGACGTTTTTCACGCTTCTTGCCTGTGATTCATTTAAGAACTCTCTGCCTGAAAGATGTAGTATATGACAAACATGTAATAAAAATGGGAATCATTGAGTATTTTACTTCCAAAACACATCATATATATTCATGTTATATTCAGTTATTCTTATTGCTTAAAGAGGAATGCTTTGACAAGTTTTGAAGGAAAAACAAAAATCTCCAACTTAAAGGTCCATCAAGATCAGGCACTTCCATAATTTTGATACACATAACTTTTATAACTGAAATAACTATTATAGTAATTTAAAAATGGGAAACAAAATAAAGAGAAAATACTTGAATTTGAAACCACCATCTTTATTTAAGCTTTACTTCCAAAAGATTTTTAATATATAAATAATTCTGATTCAATTGTACTATTATGATTCTTGAAGATGTAATTACAGGGCATGAACATGGGTTTGATTAAGAAGTTTAAGGTTTTGTTGTCGAGGTGAGCTAGTTCTTGTTTTTCTTCTCGCTAATACATGGAAGTTTGGGGAGAAAGGAAAGAAAAAGAAACTACAAACATGGTTGTAGAATAACAACTACCAAACAGATTTGTAAATTAGTACACAACTTTTAGCTAAAACTAAAGGGTTGTATTATACACAGAATTACATTAATACGTCCCCACGATGGTAGCCTAGTGATGGAGGACATGCACAAGGTCAGGGATTCAAATCCCACCCCATGTCTCTCTAATCATAGTGTTACGTGATTTAACTTCTCTCATGTTGGCGATGGTGTTGGGATAATCTTGACATAAATGGGTCTATTAAATCATGTTATGCGTGTGCTTGTCAAGTCCATGCATATAGTAAGTTTACAAGTATTATAAGTATGTTTTGTTCTCTAGCATGTCTAGTGTTTGGTAAGTTAGTCTAGCATATGTAGTATGTCATGTAATGCTTAGTAAGTTTATTTTAAGTTATTTTAGCATGTGAGTTTAATGAGTCAAAGAAGTTGAGTAGTAGTGGGAGGTTATTAAGTTAAGAGATAGTGGGGTGTTTTATTTGGAGTCTTGTAGGCTATTTATAGCCATCTATATGCATGAATGAAGAGATACACTTTCCACAGTATCTATATTCTTGTAACTTCACTTTTCCTCTCTTTACTTTCACGTAACAACAAAAACCAGTAAAGAGGGTTTACACCTACAAAGAGGATAATTGAAATTTGTGTTAAAAAATATTTTTAAAAAACTTTTTATTTTTATTTTTTTAAGTTGTTATAAGTTAAATACCTCTTATTACTAACAAAAAATAAAATAGGATACATGAAATT
Source organism: Solidago caesia (assembly GCA_028566075.1). NCBI lineage: Eukaryota > Viridiplantae > Streptophyta > Magnoliopsida > Asterales > Asteraceae > Solidago > Solidago caesia. The sequence continues at coordinate 16,401,675 of JAOXNX010000028.1, forward strand.
TAAAAATCCAACAAACTTGGATAACATTTTGTGCAATTTTCACCATATTAATATATTTCAGATTATCTTTATTTCAAATATGGTATTTATATAATTATTTTAGTTCGTTTCAAGCACATCTTTTTCTGGAAAACACATTATTGGGTGCATAATGCTACATGAGACATATAAGATTACTTAATACCATTTTCCTTTAAGGAGAAAGTATGGGCGATTCTAGGAAGGGAGGAGAAGGCGGCGTTCAAGACAAATGGCAGCAAAATGGCAGACTCGTTAAGAGGGATGGCAAATGGCAATGGATCACTGGGGAGGCTACGCGTCAAGAGTCTAACGTTGTGCATGGTAATTTCAAAAACCCTAATAAGTCTAATGTTCCTAACGTTCAAAAAAACCCTAGTTCTCTGAACAAAATTCAAAATTATCGATCCTTTGGAAAGTTTTCTATTTCGATTTTTGTTTCCAATATTCCATGGAATGCTTCTGCTAAAGATCTGTGGGAGATTTGTAATCAGTGGGGCGCAGTTGTAGATGTGTTTATTCCAATTAAGAAAACGTCGTCGGGTCATCTTTTTGGCTTTGTTAGGTTTAAAAACGTTCATGATTCAAATCAGTTGATAAACAATATTAGGGCTACGTGGATGGGCAAGTTTCATTTATTTGCGGATGTGGCTCGTTATGATAGATTTGAAAAGCGTAAAGAGGTTCGGAATGTTCAGAATGTTGCTAAATTTATTCCTAAGAATAATGTTAATCAGGATCTTGGAATGAAGTATGGACATTCGAAATCTTTTGCTGATGTCGTCTCGGGCAAAAGTGGGTCTAATAATGGTGTTAAGGATGGGGAGGTGAAGGAGAAGGTTGTTGAGGAGGATGTGGTGGTCTTGGCTGATGAGGACGGGATGGATATTTCTGGGGTGGAATGTAGTTTGCTTGTTAAGGTAAAAGATATTGCTGTGGTATGTGATCTTATGTCCCTTATCAAAGCTGAGGGGTTTGTTGATGTTGCTCTTCGTTACATGGGTGGTCGATGGGTATGGGCTGAGTTTGATTCTACCGATCACGTTGCTAAGTTCAAAGATTCGGTAAATTTGCAAGCGCTGTTTTCTGAATGGCGTAAGGTCTCTCCTGACTTTACTCCGGATGAAAGGTGTGTGTGGATTAATATTGCGGGTTTACCGCTTGTGTCTTGGGCACCTGAGGTGTACAAAAAGCTTGGTTCTCGTTGGGGAATTAGTACGTTTGTTGACATGGATAACGAGGGACCGATGTCACATGGGAAGATTTGTGTGCTTACTAAGTCGTTGGTTCGTGTACAAAAAGCTTGGTTCTCGTTGCGTATTGGTCACCTGTTGTGGATTCATTGGATGAAGATAGTGTTCAAGATTCTGAAGAAAGCTTGGATGGGGAGATGTCGGGGTCAGAGGGAGTAGATTCGGATGCGGAAGACGGGGCGGATTCAAAGGTTGATAATAGTGAGTTAAATTCTACAGAAAAACTAATGAAAGATGTTGATGTTCGTGGGATCGAGAGTGAGAAGTCGGATTCTTTCTTTAAGGTGTCAATTGAGGAATTTCCAGAAAAAGAAATTGATACTAATTCGGGCTGTTGTGGTAGTTTTAAGATGACAACATCACCTATCAATTTGAATGGCGGGGAACAGGTGGTGGATAATAATGTTAGTGTTGAAGAGGATGTTCCAGAGATTGAGAAGCAGGAGTCAGTGGTGTCTACTCCACCGGGGTTCAAAGGTGCTGAGAAGTGTGGTTTTTCGGGGAAGAAAGTATTACATTCTCAGGTAAATACGTCAGATGCAAATTCATTTGTCTCTGGTGGGTCGACTCGTGGGAGGTCTGATTTGGACTCACCTAATGCTTTGATGGATAGGCTTAAGCTATTGGGTAGTAATATGGGTTTAGAATTACCGAATGATATAGAGGGCTTGATAAAATTGTTAGAGGGATTGGGTGTTGCGAAGATTGTTAAATGAATATCATATCGCTTAATATTCGTGGCTTCGGTGGGAGAGATCCCAAGAAGCTATCTAAGGTCGCTACTGTTCTCTCGCAGCATCATGTTAACTTCTGTGGTATCCAAGAAACTTTTATGTCTCATGTTGATTTGTTTAAAATTCGTCAATTATGGGGGAATGGTCAATTCGAGTTTGCTGTCTCTTCAGCTCGTGGTCACTCGGGTGGGTTGATGTCAATTTGGAACCCGTCCATGTTTTGTGCTACTAAAATTCATAGCTTTCCTAATGTTTTGGTTGTTGAAGGTAAACGGATTCCTCTTAATTTTCAATGCGTTATGATCAATGTATATGCCCCACAGGAAGAAGCGGCTAAAAGAAGTCTTTGGAGTCTCATTAAATCGGTGTTGGCTAACACTGGTGATAATTTCGTTATCTTTGGGGACTTTAATTCGGTTAGGAGTCCGGATGAACGTCTTGGTTCTTCTTTTTGTCAAATGAATGCTGATGGTTTTAATGCGTTTATTTTGGATTTGGATTTGATTGACATTCCTATGGGTTAATATAAATTCACTCGCATGGATCCTAGTGGCTCTTGTGGAGCTAAGTTGGATCGGTTTTTGGTCTCTCATGCTGTGGTTAATAATGTCGCTAATGTTAAGGCTCTGGTCCTTGATCGTACTGTTTCAGATCATCATCCCATCTTGTTGCATCAACATGTTGTCGACTTTGGTCCTATTCCGTTTAAGATTTATAATTCGTGGCTAATGAAGGATGGATTTAAAGCTTTGGTCAATACTACTTGGGCCTCCTCGTCTATTGTTGCTGATTGTCCTATTAACCATTTCCGGTTGAAAATGAAGGAGTTGAAGTATGCTATTAAATCTTGGAAGTGCACAGTGGATAATAAAACTAAACTGTGTAACCTTTATGAATGTTTGATTGAGTTGGATAAAAAGGTGGATGCTAATGGGGGTGATAATGATCAGGCCAAGAAAAGGGTGGATATTTTTCATGACATTATGGAGATTGAAAAAATGGAGACGTTGGATTCTAAACAAAAATCAAAAGTTAAATGGTGCATGGAAGGAGACGAGAATACAAAATTTTTTCACGCCTATATCAATAAATCGAGGAAAAATATGGTATTCAAGGAATTAAAGTGGAGGGAGTGTGGCTTGAAAATCCGAGTAACGTGAAAGATGCATTTGCTGATCACTATGCTAAGAAATTTAAAAGGAGCCAGCATGTGAGATTGGCTAATAGAAGCTCTCGGTTCAAATCTTTATCTATGGAGCAGGTTCGTAATCTTGAACAATCGGTGTCGGAAGAGGAAATTAAGGTTGCTGTGTGGGATTGTGGTAGTGATAAATCCCCGGGTCCTGATGGGTTCACTTTTGGGTTTATTAAAGAGTTTTGGAGCTTGTTAAAAGACGATATTTGTAAGTTTGTGGTTCGGTTTTTCCAGACGGGATTCTTACCTCCAGGTTGCAATTCTTCTTTCATTACTCTCATTCCCAAAGTTTCTAATCCTATTGTCATTGATGATTTTCGTCCTATTAGCCTAATTGGTGTGCAGTACAAAATTATTGCAAAAATTTTGGCTAATAGACTTGCTAGGGTGTTGGATACGGTGGTAAGTTCTACACAGTCGGCTTTTATTAAAGGCCGGAATATTCTCGATTGCTCGTTCGTTCTAAATGAACTTGTAGATTGCTACAAGAAAAAGATAAAAAAGAGCGTTATTCTTGAAGTTGGATATTGCGAAGGCCTACGATTCACTTAATTGGGATTATTTGTGTTCTGTGATGTCGTTTATGGATTTTGGGAGATGATGGATTAGTTGGATTTCAGCTTGCCTTTATTCTGCTCGTTCTTCGATTTTGATCAATGGTAGTCCTACTAAGGAGTTCCGGTTAGAGAAAGGGCTGAGACAAGCTGACCCGATGGCTCCATTTTTATTTATAATAGCTATGGAAGGGTTGCATGTCGCGATCGAGGATTTGAAGCATTCTGGTTTTATTCGGGGATTACAGGTTGGTAATCTATCTCTTTCTCATCTTATTTATGCTGATGATGTTTTGTTTATGGAAGAGGCTTCGGAAGATAATATTGTAAATATAAAAACTGCTTTTAGTTGTTTTTATCTTGCTTCCGGTTTAAGGATTAACTTGCAAAAATCCAAGATATTTGGGGTTGGTTTCAATGGGTCAGATTTGGATAGATTTGCTAGCATTATGGGATGTGGTCGAGGATCTTTTCCTTTCAAGTATTTGGGGGTTCCTATCGGTGGTAATAGAAGGAATGCCGAGTTTTGGTCTCCGGTTATCGATAAGTTTAAGAAGAGTTTATCAAAATGGAAATCGAGTTTGCTTTCGGTTGGAGGTCGTTCTATTTTGCTCACTTCGGTTCTCGGTGCTCTTGGATCATATTACATGTCGTTATTTCATATGCCGGTGAAGGTTAGGAAGCATTTGGAATCTATGCGCGCCAAATTTTTTTGGGGTGGGAATGAAGACACCAAAAGGATTCATTGGGTCAAGTGGGATTGTATCATTGCAAGTAAGCTTCATGGTGGACTCGGTTTTGGGTCACTTGACGCTTTAAATCGTGGTCTTCTCTTGAAATGGAAATGGAGGTATGTATCTAGTCCTAATGCTCTTTGGGTTTCGGTGCTGGATAACTTGTACAAACCGAGTTCTTTTAATGATTGGGTTAAGCCGAACTTTACAAAGGTTGGGGTTTGGCATGTGATTAATTCTTTAGCAACGGACCTTGATGCTTCTGGTGTTATTCCATTTAATTCTTTTCGGCTGAAAGTTGGAAATGGTGATAATGTTCTTTTTTGGCATGATGTTTGGCATGGGAACATGACTATGGCTCAAAGATTTCCTCGGTTATTCAATTTAGAACTCTCAAAACACGTTTATCTTTCGGATCGATGGAGTAATAATAACTTAGCTACTCAATGGAGACGTGGTCCTAGAGATGGTGTGGAGAACAGTGAACTTCAGCAAATGTTAAGTATATTGAGTTCGGTGGTTTTTTGTGATGATCGAGATAAGTGGGCTTTTTCTTGCTCGGGTTTAAATAGTTTCTCTGTCAAGGGCATTCGGATTGTAATTGATAATGCATGTCTTCCTAACTCTTTGCGGCCGACTAGATGGAATAGATATGTTCCCCGAAAAGTTAACATTCTCATTTGGAGAATTTTGCTCGATCGAATGCCTACTCGTATTAATCTAATTAACAAAGGGATTGATATGCCTTCATCTCTATGTCCAATTTGTAATTGTCAGGAGGAAACATGTGATCATTTATTTGGGTATTGTTCTATTGCTTACAGTATTCGTATGGCACTCACTAAATGGCTTCAAATTGCACCTTTTCCTTTGGTCACTCCATCTGGTATTCTTTCTGAGATTGACAACATGCGGATTTCTTCGGAGAAAAAAATGATTATTGAAGCGGTTATGTGTTGCGGTTGGTGGTCGACTTGGAAATTTCGAAATGATGTAGTATTCAAAAATGGGAACCGGGACAAAGAGCCTTTGTTGGATCTTATCATTGCCCAATCTTACCTTTGGTTTTCAAGTAGATGTTTGAAGAATCGGATTTCTTGGGTGGAGTGGCTTAAATGCCCTTTGCTTGCTAATTAGTCGGGTAGTCGCCTTGGGGCTTATTTGGGATTACACCAAAAACACCGCGGAGTGAAAACCGGTGGCTCGGCCTCCGTAGGTGAGGATTTTTCTCGTATCTTGGGCCACTGTAATTGGTACGAGTTTTTTGATCCTTTCTGTAATCCTCGCAGTTCAAGCCTCAGGATGTATTTAGGATTGTTTGTATTGCTTGATCCTAAATATTGTAATTGTATTTCTGTACCTGTATACTTTCATGGTTAACTAGTACTTTGCTAGTTACCTTTATTTTAATATACTTTGCCGTTCTAAAAAAAATCTTTACGGTTTGCATAAGTTGCTCACAAGCTTCATCACTTGAATATCATGACGAGGTTGCATCCGATGAACTTGCACTCTTTTGACTCTTCTGGCTAATGTCACGACTCGATGGTCAACGAATCGTGTTGTCGGCTCATGAAACCGTAGTCATTTCAAAATTTCGGGTAATCTTTGAGTTCATGCCAACACAACTCGTACTTGAAGGATCTTCATGTTTATTGTTTGGAGTTTGCGTGGGCAGCGGCGTAAACGACATTATCATCGGAACCGCTTTGTCGACTTTACTCGTTATGTTTTTGGAAGTTTCCCCGAATAACCGGAGATCACTACGTATTTTATTCCACTTTTCCGTTAGTTGACTATTGGTGCATTTTACATCCACTAACGAGTTGTATGCGGCAACAATGGTATTCCAAAAAATTCAACCGATTGAAATATCCTTGTACTGGGTTTCAGAAGAGCCTTGTTGAGCCAAAATCGCTTACTCGTCATCGATCCACCAAGTTTGCTTTTTCCCTTCTTATTTAGGTTGACATCGGCCTCGCCCTCGCCCTCGCCCTCTACTTCAAATTGATTGTCGGGTTTTCGACATTTTGGTGTTGAGCTTGGAATTAGGGGTGTGGTTGATATTGAGAAAATTTTTGTTGATGATAAAATGGCTTTGAAAATAGATTGACTGTGAAAGAGGCAAAATCGCATTGAGAAGCCATATTTCTTAGGGATGGATTGCTCATTTGAGTAGAGGTTGAAGAATTAGCCGGTGACAGCATCAGAGTATTGAGTAACTTTTGGAACATATCGTGAGCTTGTAATGATTGAGATTGATTGTTTTTTTTAGACATGGTAGTAAAATTTGTATAAAGATTTGAAAGATTTGTATAAATATAGTGAAAATGTGAATAAAATGAGTGTATAAATGTGTGTATTTGAATTATTTATAGTAGTAAAAAAGGTTTAATTTTTTTTTTAAAAGGGCTATATAACCATTAAAGAAAATGATTCTTTTTAATTAAGCAACGGTTGAATGGCAAATGGGACCCACTCCACCTCTTCACTTCTTCGTCGCTTAGCTAGAGGATCCAACCGATACAAGGCCCAACCGAAGAGGTGGTGCTAACGCATCGGGGAACTGACAAGTTCGTTGGTTGAAACCGACAAAGCCGTTGGCATCAACCTTAGAAACATTGAGACAATATATAATAGAAATAATTTTCGGTAGTATGTGTGTTTTGAAATGTATTATTTCTAAGTAAGGCTTACTACGGAATAATATAACATCTATGACTCTATGAGTGTACTCAAAATATCTATATGCTAAGTAGATTAATTAATGACAATAACAAACTATAAAGTTATGTGACCGACTTCTTTAAGACATGAAGGTACATCTCAAAAATAACTATGGGCCGGACTACTTATGAAAAAGGTGATATTTTACATTAATGACCAAACTCGAAGCAACGCAATTCCCATCACAATTATGCATGCAGTCTTCGAGTATGCTTGGCGTAATTGAACCGTTCTTGCAAAAGCGACAATTAATGC
>JAOXNX010000028.1:16453447-16464964 GCA_028566075.1 Solidago caesia
ATGGAAATCCACCATCACCTTGTAATTGACCCAACATCTATATAAATGTATGCAAAGATACTCACCTCCAATGCGACTACACAATGATGACCACAATTCAAATACGAATGCTTTCAACCTAGCAATTCAATCATAAAACATACATAAGGTCATCTCATCACTTTCACTAGCTAGTCAAACTTTCATGGTTCCCCATTACCCATTTCAATACATTTTCCATGAAACTTGGGTTTTCATCATCAAACTCATTTTACTAACTTTTTCATAACCATTTCAAATGGTCATTTTTCATATTTTCTCATCAAAATCATTCTTTTCACATTTATCATAATTACCATTTCAATATGGTAATCTCATACTTATCAAACATCCAAAATCATTATTTGACCAATATCTCATTTACAATAGCATGGTTACCCATCATTTATCAAAACATAATATGTGGTAACATCATAATCATCAAAATACCATTATAAGAAATTTGGGGAAAACAATAATAACCATCTATGATCCTATTTAGCCAAAATACTAGGGCTCCATCTCAATTTATCCATTTAATCAAAAACCCCCAAATCAATTTATATACTATGAACCCTAAATTAAAATCAACCATAAAATCCCCAAATTTCATAAACATTAAGAACCCTAAAATCTCAAATAGAAATTAGAAAATATGATATTACCTTGAATTTGAGCTACAAATACAATGATAGGAATCACCAAAATCTTCACTTCTTCTCTCTAAATGTCGACCCACACACATAAACACACACTAAAACCCCCAACTTGTTATTACCTCAAAGATGTAGGTGGATTATTATTATTATGATTTATTTTTCTTGATAGTAATTTCTTCAAAGCTTTAGAAATGAAAATGGAAATGGAATGGAAATGGAAGTGGAAATGGAAGAGAGTGTGTGTGGGTGAAATGAAGTGAAATGGATGGATGTAATGGAATTAAATGGATTGGGTGGGTGGCATTATCAATAGCCGGCCTCACTCAAAAATACATGGGGATTATACCCGCTATCCGCTAAAGTTCCAATTAATTTAGTCCCATATATCAAATTAAAATACTAGGAACTTATTTTAAAGGACAAAACTACAAAAGTAGATTATTTCATAATATTTAAAATCTTGGGGTGTTACACAACTTTTAAAAGTAAAATTAACTAAAATATATGTTGAGTGATAACACACGACGAGGGGTGATGGCGTCTAGATTCGTTGACCGCTGTAATTGATCAGTTTTTGGTAGTGGTGTATGAGATGGTTTATATTTTATTTTTTATTTTCAAATAAATATTATATTTATTTTTATAAACATATTAATTGGTGTTGATTTTATTTTAATGTTGATATACATACGACTTTCTTATGATATGACTATTATTACTACGATTTCTCTTAATATATAACATTTTTTATTATGTTTTCTTTTATAAAGAACATTACAAAAATAAGTTATGTACTTTGCATTTTGAATATTTCATGTAAAAGCTAAAACATATTGCTTTTTCGGTGGTGGTGGCGTATGAGATGGTGTATGACCGTTGTATTTGAGCAGTTTTCGGTGGTGGTGTATAAGATGGTTTATATTTTATTTTTGATTTTCAAATAAATATTATATTTATTTTTATAAACATATTAATTGGTTTTGATTTTATTTTAATGTTGAAATACATACAACTTTCATATTATATGACTATTATTATTACGATTTCTCTTAATATATGACATTTATTATTATGTTTTATAAGCTATGTAATTTGCTTTTTGAATATTTCATATAAAAGCTAAAACTTATTGCTTTTTCTATTCCTTTTGTTTCTTTTTCTTTGTTTTTTATTATTCTCATGTTGTTTTGTGTTAAAATTTGTTAAATATGATATGATGACACTATATATGTTTTTTTAAAGATAATATAAGACTACTTTTTGTCACCAACTATTTAGGCATTGTTTTATGTGTTTTTTACTTTGTTTCTAACTAATTCTTTCTTTGTATTTAATTATAATGCTTAGTTTGTTATACATGTCCTTGCAATAGATGATTTTATTATATTATTTACAAGGTTGTAAATATCGGTCGGCGGTATCATATCGGCCACCCACCTTCAAACGATAATCGGTCTTGGCGGCGATATATAAGCGATATATCCGGGACCATAAATTATAAAGGAATTTATTTTTAAAAAAATAAATATTAGTAATATCCTAACAAAATTAGTCGATAACCACAAAAAACTAAAAATTTTAACAAGCTTGAAAAATAAAACCATAAGTCCATTAATAAACTTTAAATAAAACCATAAGCCCTAACTTAATAGCACCATTTCTTACATTCCTTTTAAGTTTTAACCTTAAAAAAAAGTCAAAGTCTTTTTTGACGGATATTGGCCAAGACCGATAAATTTAAACGATGAGTGAAATCTCGTAACGACAGACCCCGCTAACCGATATAACACCGATATATCGACCGTTAAGGCCAATATTTACAACACTAGTTTTTAATATAAATGTATGTATGTATATTATTACGTTTATAATAACTTTTATAAAGCATATTTATTTTTAATTAAATTACTTTTGAAAGGACATGTTCTCGTTATAAGGAAAAAATTATATTCAGTTAAATTACCTATTGCGAGGACATGTCCTCGCTATAGGACAATTTCCATTTCTTTTTTCTTTTTTTATAAAAATCAAATGTGTTCTCACTACAAGAAAATGAGGATTTTGCGACGACGAACGTCGTCATATCCCCCACATGTCTTCGCCAAAGAGATTTCGCGACAACATTTTCTGACGACCCACGTTGTCGCTAATGTTCGTCTCTTAAAGTTTTTTGCCACCCTTTTGCGACGACTCTAAGTAGGACCCACGAAAAGATAGGAAAAAAGAAAAAGAAAATTAAAAAGGGTATCCTATTGTGTTTTTTTTTGTAGTGCTTGTCCTCCCATTGGGTCTATAGGGAGTATCTTTTTATATATTGCGAGAAAAAATGTCCTCGTTAAAAGTGATTTTTGTTGTAGTGATTTGTCAGTAAAAACTTATACGTACTTTTTTATTCATGTTGCTTATTAATTTGTTGCAAGTGATTTTTATTGTTAGTAAAAACTTTTGGTACTTTTATTCATGTTGCTTATTAATTTGTTATATAAATATTAAAATAAAGATATAAACTTTGTATTAGGAAAAGTGAGTTTTATGTTGAATCATGATGCCGAAATGTTCACAAGTGTCTTTAAACAAAATTTTAAAAAATTTTGTCTTAAATTAATTAGGACGTGGTATGATTAACTTGACTTTATATCGTTATATACTACAGAAAGACTGAAGTTAAAATGGTGGTAGTTAATAAGTTCCCTTTTTAAAGAAGGACAAAATAAAACGATGATTGAAAAAGCATAAAAGAAATTAAATACTAATATTGCACGACATTACCATGCAAAAAGAAATTGATTTAGTCTTGTATAAATATAATGACATTGTAGTATTCCAAATCACAAACACAGCCTTCTCTTTGCCAGTATCTAGCTACCACCCCGTGGCCATGGCATCTAGTACAGCTCCTCTACGTGCCGCGGTTGATATGGAGATACCTGTGAAAAGGTCTGCACCGCCGCCTGGGTACAAGGCTAGTAGTGGTGCAGATGGTGCCAAGAACCATGGGGTGCTTGATACGGCCTTGAGGGTGGTATTGTTTATGGCAAGTTTGGGTGCAGTCATTGTTATGCTCACTTCGAAACAAACCAAAATGATACCAATTTCGCCTGTCATGGCAATTCCATGGGATGGAAATTGGAATTATTCCCCAGCTTACATGTAAGTAACGTAATTAACCTGTGATTCATGCATATCTATGATTCAAAATTGTCAAGAATTGTAAAACATGATCTTGTTGCTTTTCCTTATGATTCAGATACTTTGTAGCAGCACTTTCAGTAGCTACCTTGTATAGCATCATCACAGGTTACTTATCATTTTCAGCACAGAAGAAAGGCGGATACTCGACCAAATTACAGTTTTATTTGGTGATATTAGATTCTGTAAGCTCGTACTATACTATACTGATTAATTTATTTATTTAAAAGCATTTTTAATGATATATCAAGATTTATTTAAGGCATCAAATTAAAATTGGAGAAAACTGGGCTTCTGATTAATCGATTAATGATAAGAACAGTTGTTGTAATTTATCGGTATTTAAGATAAGAAAAGATGAAATAAGATAGTCGATCATTAAGCTAATAGTAAGAAAGTTGCATATATCAGCGTCTGAGATTCTTTGGTAACTTGGACAAATCATTGGTGAATTGTAACATTTATATTCTAAACTTTCCGTAACTAAAATACAAATTATTAACCATTCCAAAAAAAAAGCTTCTACATACCTTAGGCGAATCAGCACATCTATGTTTGTACTAGCTCGCAAATTACAATAGTGTCAAAATAATGCATGATCCAAGTAATAATCTAACGCGTATCTTTGTTGCGTACACGTGTAGCTACTGGTGGCTATTGTATCTTCGGCGTTAGGAGCTGGACTAGCGGTAGCATACATAGGACTCAAAGGGAACTCTCAATCTGGATGGAAGAAGATATGCAATACGTATGGTTCCTTTTGTCATCATGTACAAGCCTCTATGATGTTGTCAACCATATCCAGCATAGCACTTATACTGCTCATTTGGCTCTCCTTTTACACTCTTTCGAAAAAGATGACTAGGCGATAGTTTGGCCGACAATTGAATGTACTATAATGTTCAATGTACCAGTTTGATATTATTTCACTTCTTCCTTTTTAAAGTCTGTGAGTATATCTTTTTTTTTTCCTTTGCGTTTGAGTTTAATGATCAGTAAGGATACATATGATCAGATAGTTGCGTATATCGGTAAACGGTTGATTGTTGGAATAAAGTACTAGAATCGTGCATGCCTAATGCGCGACCGAAGATTGTTTTATAAGCTAGCGGTATAACGGCAGCCTGCTTTGTCGATTGTCGACTTTGTGTTGTGGTTGGTCACTACAACAATAATCACCTTTTTCGAGAACATTTGTCCTCGTTATAGGCCTTTTACGAGAACATGTCCTGACAATAGGGTCCTCTCAAACAATTTGTCTCAGTAACGTAACTCGAGAGGAGAATTTTAACATTCATTGAGGACACCTTTGATTTTATAAAAAATAAAAATAAAATGAAAGTTGCCAAATTTTATTAGAAATAATTTATTTTATAAAAATGTGTTAATATATGTTTTAATTAGATTTTTTTTGGGTAAAGGGATACCTGATTCACTTTTATAACAACAATTTCATCAATAAATTACAAATAATGTGACTGAGTATCATATTAGTTTATATACATGACAGATTGACACGCCATGTATATGTTAAACAAGCTCAAAAAGCACTCACTAACAAACTATTACATATATTGTAATTAGATTTATACATTCATACAATATATACATACATACCTATTACGAGAACATGCATGTCCTCGTTATATGGTAATTGTTTTTTAATTAAATAAAAACAATAGTTACCTATTGTGATGACATGTTCTCGCTATAGAATAACTTTTTATTGAATTATTTAAATCTCATGTCCTCGTATTAGGCCTAAAGCAAGGACATGTCCTCGCAATAGCCAAAGTTCATTAATTTGCAACACAATCCTGAATTGCAGCTTCTTGTCCAGTTTTCTGAGCTTTCTTTTTCCTATTTTTTTGTTGTTTACAAAATTTTATCAAATAACAACGACAACCGCAATATCATCAAACAACAACGTTAATATTATCAATAATATCAAGTTATCAACAATAATTAAATCACCAAATATTGTTTCAAATTAACCAACAATATCATTAAAGGTCGTGATTTGCTCACGGACTGAATTGCTTTGCAAAGGGAGGACTAATATTAAACGACTTTTATGTCCTTGGAAAAATTCAACACCCATTGACAAAAAGGTTACCATATGTGTGGCAGCAGCACAGTGCTGCAACACACACCTTTAAAAAAAATTTTTTTTTTTTACGGTGAACTTGAATTTGAGAGGACAACACAATGTTACCGGTGCATCCATCGTTTTCTCTTGACAAAAATATCGAATTACCAAACAAAACAATCCTTCCATGCATTCTACTTTGTGACTTAATATATTGCTGCACCGACAAGTATTCAAGGTGCCCTTTGAACCAAAATAATGAATTGTCTTTTAGAATAACAAACGTTAACGCAATTGTATTTACATACTCAATTGACTTACAATTCAACCAGAGATTGATAACTCTAAAATATTTTTCGTAACAATTACCATCATCATAACTACAATATAATATATGGAGTTGTATACAATTACTATCAGAAGCTTTATGTTGTAACAATATTCGTCCTATAATTCAATTCAACGTCACTTTATTGAAATCTTCTCACCAAGTCTCTTCACATGTTTATTGATTTACAACTAAAAAATATTGATATATGGATCATCTCCCTTTTAAATACTAACATAGGATAAAAGTAGAAAACTATAGGTAAAAGAAATCGTGTACTAAGTAAAAACTTATTGAGGGTATAAAAGTCATATGCTAATAACAATAACTAAGTTGTGTTAATATATAATTGGTATATTAAAAGTTTTGGTGACGGATTGGAATCTAACTAATTTTTTTGTAGTATTGTATATTTGTATTTATCAAAGTTATAACATACTTATATTACATGATACAATGTAAGAATGTAAAATAAACAAACTAGCTTTCATAAATATTTTTGAAATAAAAAAAAAACATGTATAAATCTTATTAAAACTATATACTTCACGAATATGTGAGTCAATGTTCAAATAGTTATATAGATATAATAAACATAATATATTAATTTAAAATAAAGTTATTCTATAGCTTTAGCTTTAATTATATAAAATATTCAAATAATTATTTGGTACAAGAATTCGATATAATATATTAGAGATAAATTTGTTGTGATACATAAAAGGTTTTTTTTTTACATCAAATGATATAAAAAATTGATTTAAAGATACTTTAACAAAGCAATACTGTGAATCATGTTTAGTGGTATACGGCTAAAGTTAGGTAGTGTACGGATCATTACCCTTTAACAAATGTCATATTGAATTAATCTTTTATTTGTTTATAATAAATATCAATATCAATATATGTTATATACGCAATTAGTTATATTTGTTTTACTGCATACCAAAAATAATCTAGTTTCTTTAAACACCCAGGATATGTGCGGATTTAAACATGTTGAAGAGAAAACAAGCCTCGTTGACTCTCGATGGGGTTACGTGTGTTTTTCTTAGATTTTTACACCTCCACGCAATCACCCCAGAAATTTAGCTGAAACACATGAACACCCCTTTTCCATCATCATCGTCATCATTTCCCATCCCTCCAAAAAAAGAAATTTCATTTCATTTCAGAAAACATGAAGAACAACAACAATAATAATAATAATCAGTCAATACAAAACTCTGTTCCTAGCGATATTGCTTTCAAAATCGCTTCTTTGCTTCAGGTTTCTTTCCAATAACTTTATTTTTTTTTATCGTTAATATGAATTTATGAATATTGGGTCATGATTATTTTTTAAATTTTTTTGTGGGTGTTATTGATTGATTGGATTTTAGGAAATGGAGATATGTGCATTGGGAAGTTGTAGTAGATTTTGGCGGGAGCTATGTGGGTCGGATCATATATGGGCGGGTTTATGTAAACATAGATGGCCAGCCCTTTTTGTTGATCAACATCATTGTTTTGATGTTCCTCAATTTAATCCACATCATCTTCAGCAACTCCATTTGGACTCCAATTTGAAGGTTTTTTTTATATCTATATCTATATATACATAATATATCTTGTTTCACTTTTTATATATATGTATATATGGTTGCTTGTTGCAGTGGAAAAATATGTTGTTTTTTTTTGTTGTTGGAGTTTGCAGACTGCAGTAACGTGCTATACATGGCGGTTGAAAATTATTTTTGGGGACGGTTATTTTCATGTAGTTCGTGTTAAAAGTAAAATCCTTTTTTGATATTAGTCTATTTGTTAGTTATGATGGTGATTACAAAGAAAGTATCATCGGAAATTTATTAGAGTATATGTTAGGTAAGTATGAAATATCCGAATATAGATAGGCGAAGGTTATTTCTCCATGTATTCCTGTATATGTATAAATCTGTATCAATAATACACCATACTTTAATTGGTTTTCATTATTTTATTCAAAGTTAGTAGCAAAATTGGTATTGTGAAAGCACTTAGTTGGGAATGCAAGATGAGTGTTCATAAAGATTTGTTGCAAGTAATCTTTTTTTAGCGGTAATTAAGTCATTACATCTCGTCCTGCGTAGTAAGTGAGT
The DNA here is from genome assembly GCA_028566075.1 of Solidago caesia. Lineage (NCBI taxonomy): Eukaryota > Viridiplantae > Streptophyta > Magnoliopsida > Asterales > Asteraceae > Solidago > Solidago caesia. The sequence goes on from JAOXNX010000028.1 coordinate 16,461,848, forward strand.
GAACGAATAGCTTCATAGCAAATTAATCATTTTACTTGTTCAAATGCACAAAAAACCACATGATGCTTATCATTATGCTTGTATTGTAGTTTCGTTATGGATAAACCATTGTAGAGTTTCCTGAAATCGTCCACTCTAGCATACTTTGGTATTCTTAGCAAATATAATACAATTACGAAAGTAATTCACTCGATGATTGGACACACAAAACATTACCACCCAATGCATAAATTATTTGAATGAATGGGTATGACAATTTTGCATGTACTATTATCTGTTTCAACATCATGTTGTTTTCACAGTTTTGGTTTTTGATCTTCTTCACCTTTCTTTGTTTCTTTAACATTTGATTGTAGGGATGGAGGGGATTTTATGTAAATAAGCATCATGAGATGGCTAGCAAAGCAGATGCTGTTATTGCGTTTTTGGAACAATGCATATCCTCAGAATCAATTGAGGTCAATCATTATTTGGTTGCAATGCAAAACATGAAGTCTATGCAGTTTGGATTCAGAGACGTGGTGTTGTTCTTTTTTAAAGAAAATCTTCATGTGTTGCTAAATTTGGCTGGTCTGCACTACTGTATTGCATCGCTTGGAGTGCCTGTAAGTGAACAATATCCATCTCTAATTATCTACTCTTGTCCCATGAATTAACTTTATGGTTATATGTGATACTGGTGTCGTTTATATGTAACTTTAGTTTCTTTACAGTTTTAAAGAAAAAGTTTACCTTAGCAGTTTTGACATCTTGAACAATCCACTCTTCACTAACTTCATCTTGTTAATATGTATTAGATTAGAGGGCAAAATTCTACATCTATTTTTAATGGGAAGAGTATATCTACTATTAGTAGATTAGTCATCTCATACTTTGATTACATAAGCAAATTTGAAGAGGACTCAAGAACTTGTTAGGTTAACCATTGATTTATAGTTAAAGATGGCCTATTTTCTGCCGAGGTGTTCTTTTTCTAGTGAAAATCTTCAAAAGTGAGATCTGCAGTAGAAATGGTAACCAAAAATAAAATTTGCGTGTAAAATCCTAAATGATGATTTGTCAAACGATATGTGGTCAATTGTATTTATCAAGACTTCATTGGACTCTTCATATTTTTACCAAGCATCAATAAGAACCCGTCTTGCTCTGAATTCCAAAATATGAAGCTGAGCATACATATTGAAAGATGGAACATATATATGAAATTTACATATTAAAATGTAAACGTAAAGAAAAAGTAAGGAATTTTTGTACACTAATTTAAAGCAATAATATAAACATGAACGCGCCATGAATTTATGCTTGGACATTAATTTGTGATTATAAACGAGGTGGCAATCTCAACCAATTTACTTGTCCATGGATTGATTTGGGTGAACTGGTCAAGTGAACTTTGGCTAAAGAGGGAATGAGCCAAATGGGTCGGACAACTTGAATGGGCTGAAAGTCTCTGGTCTATTTTTAATGCATACAGCCTCCTAAATCATTTTATTCAAAGATTTGGATTATTATTGTAATAGTGATTTATTCTGAACAGTCAACTCACACACACCCTACACTAGACCACACCTTTGTTCCAAGTGGGACAAGTTCACTTGGTTGGGGATACACCTTGGATACCGCCGCTACACCAAAGGCATGTTTTTTAGCATTGATTTTGTAACCACAATAGAATTTTTTTTTTTCTAAATCGACAAAAGCCTTTTGCAGGTCAACCCCGACCCGTACGAATAAGACCCATATCAACCTGAACCTGTTTTGAACCGTTAACGAACCCGCCCAAACTGCTGATGTTGTTGCGTCTAATAAACATAAATATAACTTTAGATGTCCTTGTAAGGGGTATTTTCTCACTTACATGTGGCTGATGGAATTGCTTGCAGGCTGAGCATGTAATGGAAGCTCTATATAGTAGCAACATTTCGTATCGACAAATATGTGTCCAATGGTGGAAGCTTGGGCGGTGGTTACATGGATTTAGGCTACGTGACGAGTCTATCTCAAGAAGGGCATCCCTAAGAGATCTTGCAATGACAAAAGAACAAGAAGTTCTTGGTGTGCTTTATCGGGGTGCGATTCATGAGGTGATTCGTGTTCAGATTTCAGCTGCTAAACCTGTTAGTTCTCCATGGTCATGCCAAAGCCGAACTGCAGAAACATCAGGTTAAAAAAAGATTTCTATTTGTGGTTATCCGTCTGTGTGTATGTATAATTGTATATAACCCATTATATGCTTACTCGTTCAAATATATATCGAGCAATCGTAAATGTTGTAATCTACAATAACAAAATAAGGCACAGTGTACATTGATTTGCCTGAATGGATGTATATATTCAGGTTGATCATGTATATTTTGGTGCTACAAACCTCATAATCAGAAACAAAAAGTGTAATTATTTGGCCTAATTGGTACTAAAAGTTTTCAACCAACTTTCTTCGGTTTGTTACATGTGGTGGAAAGGTGTATGTATTTCGAGTTATTGACTGTATAAGGAAAAAAAAGCACGAGGATATAAAGGAGTTAGTGTTTTGGTGCACTTGTTTGATACACTGGTGTATGTGTAGATATCAGAGATACAAGATGTATTTTGCTAGTTTTGAAAACTCAACCTTATACGAGTACAGAGAAAAAACACGTCCACCGAAATATGTATCCAGTTTCGTTTATATTAAATCCGAATATAATATATCTTTTGTTTATGTAACAGTATTCTTTTTGAATTATTTTGGTGATCTAAGGGGGAGAGGAGTGGCGACGGGTTGGGATGGCTGGCTGGGGAACCCGTTGGGGAACACCGCCGCCATGCCAACTGGTTGAAGATGGGCTTGTTGGGGGCGGGCTTTAAGCTGGTTACGGGTTGAGAAGTGATGAACGTTTATTTGACCGTTGGGGGCTAAAAATCCGACCGTTAGGGACATTAAAATAAAAATAAAAAATTTCCACTATAAATACTATTATATTTTAAACCAAACCATTCACAAAACAAATACATATTTTCACACACTTTCACCAAAACTACATCATTTTTACTAAAAAAAAAACCGTGAATGGATCCATGGAGAGGAAAACAACAACCACAAAACGTAGCTAGTGTCTCACGAGGTCGAGGTCGAGG
>JAOXNX010000028.1:16471963-16484832 GCA_028566075.1 Solidago caesia
ATATATATATATACTAGGTGTAGAACCGGCCGTGTGCAAACACGGGTCGGTAAAAAGAAATTTATACAATATGTCTTGTTAAATGATACTTGAACATAATCAATCGTTAAAGAATAATTTTTGGAAAAAGATTAAATTGTTGTAAAAAAAAGTGGAATAAAAAAACTGTTATTCATATCGACATTAAATTTGATTTAAGTAACTTTTGTTATATCGATGAGGAAACTAAGTCTTATATACAATAGATCTTTATCCACGTTACCAAATAAATCTTTATCCACTATATACCCATCCTTAAAAAACAAAATACACAATCCTCATCAAATTTTACCCATATTAACTCATTTTCTTGACTTAAAAACATCAAAATTGCACCATTTTGTTGCTAACAACTCAACCAGAACATTATCTCCTTATTAGTTAATCCTTTAAGGAGAAGTCCAATATGACTTTGACTTACCAAAGTCAAACCTGCACTATAAAACCCATTTCCATCAAAAATATCATTAATTGCAGTAAACTTTACTCCATATAAAATCCAATTTATCCCCCACCAGCAAACCATCACATTTTACAAAATCTGTTCCCTACCCTTTTGCTCAGCAAATAAAACCAATTTTGGACATGTATGCCAACAGATTACTAACTTCCAATTTTAATACTCTTAAACAAAGCTAACCAATTCCATTTCCAATTCTTATAAATTGACCATAAGTAAAATAAGCATGATTAACACATATTTCTCAAGAGAACTAAATATTGACTAAAATAAGCATCATAAAACATTTAAATCCCAACTAATTCTTACAAATTCCAATTTTATGATGTATATGCAATACACCCAATAATAGGGTGAGCCAAATTAATTGACAAATATACGTTATGAGGAGCAGAACCAGAAGCAGTCCGATAAGGTGTATTTCTAACAAAGATTAAGAATGGCCTTATCTGGTATGTACTGAAAGGAAAATGGGTCAAACATACTCAAAAAGTCATCAAGTGTATTTCTAACCAAACGGCTCAAAGATGTGATAGACTGCAAAAAATGTTATCAATATTCACTGATTATACCTTCTTGTGTTTATAATGAGTATAATCATATGGCATCATAGTAGCTTCAATCTGCAATATGAATAAGTATAAATCAAAATAATCAAGTAACCAAAATGAACCAAATAATTTCATAACATGAACATAATAATCGATTCAATAGACCGACCTCTTCATCTATCAGCTTCCATGCTGCTGACATGTCCATCACTGATCTAGTGCATATGGGACAACTAAATCTGTTTAAAATACGGAAGAAGTTAACAGGACATGCAAACAAACCAAGATCAACGACGACATTAGTAATATGAACACTTACTTATCTCGCTTTAACATCTCATTGTAACATTCATGGTGCATCGTGTGCCCACATTTCATGACAATGGTGTCTTTCATCGAGTCAAATAGATACTATGAACAAAGTGGTAGCAGTGATGTTTCCCAATTTTCACAAAAGGCAAAGTGCATTAAAGCCATAAAGAAAAGAGAAAAACCTCATAACAGATCATTCATGATGCCTCATTGAATTTTCAACACATGAATGGTTATCACATAAGCTGATAGAATAGCAAGATCATGTGAATTCATAGTCGAGAAATGGGTCAATCAGATAAATTTGAAGTTATAAGTATTGGGTAGAAGAGAAGTGGTATTTCGATCTTTAACTTAAAACGGGTCGACTCATGTTATGTTTAATTTCTTACGCCTAACGGGCCAAATGGGTCCTAAGTCCCCCAAAGTGTATCTTTAATACGTAAAACCTCCGAAATCATCTTATTAAAAGATTCTGGATAAAAATTGTTTCAGGTCAACTGGGCCTGACCCATTTTAATTGATAACGACCCACACATTTTACCAATACTCTAAACAAAGTATGATAATCATGTGTCTATGCATACCGCATTTTTTGCAGTGGAAGAAGTTCTCAAGGCCACCAACTCTGAACATAAAAAGATATTGTAAATCATATGACGCGCTGAACAATCTAAAGAACGAAAAAAGGAACAGATACAATCTTGCTTTAAGTCCACTAACCTGCAGATACCACAATCGTCACAATGGAATAGACCCTTGCTGATCTGCATTATGACAATCAAAATCAGTGAAACCAAACCATATGCGTAAAATATACAAGATATATATTTTTCGGGCTTTATACATCATCGTCGTAGAATTTGCAGATTTCACAAAAGTATTCCCCCATATTGACCCCACAGTTCGTACAGGTACGCCCGACCTGGATCACAAAGAAAATTATTCAGGGATTTAAACAAATAATCATTCTAGATCGATTCAATGAAAGTATATATATGTATGTACCGGCTGCTCTGTGTCACAAACTGAACAAATCACCTGCAACAAACATTAAGTTCTCAGTTAATTATCCGGTTTAACATCTACACAACTAGAAAACTGATAAAATAATTGCGAGTTGTTGGAAACATACTTGTTCCACATCAGATCGAACAAGTTCATGGCGATCATACCAGTGTTTTAACATATTCTGAAGACATAAACACAAAAGATCAAAAAACCAAATACATACAGAACCGAAGATCTGCAACAAGAAACTAAATCACATGGAAAGCACAAAGTAGTTGTACCGTAGCATCATTGTGACAATGTCGACAATCATAGATCTCGTTGCAGCAAGGAGCTCGAATCATACATCTTCTTCTATAGTGCTTGCATCTGATACGAATCCATCAAAAAACATCATAAACGGTCTCACAGACTCGCATACATATGACTAATGATACTTATGCCAAAAATATGACTAATAAAAACATTTTGGCATAAATTCATGCACTTACTAAACTCAAGATCATCTATATATATGATATATCATCGCGTCCATTATAAGCACATTTATAAGAACACGTTTAGGACATAAATCATTTTTCCATACAATATACATAGATCGGCTTAGATCTCGTTAAGAAGCTAATTAAGTATTTGTGAGAAAGACGCTTCTAAAAGGTTCGAATCAACTTCATAAGTATTCTAAACCATTTTATTTCTCACAAATATGTAGCTTATTATTATTTGATCCTGATTCTACATGCATATATATAATGAAGAGTCATGATCAAAGTTATAAATTTATAACTTTTTGTAGAACTTGTATATATAGTGCAAATTATTTTTATCTACTAACTAAAATATATATAACTTCTACTCAAATATTCCATAACAAACTCCAAAACATAAACCTATGTATCATAAGTACACATGTTTTAAAAATAGATATATATAAGTGATCCATTATCGGTCTCTTGTCGATCTAGATCTTACATATAGACACATACATATACATATGCATATTATATATAGCACATCACCAAAACAAGTAACTAAAATATATATAGAGAGAAAATACATATACATATATACACGAATAGGCTAGAATATATAGCATAGCACATCATCAAAACAAGCAAGTATAATTAATATAGAGAAATAAATATATACCCGTAACCCATCTTCCCAAAATCCAAACGTTCTTCATTGGTGCCTTCCATGGCTGAAAGGAAAGATGGGAATGAGGGAGGGCACAAAAACTTTCCTGATTTGGAAAGATTTGTTTAGATAGATGATCATATATAGGACACAGGTCTCAATGAGCTAGCTTTATGTATATATATAGTAATAGTAATAAAATATGATGCATGCATTGCCCATAATGGTGGCAAAGTAATATGGTGTTGGAAATAGTGGATAAGGGTGTGAGTGTGCCGCCGAATAACTAACCAATAAGATGTCATCCTTGAATCAACGGTTGAGTGGTCATGCTTTTATCTGTAGATATTGTAACTTTCCTAAACTGTAAAAAGAAAGAAAAGTTATGGTACTTCATGTCTGAAGGTGAAACCATGAAAGTTAAAAGGGAAAATCAAATATGTTGTTTATGAGCACTTATTAATAGGTGGTATACTTTTACAACTACTTTTAACGAAAAATAAATTATGTACATTTAAGATATTTTGGGGTTGTTTGATCATTGATCGTTAAGCTCAATTACAATGGGAATTTAACCACGTTATTATTTTAATCTCCTTAAATTGAGTGTGCAAACCTACCAAATCCTTAACGAATCTAAGGTGTTAAGACGATAACCTAGAGAGAAAAAGCTTGTGGTTTCTCTCTTTAATTAGAAGGAATGTGAATGATTGATTATGAGTAAAATGAATGAATGATCATGATTGGATGATCTGACAACTGATAACAACGGATATTTATAGTGTCAGAATTAGGTAACTTCGTACATGGGTCGTGTGTCCTATTATGGGCCTTTACCTTTAAGATATGACCCAAAATGACAACGTACGAGGAATAAAACCTTCGAGAGAATGTTTGTTGTCAGATATTTATAATCCATGTGTACAATAACATGTCGTAAGTAGCCTCGTTTTAGACAAGTCATTGCTCGACCACTACTCTTCGACAACCTCAACAGGTTTGATAGCTTCGACAGCTTGGGTGAGGCTAACCTCGGCCTCAGCCTCGGCCTTGTCTTGGGTGAGGCTAACTTCGGTCTTGGCATGGGTGAGGCTAACTTCGGCCTTGGCCCGTCTTGGGTGAGGCTAGCTTCAGCGACATATTTAATGTTTTATTCTTGACTGTGACAATAATATATCTTTATATATAACTAAGAGAGGATATGGAAGAGCTTATATGGCAACTTCATTTAGATGACAAATAGGATTTTTGCTTATTTGTCAAATTGTGGTAATTTTGTTAATTTTTTTATAAATATTTTGACAAATTTTAAATAGCAAATTAAAAAGCAAAAGACAAGATTAGAACCCATGACCTCTGACTTTTAATATTATGCACAAGCCACTTGATCTAACTTAATATTTGTTTACTTTTTGCAAACTACGATAGATATTCAGTAAATAATAATATTAATTAGAAGACACCGATAATATCCATGTATTATACAAATGCAAAGTCAAATCATTATGAATACACATGCAATGCAAAATTGATGCATTTATTTAAATATATATTGTTTTATACCACGTACATTATCTTGCAATACATTATAAATCAATTTTTTTTAAAAGAACATTACAAAACTACGTTTAGTATTTACATTTGCAATTTAAATTTTTCGTATAAAAATATTGTTTTTCTATATTTTTTTATATTATTTTACTGTTGATTTGTGTTAAAAAAAAACTTATCATATAGGATAGGATGACACTATTCGTGTTTTTTAAAGATAATATAAGACTACATGTTGTTACCACCATCTATATTCAAAAAAACAATTCAATTATTTATATTACTAAGAGAGAATAAAGTAGGGCTTATGTGTTAATCTTTTACTTTTGTCAAGTAAGCTTTTATCCAATGTGTCAATTTGTTATTACTTCTTCTTTTTTATGTCGCCACATCACCTCTCAAATTTAAATTTAAAATTATTTCAACTAATTCAACATTATTAAATCTAATCCCATTTATTTAGCTCTTTTCAATTCAAGAAGTTTTGATTAATATCATTCAAAGTTTTATGTTCCTAAAAAATTGGTATGGAATAGTTAATTGTTTTAATATGAATGAAATTTATTTGACAACGTGTGATGGTCACGGTTTGATAGTTTTAATAATCGTATTTGTCTAAAACAATTTAAATATCAAATTTAAATTTATATTATATGAGTTTTTGTTCTTTTTATTTATTTGTTTATTTTGGATTTTGTTATGATTAGTTTAAGGGTTTAAGGTCTCAGAATATAATGAGATATACAGGAATATTTATGTTGTGCAATGAACGACTCGGATGTTCATTGTATGTAATGAACTTTCAAATCTCGGTTATTGGATGTACACGGCCAATCCAAAACTTGCAAACTGACAACGTGGCTTTGGACGTGGCAGCTGTATGGTTGCCACATATACCCGGTTACCATACAATAACGGAAATTTGAAAGTTCATTACATACAATGAACACCCAAGTATTTCATTACACAACATAAACACTCGTGTATATTTCATTACCTTCCGAAACCCTAAACCCATAGTTTAACATTGTTATCTTTTATATTGATTTTGGCAATGATGATGATGATAATAATAATAATAATAATAATAATAAAATTAATGTATAGGTCATAAATGTAAGATTTTCGATCATCTTTCACAACAACATAATATTAATATCTACTAATAGACGGATTAGAAAAGTTTTGTGATCACAAGTAAATATTTGATATGAATAAAACTAAAAGTTATATTTACAATACAAGTTTTTAATTATCATGAATGCTCTCATACCACGTAAATAATATATAAAAGTGTTGGTATATTTTGATTGTCACCTGAGTTATTATTCGAGAATTATGTCAACCCGTGCATCACACAGGTATAATCTAGTAAACTAATAAGAGAGTTTTATTCTCTCAAACACAAAATAAGTTTCCGTGTTTCAGTTTTAAATTATTTTAAAATAAATAATTACAAGCTTTAAAAGGAAAATTGACTTATTAAGTTTTTTTTTGTTTTTTTTTAAAGTGTGAATTACTCGTAAATATCGGGAGGTCTAGTATATGTTGTCTTAACCGGATCCGCGCTAGAGAGCCCTCGCAGAATAGATCCCCAATATAAATCTCTTCGATGAGAAACCCCTATCACCCAGAGATCTAGAGGGGAAAACTCACACAGACCCACCATAAGTAGAAATTAAATACATGTGGTCACCCCAAATATGTCTAGGGTAGGATTCGAACTTGAGATCTCTTGTGAGGAAATATGTCTCCTTATCACTAAACCCTTTAGACATTTAGTGATGTTTAATTGACTTATTAAGTGTCTCATGATGGTGCACGTATTTGAAATTGTGTCTTTCATTTTCAAAGTATATTTGTTATTTTTTTGAATAAAAGTTTCAGTGTGGACTTTTAACAACAGATTATGTAAATAAAAAAATTGAATAAAACCACCATTTCATTTAATTTCATTTCTTTCCGATAAACAATATTTTTAATATGCGAAATAATATCGACATAGTATATTTACTATATTTTAAAGACCTTTGGAGTTTAAACAAATAGCTTGACAAAGTCGTGATCAATTATCTGTGTTTATTTAAAAGAAAAACACGTTGGCATGTATCATCAATCATGGAACTATTAAAATATAAGCTGTTCAAAATATAAAAAAACTGCTTTATTTAAGAAAAAAATAGTGTTAAACAAAAACATTGTTCTTAAATTAGTCGTGTTAGCAAATCTAACGAGAGGTTTATAAAAATGTTTATATAGAATTGGAGTGGATTATAAATTTAAGTGTTATAATGGGATGAGGTTTATAAATTATAATAAAGAGGTGATTTGTATGCGGAAATTTTTACCTTATGTACATAAGGTACGACTTTTAAAAAGATATGGTACAACTCTTCAATACCCGCATATATATTATGAATATATGCATAAATTAATTCCATGCACATGCATCTGAAAAATATATTTTTATGAACATATTTATAACTTAATGTATTCATTCAGGCTATGTTTGTCAAAATGAGCTTTTAAAGAGTTTTAGGTTTTTGTTTTAAATGAAAAACTTCTATAATATTACTAACTTTGTTTGGAAGCTTCTATAATATTACAAACTTTGTTTAAAAGAAAGAACTTCTAAACTAAAAGCTAATTGAAGTAGCATTCCAATTTTAGTTATAGCGTTTTGAAACTTTTTTAGACAAATTGATTCAATTACCTTTCATAAACTATACTATAAATACTTTTTTATTTTGTGTTTTTAGAGGAATCTAGACTATTTTTGTTATACATCTATAAATTTTATTTTATCTAACTCTTTTATTTATCTTAGACAAGTTTGTTTTTTCCATATTTATTTAATATAATTAATCTATTTATTGTTGTTGCCATTTTCAAAGGCATGGGTGATTCATATCTAACTTCTTGTAAGTACAATTTAAAATAGAATGCACGATATCGATAATTTCTTAGAAGCGTTATATGTTTGTTTTTACTTTTTGGTATTTTTGATAATGATATATATATATATATATATATATATATATGAATTAAATGACTACGATTTATAAATATAAAACTTATATATTGCATTTTTATCTGTTATACTTTTTGGTCATTTTATATTTTTAAGTTACAGCTACAACAACCGTGCTAAACATATTTAAAAAATAAAAACTCCAGCTAATAGCGTTGATGAAAGCTACAACTCACAGCTCCAACTAAAAGTTACAGACTTACAGCTATCAGCTACGGCCAGTTTTACTAAACCTACCCTTAAAAAGCTTTATAAAATTTATACATAATGGAAGTAGGTATAAAAATTAATTAAGTTCATAGACAAGTTTATGAACTTTTAAAATAGTTTATCTTTGGGATTTGGGAATGGTCTTCGTTGAATACACTGCACACTAATTTCAAAATGATTTTAAAAAACGCACTGATAAAAAAAAATAATAATGAAAATACTTTGGTAAATCGTGTTAAGATATTTGTTCTTGTTTCTATTTCAAAGTTACGTAGATAAACTAACAATTTAAATTCCAACTTGATCGTTCAAAACTACAACGTGCACAGACCAAGACATTGGATGCATCCAGTTTTTTCACACGACAAAAATTGTTTGGTGTACTTTCTCTGATATAATAATTTAATTAGAATTATGTCTAAAAAACTTACAAAAAGATAAATTGTAAAACATTCGTTCTCCTTTGTAAATTATTATGCTTGTGACATAATCAGAATATCTATTGAGTGAGTTCATAATAAAAATTATCAAAACTTATAAATCAAATCAAAAGTTTAAATACAAATTTATAGACAATTTACACTAAAGCAAACTAGAATTATGACAAAAAAAAACGTTGTTAACAAATTCAACTGCACTGGATATAGGGTGTGAAAAATCGAACCGAAAATTCAAAACCGTTAAATACCAAAAACCGAATCAAACCGAACCGATTCGTTTGGTTTTGGTTTCTAAAAACCGAACGGAATGGTTCAAAACTTTTTGCTTTTTATAGTGTATGTTTGGATGAAAATGAACAATAAAATCAATTCGGTTTATAACACATCATACCAATTTTAACATCCAAAAGATATAATTAATTAGTTAATACGAGTAAAAATCATCGGTATATTTTAGTTTCTTCATCATATATTTAATTTATAACTTAATAAACTAAAAGCGTAAAAAAATAAATTTATATAATAAAAATAAAAACTGAAACAAAGCCGAATGCAATGGTTTTTGGTTTAAAAAAAAGGAAAGCCTCACTTCCGATTTCGGGTTTTTAGTTAAAACCAACTCAAACCGACCCAATCACACCCCTAATAGCACTACAGAAACACTTGAAAACATAATATATCTATAGTTTATATGTGACAATCGAAGTGAAGGTGTGAGTGGCCGGATTTTGGTGGTCGTAGACTCGTAGTGAAGTGGGTAGATCTTGATAGTAGTAGTGAAAACAATAACGCTTCAAACCACTGGGATCATCCGTGTAATTAAGTAAACGAGTGTTGAAAGGAAAAGACTAAATAACCTTCACGTGCAATGCAGGTGACTTACTTAACGGAAAATTTAATAGTTGAACCAACAGTGTGCACTGTGCAGTTTATAAAATAGTTAAACCATCGACGTATATATTTCATTAATTATAACATTTTACATGGAAATAGGAGGCAAACGGCCAAACAAGCTACATTGCTAATCCTTTTTGTATATTAAACCCAAGACATTTAAAAGCTACATTCATAGATTTTGGAGTCATTACGTTACTGCACATGACCCGTTGGATGTCAAGTAGCCCAACGGCCTCAGGTGCGAGAAACCTAAGGTATCAAACACAAATTGCATAAACACGTGTTGGTTGTCAAAACACGTTTTTTCATGTTTGGCCACTTTGTATAAAGCAGCATGAAAATATCAAAAAATTCACCGGCGTAGTTTTTTAAAGTTAATTACGAAACCCGTATTAACACAACTCAGTACTCACCGTGTATTCAACTCAAATATCAATAATATGAAAATATATTTATATTTTTGTATATTAATATTATATATATTAATATTATATTAATATTAATAATTAATAATGTGGGTTCCAAGTAGACGTGTCTTTAATCAACAGGTGGGCCCCACGGTTAGAGTACTACTGTGTAAAAGCATGCAAGAAATTTGCAGAATGCACATGGCGCATTTTAGAATCCGGCCACGTTGTAAGCGTAGTTCCGTGTGATTACAGTGTACGAGTATATTTAATAAATTAAAATTACAGATAACGTCTTTTTTTTTTCTTTTTTTTTTTAACAAATGACTTTCACATGAAAATAAACTCTTTTAATAACTTGACAGCGGATAGTCGGTTGTCTAAATCAGATCCCGTTACATATAATGTGTAATACAAGTTTTTATTTCTTTTGGAAAAGTGTGAATTACACACGAATGACGAGAGGTCTGACATACGTAGTCTTAACCGGATCCACGCTAAAGAGCATCCTAGCATAATATATCACCAATAAAAACATCTCGATGAAAAACTCATATCATCCAGAGATCTGAAAGAGAAACTCACCTAATCCCAACATAAGATAACGCTCTAGAGACATCAAAATGTTCTTGGTTACTGCCCATCTAAAAACGGGGCTCTAAAATCGGTGGAGCAGCGCTATAAAAATGAAAGTTGTAAATCTCTTTCACAGTTCCGCGACCAGCTCACTCGTCAGAAACGGAGTTCGTGTAAAGAAGTTATGCCCAAAATACTAAGATAGTGTCGTAAGCTTCACATTAACATTCTTTTATTCATGTTCCGCTTGCTAGTCTTCGTCTTTGAACTCTCTAAGCACTTACCGTTGTTAGTTTTTTTAAGTCGTTTTCTCTCAATTCCACGTGTCATGAACCTATGAACAAATATAATTCAATTGAGTATTGAAAGTTCATTAAAACAACTTGTATTTCTATATAAAATTCTCTAAAACGTTGTGGGAAATATTTTAACATTTATCACTCATCAACATCTATCGACGAATGTTTTTAAAGTTTACAAAACTAATTTGTAAACATATTAATAGTATGTAGTTTAAAATGGTTTTTTCAATTTGAAAACCAATAAATGAATCTCAGCCATTCATTTTAATTAATCTAGATCTAGTCATTCTCTCCTCATTTCCCTTTCCAAACCCGTTCTCTCTCTCCTCCCGTTCTCTCTCCATCTCCACTACCACCATCCGACGCTGCCAACACCATCTTCGATCATCACAAAGGGCAGAGCCCGCACCGTATCGAAGATCACCACCATCATCGATCATCCCATCCATCTCTACTTTATAAATACCCTTAAAGGCTGAGTATGTACTGTATTATGATCGAAAAAGGATGACGGCGGCGGTGACGATATTGGCGGGCTGGGAAGAACGGTGGCGGCGGCGGCGGGAAAGAACGGTGGTGATTGGCGGCGATGAAGATGATCGACGATAATAAGCCTTCCATGTGTATGTTTTCCATTTAATTTTAACCCTAGATTAATGTTGATCCAATGGATGAGATTTGTCCCTTGATTTTCAAAATTTTTCTAGCTTTCATTTGATTACAACTCTTAGTTTAAAATATAAAATTATTATATATATATATATATATATATATATAACATCTTCACTCATATATATACATGCATACATACATATATATATTAGAATGTATCCGCACAATGTAACAAGAACGACCAATTCCTAGTCCGCAATAAATGGTGGTGGTTGTCATCATTTTGCTACTTTTTTATACGGTTGAAATTATTAATTGTTTGTAGAATAAAATATTAAACGGTCGAAAATATTAATAGCCAAAGATTAAAAATAATCGAATCCTTAAAGAGAGTTGTTAGGATAAAAAAAAAATTGGGTATATGTAAAATGCGTGGTAGTGATAGAATTAAAGAATTAATATAGCAAAAGTGAATATAAGGTTATCACATACCTAAGCTTAGGTATGGAACCCCTCACATACCAATTTTTAATATTTGTTGTATAATACATAAATGACCTGGGCACATAAATTTTATGGATTAAAAAACAAAAATATGAGGGTTCTATATCTAAGCTTAGTTATGGAACAACCTTATATTCACCTCCTCCAATATAATCTTAATTAAAAAAACTCTTCAACTGTAGTGACTTAAATAAATTATAAACGAGCCTACATATAGAATTCCACCATCACCTCAAAAAAAAAGTAGTGATAAATTCACAACATATCTTTACCATCTACAATAAATACATACAGGTTACTGCACAATGTATAACTGCTTATAGTAAAAATTATCGTAGATAAAAAAAATATATTGTGAGTTTATCATTATCAAAAAAAAAGATTGTGCTCTTTATCAATACAATTGGCACCACATATGCACCACCAGTAAAATGCATGATAGTGATAGAATTAAAAAATTAATATTATCTTAATAAATAAAAAACTCTTTAACTGTAGTGACTTAAATAAACTATAAAGGAGTATAGGCATTATTATTGGCGGAGGCTGCTATAGATATCCCTTTTTTCCTATAGACATCCCTCAAAAGGGGTAAATTTTTTGAGGGTAAAAAGGGCGAATTCTGATAAAATTTAAAATTTAAAAGTTGATAATATTTTAATATATTAATTAGTTATTTAAAATTGTGTTTTATCCTTATAACTTATTATATATAAACTTTTAAATTTTTTTTGAATATACCGTAGTAAATAATTTATTTTTATCTACATTTCGATATAAATTTCGTCGCAATCAGAGATCGAAAAAATTTGTAATATTTTCGGAGACC
>JAOXNX010000028.1:16484932-16496065 GCA_028566075.1 Solidago caesia
TGGAATTTATATTATTCGAACAGTTATGTTTTTTGGTAAATATAAAATTCCTAAAATAAAATATATTATTTTTTAACCTTAAATAATAATAAAAGTTTATATATCAATTAGTTTTCAAAAAAAAAAAAAAAAATTATACAAGGTACATCTCCATTATTAATAATTTAAAGTATACATAAATTGACTAATTAGAGACCTGACACGGACAATTGTATGTTGCAATTTTTTGAATTAAATCAAAAAGGATTTTAAGGTGTTGATATGTATCAAAGATAGAAGATAAAAAAATAAAATACTAAAACAAATTTCATCCACAAAAAACTATTACAAAAGACTAGAAGGATGCCCGCGCGATGCGGCTACGATGGTGGTAGCGGCGGCAGTATGGTGGTGGCAGCGGCGACGGGTGGCGGCGGTGACTGGTGGTGGTGACGACGAGTAGTGTAGATTATTGATGTAAATGTAATTGATGTAAAATGGGATAGTGTAGTTATTTTAAGAGTTGAGAGATAAATGTTGTAAATTATTTCATTAAGGGTATTATTGGTATATTAAGTGGAGATGTTTAAATTAGTGAATAAAAAAAAGGGTAATTTAGAAGGGGAAAAAAAGGGGTATTTATGTCATATCGCATATGGACAAATTTTAACATTTGTATAAATAGGGGATGCTAGAATTTTTATAAGGGAATATAGATGAAATAAAATATATGTTGTTTCAGAATTACATTATTTTGATTTTATTTACATCTTTTACATTTAAATTACCAGTTTGTTTTTTCTTTTACATTTGCATTTATTTAATAATTCCCTTCCATGTATTTGACACTGAACTAAATCTAAATCTAGTTTAATGTAAAAAAAAAAATTACATTATTAGATTGATCGTTTTACGTTTCTATGTCGTTGGTATAATTTCAACAAAC
The DNA here is from genome assembly GCA_028566075.1 of Solidago caesia. Classification (NCBI taxonomy): domain Eukaryota; kingdom Viridiplantae; phylum Streptophyta; class Magnoliopsida; order Asterales; family Asteraceae; genus Solidago; species Solidago caesia. Next base: position 16,485,858 of record JAOXNX010000028.1, read on the forward strand.
TTATTTATATATAATCTCGACATTTTATATTATAAAAACACATGTTATTAATGGTGTGAATTTTTGACTTTTACATGTGATTGATTGGTGTTAACTTATATTTGCTTAATTAAAGTTATATTTTTATTCACTTGATTATAAATAGTGTGGAGTAATACGACAACAACAAATGGTTCTATGGTTGTAGGTTCGATGTCGCCGACCAACACATGTTAATTATGATATTTTGCTTTATAAACCAAGACTATAATTATAGTCCACTCTTGAAATCTTGAAAACCACTACACGTTATACAAAATGTGTAAGCATGAAAGTGTTGTATCACTTTAGTTGTGCTAAATCGACTTCAATCAAATGATTATCGCACATTCGCACTTAAGACTGCAATCAAGTAGACCTTTTATCGAGTTATTTGAGCCTGGTTCGAGCTTAAAAACAAGCTTCAAAAAGATATCGAGTGAAGCACGAGCTTCTAAGGGTTCAACTCTTATCAAGTTTTTCAGCTATAAGTTATATATGTATAATGTATGTATACAAGTCTTATGCTAATTCTTTGTAAATTATAAGTTACTTGTGATAATGAAATCTAATTTTACTTGTATTGGCAACACTTATAGTTATCGAAAGTAACTTTTTAAATTGAATTCGAGTTTTGCAAGTCGAATTCGAGCCATCTTATATCATTATCGGGTGGAGCTCGAGCCGAGCTCATCATTCAAGCTGAACTCAAGCCCTATCGAGCTCGAATCCACTCATTTGAAAACATAATTGAATTATTCGTTTTCCAAGATTGATGAGTTACTTAAGTGGTACACACCCGCAAAACACATGGGCCCACTGGATGGACTTTCTGCCTACATCGTGTCCCACTGGGCCTGGGTGAACAATGGCCGGTGCCAAAAAGGCACCCGGGGTCAAGGGTGTTCCTACCAATCTACACCTATTTTGGGAATAATATCCAAAGTATTTATAAAATTAAATTCAATATTAGCATAAGAAAACTGAGAATACAATGGTTTGTCAATAAGAAAATCCTTATTTTCGTAGACAAAAATACTGATACAATAATGAATGATGTAGAAACAAGAATTGTAATCACCACCTGCATGCTTCATATGTGAATCATTTTGCACAACACATGTTGGTTTGAAGCCTCCAGTGTCAGTGTCTCTATTCTGTATACAAGTAGCCCAAACTTCAGCATAAGACAGGGCAGAGTCAATGTGACCCATTTACCTAAAAAGGGTCAAGTTTGGGTTAAATTTCGATCCCGGTGTGTCTAGTGGGTACAGTAAAAAAATGGCTAAAGTTAGAACAAGTAAAACGAGTCAAAAGTCAACCACGGTATATACAAAATTTTCATTTCCTAATAATAATCAGATTATTAATTTGAAATCATACTTTGCAAAATGGGTGGGTAGAACGATTGGAAACAGGTCAACACTCCGGAAACCAAACTTCTCATTATCGCATAAACGAAAATCACGTTTTATCCACTCCTGTTTTAGCTATTAAAAAAGATACGGGAAAACTTTTACAGGCAACTTTTAACCCTTTTTTTCAACTATACGACTCTTGAACAAAAAGATTTGTCAGTTTCATAATCATAATCAAATTAACCAACATAAATGGTCAATGAGACGACAAGAGAAGACATGAAGAACTTGACATATGAATATTGATCATGTTAAATATTATTAATGATTTATGTTATGTAAGTTGATGAGAACTAAACAAATATTCTTTTTTAACTGACAAATCTTATAGTTTGCGCATGTGCATTGGAAAAAGTATGAATGTACATAAGGCCTTTAACTATTTGCCTAGTTTTTGGTTCATACTACAAATTTAGAGAATTCAAAATAAAGGAAGATGCAATAAAAAGAGGTACATACCTAGGACAATACCCGAGACAATCAAGATTTTTCCATAATCTCCCTAAATAATTCCTTAGGTGCTGCAGTTGAAAAATATATAAAAAAGTTGTAAGAAAAGGGGGATGGTGAGATTATATAAGTGATGTAGCGTGCATATTACATCATGATTTTGCAATTTAAACCTTACCAGGCAAGCCTGTAAATCTCTCATATTGTTCATATGCCTGCCCTATAAACATCTCCACCCCTGTTACGATTGTAGCTCCAAATTCTCGTGCTTCCCGGAGTAATCTGGTAATTTTTGGTGTGTAAACAGCATCAAATACCAGGGCATATGACTTCAAGGCTTCCTGCCAAAAGAAAGAAAAAAACAGATCTCACGCACACATTCGCCTCATATCATAATTGGATTTCCAATTGCAAAGCATTAAAGTTATAATATATAATCCAAGAATGGTAGATCAGACAAACCTTTGAAACAGGAGTCTCGTCAACTTTTGGCTGCATACCAATTGAAGTAGTGTTTGCAAGTATCATACCCTCTTCTGGGCCGTAAGTATTTAAATCAGCAAGAGACAATGCTTCACCTCCAATTATCTCAGCAATTTCTCTAGCACGGTCTAAGAAAAATAAAAAAAGGAACACCTTTCAACAGCTGGTAAAAAGAATATATGCATCTTAAGAGATGTTTGGATTTGACTTCTGCAACTGATTATCTGATTATTGGTTGGGGGTGTTCACTATTTGGACATAACATAATTGTCTAATTAGATAAGTTGAATTTGTCTTTTCGGTAATATATACCAAGACATACACCCATTTGTAAAATCAAACCAACCGAATTGTAATTGGGTTTAGGTTTTGAGGTAGTTTGGATGGTTTGGTTCCAACTTGAAAAACCGCTAACCAATTGATTTCACCAATTTGGTTCGGAATAAACCAATCCAACCAAATGAACACTCCTCGTGACTGTGACTTGAAGACACAGTTTTCTGTTTTCAATGTTTCATAAACATAATATGCTCCTGATTATAATAATTAGTTTCATACCAGCTGCAACAAAACTGGTTAGCTAAGGATAAATTAAAATGACCTATTTATCCGTTCTTTTAACCTATATAAAGAGACTTCTACCCACATTTCACAAAACATCTATATTCTTTGCACGAAAATGTCATTTTTGTGAATTTTATCTATTAGCTATATCTAATTATGACAGTTTCAAGTAGCTCATCTGAGCACTATATTCCACCACCTCTTATATTACAGCTGATTATCTGATTCTGATTATTCAATATCAGATAATCACTTTCAAAAATCACATCCAAACACCCCCAAAATATGATGAGAACCACATAGTTGACTTTCACACAAACTGAACCAGAAAAGAATGCAAATAAAACTCGCATGATTGTAAGTTCTGATAAAGTCGGATATTAAGAATGGTAATGCCAAAGCTAGTCAAATCTAACCATAAGTCCGATTGGCTATCACAATCCTTGCACCCTTCGCTTTTGCTCCATAGGCAAGTGCTTTTCCAGCACCACCAGCACCGATAACTACAAATAGTCTACCGGCTAAGGGTGACCCAGTTGCACCATTTTGAATGCCTGAACCTGTAAATAATTAGCAGAGTCTACACAATGAGCATCTGCTGTGTTATAAAAATCAACATGATAGAACATAGAGGTAGAACTTTCGACCATTTACTTACAAATGAGTCGATATGGGTTTTGTTTTATCACAAATGAATTAAATAGATAAAAAGCTAGAACAGAAACGGGTCGAATAGGCTGAAAGTCTACCAAAATCTATTTTGACCAGTTACCAGACCCACTAACCCGCCCATCTTGCCATCTCTAATAGGAAGTAAAGAAAAAAACCTCGTAGACCATCCTCAATAGCAGAAATAGCGCCAAAATAGTCGGTATTACAGCCGTACAACTTCCCATCATTTGGTCGCCTGATTGCACAATTAACTGCTCCTATCGACTGTTACAAACAATCAATAACACAATATATAAAATAATAAAAAGCAATAGTTCACAATTATCACCATGCCCATCAGTTTCAATAGATAAGCTTTCTATACGGATAACAATAGTATTTACCTTGGCAACTGGATCAACTTCATCACAACATTGAAGTAACGATTCTTTGTGAGGAATGGTACAACTGCATCCAATAAATTTGGTAAATACACTTTGAACTTACTATTTACTAATATACTTCGACCACGAGATTCTAAGATGATCAAATGAAGAAACTGAAATATTGTCTGAAACAAGATACATTAAACTCAACCTGAAACCAGCAAAATCGATAGATGAGTATGTCTCCAAGAAATTCTTTACACTATCCACTAGCAAATGTACATAAACTCCATTGAAGCCAACTGATCTGAAAGCACGATTGTATAACATAGGTGATTTGCTATGCCCAACTGGCTTCCCAATAATACCAAATACTTTTGTGTCAGGCCCTAATTGTCTGAAATTGAACAAGTCCAAAAGATCCCTAATTGTAGGCTGTCCAGGTGCAGACACTTTTCCATGTTCAAGGGTACCAAATGTCAAATATCCACCAAATTTTGGGCAGAGTACTCTAGACATCAAACCCTTCTCACCCATCACCATTGCTATGATTGGAACCTGGAAGATTGATCAATTTACTTCAATAACCAACCATATAAATATCCAGAGGTGTTAGATTGTAAGGAGGATTGCAAAACTACAAAGTGGCTAAGAAAACTTTATAACATGAGAATTCAACAATAAAGTCTACTACCGGCTCGTATCTCATACTCTGGATTCATGAGTTATCTATATTGATTATCTATATTAGTTACTCTAATTTGCTGCAAATACAACATTACAACCTAACAACGTCAAACTAGTTGGAAACTTGAAATAAAGAGAAGCCAGCAAACGAAATACATCTCTAGAATGTTTGCTTCATGACTTACGCCGCTTACTTGAGAATGAGCAGTTATTTGAAAAACCCGTGCTACATCAGTTATATCTACAGCAGTTGTTGCAAACTTCACTATGTCAGCCCCTGTAGATTGTATTTTGGCCACAAGGTTGCCCAGCTCTTCTACTGATGGAGTATTTTGATAATTGTGGGAAGAAACTATAAGTTTGCATTTTGTAGCCTTATCTCCACGGATTAAATTGTTAAAATCATCAATAGCCTGCATAAAAGTAACTAACATGAGATATATGTTCAAATATAATGTTTAAAAGTAGATAAAAGTTGGTGCCAGACTGCCAGTAGTGGTATATCATAGCCCTAGTGCTTGCACTTGTTGGAATTTGGGATTAAAAAGATTACACTATAAAAGAATCCTGAAGATAGTACTTTAGACACAAGCATGGGCATGATGAAATAATGAATGAAGCAATATAAAACTAATACATCTAAAAAACGATTACAATTAAAAGGTATTCCTTCTGTTAAGGGAAACCCCATTGGTATGTACAAAATTGGCTCATGGGAAAGAAACATAACAGAAGCAAAACCTTGGCAAAACAAAATCATACATAAAACTTATTAAATTACTGTGATTATTTATTAAGCAATATGTGGGACTTATATGGTTCAATAGTTTAGTTCCCTGGCTAGCTGTTGTCTTTTCATCCTCAAGCAGATGTTAGGCATAGGTCAATCTGTCTGTTTTCACTTAAGTAAATCAAATGTTGATACGAATATATGATTTATGTTCTTACCTACTAGTGTAAGATTCGTTGATACAATTATAAACAGCAAGTATCCACATTGTGGCTCTGATTTATGCCAACTAAATTATTTATGATGTTCTAAATTACACAACTTAATATTGGTTAGCTTGGTTGTCTATTAGTAGATTTAATGAGTTTATAAAACACAAGTACAAAAATGTGAAAAATTAACACTGTTCACTTCAAATGAAATTATTGTTGTCAGGCAGAAATGAACCTTTAGCTCAACATCAATGTGATCAGCTCCTAACTCCATCGCTAACCGGAGAGCAGCCAATCGGCTCTGTTCATCTCCATCATACTGACCACCTTCCCATGTTGGTCTACAATATAACTCAGAATCAGAAACCTTTTCTGGGCAAATCAACTGTTAGCTCAACATGATGTAATAAGAACAAGTGTTATCAACAAATTGTAAGTATTAGGGATTGCGTTTGCAAAACAGATTTTGCTTTTAAAAAGCAGTTTTCTTTATAAAGCGTAAAATCGTGTTGTCCTAATCGCAATTTTCAAATGGTTTGCCAAAACCCCATTTTCTGATTATTTGCATTCTGCAAACACCATAATCAGATAATCTTCCCCAAAATGCAATCCCAAACGACATACAAACTACTTGCTAATTTGATACTTATATAATCTTGCATAAACTTCATAGGTCACACAATTCAAGATACCAAAAACCGAAACAGCCACATTGATATCATAATAACCATAAGGATTCCTTAGATCACCTGTACGTAAAAAGTGTCGGTAAAGGACTAAGTTTAATAAGGGTTTGAGTATCCTCCCTTGCACTAAACCCTTTTAAACTATCCAATCTGATTTCAACCAAATCAGCACCACTTGTTTTGGCAGATTTCATGTGAATCAGCATCTGATCCACCGTATCCGCCATTATAGGTGCACAAATTAGAGTCGAATTCCATCTGATTCCTTTACTTCCCCCCATCTTCTCCACTTGAGGTGTTACCTGACCACAATTAGTCCCCAATCAATCACAAATCCCCAAACAAAACACACATTTACCAAAATTCACTTTCCATATATATATATATATATATATATATATAGTATATATGTGTGTGGATAGTTGTTGTATTCCTGTAAGAATGTTCTTATATGATATGATTAAACTCTACATATGTATATAAATAATAATAATAAAAGGAATCTGAAAGAATGAGATATATTTATTGCCAAGTGTTAATAAAATCCTTTAGCTAAAACTTTATAATAAATAAATAAATAAATAAAAAATCTGAAGTGAAAAGAGATACAGAAGAAGACTTACAAGTTCCATTGTGAGAGTGGTGAAGAAAGTGGATTATTATTATATAATTTTTATAATAAAAATGAAGAAGAAGAAGCAAGAAGAAGATATAATAACAGGTGGGTGGGTGGGTTGGTGAGAGGGTTTGGTGGAGAGTTGAAAGAATAGAATTTGGTTTTTTTAAAATTTGGTGGACTGCTGCATGTAGTAGTGGTGTGGTGGGAAACGGAAGGGGTTAGTTGGCAAACTCATCTTGAACGTTGGATCCCAAAACAACCAACCATTTCTTTTTTCTTTTTTTTTTTTAAATTTATTTATCATGTTTTTGGTTTTATTTGTACCAACCAAACTTTGGCGGCCTTCATATGATTTGTTGTAGGTCAAGGTTGGGGGTGTTTCACGACTTGACTTGATGTGTACATGATTGATATAGATTTCAACAATATTATTACAGAATTTGATAGAAATTTGTTTAAAAGGTGAATTTCTTTATCAGTGCTTCGTGTCGCGGTTCGACAGCGGGAAGTCTAGCATACGTTGTCTAAACCGGGTCCGCGTTAGAGAGCTCCCTCGAAGTGGAAATGCCTATTTCAAATACCCGATGGGGGAAAACCCCCTACTAATCCGCCCGAAGGCACGGCAATTAATAGGGGTAAACTCTTGCCTCCTCCAAGATTCAAACCTGGGGTTACCAGACCCAAACCCCTTCATTAGGGGACTTCCTATGTCAAAGAACAAATAATGTAGTTGCCAAGACTTAACATTGGTCACTTGTACCAAAGCCCTAAGCCTTAACCAACTCTACCACATGTCTTTGACAGAATTTGATAGAAATGACATTTGAATTTTGTGTTTTAGGTTAACATAACAAGCTGGGTTGGAAAACATCTTGTTTGTGGAGACAGGAATTAAGAGTTCGATTCTCATCCCTGCATGCCGGATGTCCTTCTAGAAGTAGTATCTTTACACATCGTGAAAGACGTTATTGAGCACGTTTGTTTGTTTTTTAAGTTAACATAACAAAATTCAATTCTTTTTCATCGAATTTATCTTAAAATTTTTGAACCAAACGACTCTTTAGTTTAGAATAGGATAATTATATATCCTCTAAGATAACATTTTAATAATAATCCATGTCGATTTCACGTGTTACAAAATTATGGTATTAAAAGGATTCGTAAAAAGTTATTTTAAATAAAGATATTATTTTCCTTTAGAATATCATATACCGTTATATGTTTAGGTATTTCACCGTTGTACTTGTAGCTTTACTATTGTTGTACTCGTGCCAAGGTTGCCACAACCATAGCTCCTTTCGTCATGTCTCCCTTCTATCCATCTATCAACTATGCAATCATGCCTCTTGTGGCTATCGTTGGTGTCTTCTGTCCCATACCCCACACCTATGGGCTATCAAAGTCCACACTTGTTAGACCAATTGTAACGGTCGGTGAAAGGGGTGGGTAAAGGAAGCCAAGCAGGTCAGTGAAAGGTTAAGGCATATAGGTGGTGAGGGTCGGTGGTGGGAGTAAGGTGATAGCCATCACCGAGGGTGAAGGGGTCAAAGTGGGGCCTGAGTATATATTTTTTATTACTTTATTTTATTTTATTTTATTTTATTTTGATTGGGTATATTATGGGGTATTGTGGAGTATAGTAGGGTATTAAATTTGATGGTGATGAGTTATGAAGAAAAAGAGAAGATGATGGAGTGAAGATTTAAGGATGATCTTAGCCCCTCAATAATGGCTTTGCCACAACTATGGCCTCTCAACCACACTCACGGACTTTAAACCAACACAAGTAAAAAAATTAAAAAATTAATGTGTTTATTTTAACGGCAAACTATCTTATTCCTACTTCTAAACTACACGAATGTCTGAAATGTAACCCAGGACTTCCGAACCCCCAATAATCCACCCCCACAAATGTGACAAGTGGGACTCGAACCCAGATGAAATAAAAAAATTATGTGTTAGTTATTTTCTTTTCTTTCTTTTTCATTCTACTATGCATTTAACGTCCAAGTTTAAGTCATTTCCGGCCATTCTTCTACTTTTATCTTTAAATATATAAGAAAAATATTGAATTTATAATATATTCATCTTATAAAAAGATTACATCTCCAACCATTATTTTATATGTACTTTATACCTTACTACTTCACCTATTTAGAATAAACAAATACTTACTAAATGGATGTCTGCGGTGATGGTGGTAGCGACAGTGTGGTGGTGACGGCGTCGGGTGGTGGCGGCGGCAACTGGTGGTGGTGGCGAGTAGCATGGATTATTGATGAAAAGGTAATTGATATAAAAGAGGGTAATATAGTTATTTTAGGAGTTAAATGATAAATGTTGTAAATTAAACTATGTGTTTTAGTTGTTAGAGATGTAAAAAGTCTAGGGACATTTTAGGGTTTTAAGATCTGAAAGTTTGAAAAAAAAAAGAAGGGAAAGGGTTGAATTGCTTTATATAGTATTATAGATTATAGATTATAAACAGTGTTGTGAAACTCCTCTGACTCGGCCGAATACTCCCCGATTATTCTCGACTCGGTGGTCCAAGGAGTCGAGTCAGGCCTACTCGGCCTCAAAACTCGGTCAACGGATCAAACTCGGGTCAAACGTGGTCAAACTCGGCCCAACTCGATCAAACTCGGCCCAACTCGGTCAAACTCGGTCCAACTCGGGTCAAACTCGGCCCAACTCCGGTCAAACTTGGCCCAACTCGGTTTTTGTTCAATTCAATGCAAATTTGATGGAGAAAAACCTTTAAAAAAAAAAAGCTAGAGGTCATGAAGTACTTCTAGCACATGATGCAAGTGAGGCTCAAGAGTGGATTGTTGATGAGTGTGCAAATGAAGATGAAGTTGACGAAGAAGTGAGCAATACGGATAAAATGATGATGAAGTGTGAAACTATCAACTAGTATTTATATTTTCGAACTTTGAAGTATTTTGTTTATGTTTCCTAACAATTAAGTTTCAACTTTCAAGTATTATGATTATGTTTAATTATGTTTTAGTTTAAAGTTTCTAGTCTATTTCTAATTTTATATTACGTATAATTTCAAAAAATATTAAATTTATATATAAAAATCTCAATCCGAGTACTCTCCGATTACTCCCCGAGTTACCAAAAACTCCCGACTCCCCACCTTGCCGAGCCGATTCCGAGTTGTGAGTTCCCCAACATTGCAAAAAGGTACATATGAAAATGATATTGAGTACCCAACTAAGCAAACCTCAACTTTAAATTCCTAAGCATATAATATGTCAAATTGTCTATTGAGCTTGTTAGGTTATTGAGATTGAGATTT
>JAOXNX010000028.1:16505520-16534926 GCA_028566075.1 Solidago caesia
GGATAGGAATGAAAAGATCCGTATGGCACAACTGGTCGCTAATGGTTCGATAAGGTAGGAATAGTATTTTGTTTCTTATGGCGACAATATTTGAATATTTTGATGTTTTGTAACTTGTGTATCTTTAAAGTTATAGTGTTGTAATCACAAGTTTTTGTGAGAATTTGTAACTTAATAATTTAAATGACTTTGGTTGATTAATATTGCCATAAAACATCTCACAAATTAACGATGTTGAAAGATACGAACTCAAATGTTAGATGATAAACAGATAATGATGTTGAGCTCAAAGAGTTTGATGTTAGAGCATCGCAGGGGGTGGAGGGATCAACCCAAATACCACATCAACGTCACACCACTTCTCGACACCTATGACACATCAAGATTCCTCATGTTATGGTCTACGGATTTATTAATCTAGACCCAAAGCTCATTTTTGCTTTCCCTTTTAATTCTCAGACTTTTATCTGCCCTTGATGTTTTCTCCTTTGTAATACATCGTCGGAAAATCCAATTTCGCATCAAAACACGAGCTATCAATCCCCGTTAACCATCTTAAGAAAAAGAAAAAAAAAAATTTTAAGATCACTTGACTAAGCTCATTACAAAAACTTAAAAGCCCGTTGGAGATGTTTGAACTTTCGGCTAAACCAATATGGGCTTTTGAGCTCTTTTGTTCTTAATAAAACCCAAATACTTATTTGAATCTCATTATCATTATTATTATTTTGTTAACACGAATTAATGAGTTAATTATGGTGCAGTTCTCCCTCCATTTGTGATCAATTCTTTAAATGTTTGTTGTCTGGTAATTAAGAAAACCAACTCCTAGTTTTTGCTTTTACTTACTTTAATCTATTTTAGTTGATAATTAGAGCTATTTTTTTCTTTCTTTTGAGTTAATCTGTTTCCAGGTACTTAACCAGTTTTGATTGTTAGTATAAAATTGCTTATCTGCTTATTGCTTTATATATGCGTCATATTAACTTATAATGGCCGGATTTTTATATGCCTACGTTAACAATTAGAAAATAAAGTGTTGGCAAACCATCCAAGTAACAGTTTCGAAAAGCAAGTATTTTTGCAAACGCAAAATCTTTTTTATTATGCAAAACAACGTTTTCCAAAAAAAACAAGTCTCAATTCGCTTTTCCAAAAAAGAAAACGCAGATAATCACTTGCTTTAAGCCTATTTTGATTATTAATTGTGATTTGTAAACACCATATTCAAAAAATCTTTCTCAAAGCGCAACCCAAACACCTTCTAGTTTTGTCAACTCCGGGGTACTATTGTTTTTGTTTGTCTTTTGCAGATCTTAATTCATAATGGCCCCTAATTGTAATACCAAGTATCCGTTCAAAAAAAAATTGTAATACCAAGTGCAGTCAATATTTAAGGAAGAAGAAGGAAGTTCTATCAAAATGTAAAACATATTTGGATTATTGTAACTACGATAAGTTAGTTAGTTAGTACAACATTCAATTAAACCAAGGTGATTACCACATTTTTTAAATATCCAATGTCATAGTTGCACCGAAATAGTTTTTAGACAATATTACATCATTTGTTAATTAGTAATATTATTTTTCATATTTAGGAATCTTCATTAGATTTTCATGCTAAAGTTCGGTTATTATAATTATGGTTTTATGGTTGTTGCAGTTTCCGGTCTATATGATTCAAGTAAATTATATGAAGTCCCCATTCATCTATCATCAGATATTAAGTCCCTTCTGACGAATACGACCATATTCAGTCTAAATTTTCATCTAATAGACTTCCTATACCTGGTATATATAGCTTCATGATGTACCCCTGATCTATTTATCAATATTTACTGAAATGAGTATTTATTTAGTTGCAGGTTCCGTTGCACCTTCAAATGTCTTAGGTCCTTCTAACTTATCTTTAGAAACAAATACACGCAGTCTGACTCCTACTGTCCATACTCCAAGTCCATGTATACCTGCTAAGTTGAACAACGTCGGTAGTGAAAAAGGTAACAATTTTTCTTATTAAATGTGTATTATCTAATGTAAAATTTTATATTGTTGGTTGTTGTCTGTTACTTCATTTGGAATACATATCTTTCTAAGCAATGCCGACATTGATTTGTCATGAGATGCATGACGGTCCACAGAAATAAATGAATAACGAGTTAATGACATTGAGAGGAGGATGATTGCTATAGAACATGTGGTGGTTGGATATGTGAGTTATAATCTGAATTTGCCCTTTAAAACAGTCAGGAAAGTACTAGTGACTGGAATCTCTTCATAAACAGAACTTGATTGTCAAATTTCCAGATCAAAACTTATGTTGAAATATGTTTTACTGCTTTTCTCGTGGAATGTTTTGTATTGCATTTATTATATGTTGACTCCCAACAACTTTTTATTACTGTTTTGATATAAACCATTACTATAAATTAAGGCATGTTTTTAATTGCTTCGCAAAGTCATCCAGATGCTGCTCAATTTAGAAATAGGTCATTTCCCATTACGACAGGCTCTGTATTATCTTTGATAAGGAAATAGCTACAAATTCCCAACCAGATGGTCTTGGAGATAAAGGGATCAATGAAGAAAGCAAAAAGTTTCCATGTGTGGAAGCTAAAGACTTGCATGTTGGTGGGGATGTTCCTGCATCCCATGAAGTTAGAGAGGGTGCGAGCAGTAAACACATACGATATGCAGGGATGGACTTAAATGATGAGTACTTGTGTGGAATCGTTGCTAGAATCAAATGATCATATCAAAAGTTCTGAACTTACTTCTATTGAGAAAGTAAAGACGGCGAGTGTTGCACAAAACATTAATTCATCTAATGACATCATTGTCAAAGTTACGACTCAGGTGAAAGATTTACATGGTCTCACTCTGGATGAGCGTCTTATAGCGATATCTGTCATTGGTAGGAGTGCAACACTTTCCCAAATATTTGATCTTTTAGATGGGAATGAAAAGATTCGTATGGCACAACTGGTCGCAGATTGTTCCATAAGCTAGACGCAACACTATGTAAATATTCCATTGTTTTGTGACTTTCAAGTTATAATTTCGTTACAGCAGGTTTTTGTTACTATTTGTAACTAGATATTGTCAGCATGAACTTGATAGATTTGAGAATTTAAATGGAATGGTCGCTTGATGTCCCCATTAAATATCTAACAGATAAACAATGTAGAAAGATATGTCATAAAATCTTATGATGAAGTCAAGTTCACATAGTTTGGTGCTTAAGTTACTGAGTGTCAGAGCATTATGTCAGGCGTGCAGAGGTCCGTTGATGACACCGGACGTCACATCATCACTTCCCCTTCTCCACCACAGACACACCATTTCCATTTTATCGGCTTATCCCTAACCATTATTACACCCCTTTCCCCAATTTTAAAAAAGAAAAGTGGCGTGCCTTGAAGCCGATTGGCATTCGGTGGCCAAAACAACCACTCCATACGATGCCTACAAGGGACAGGGGGGACCAGATTATTTCTGGTGTCACCTCAGCCCCCGATGATCCACCCCGGCTCCTACACTGGGTTCTTGTATACAAAATGGATAGCGAGCTTGAAAGTATTTAAGTCAAATATTCAATACATCCGCTTTTGTATTCTACTTTTTATATATTCTGTAAATCATTACCACATTTGTTAAACAATACTTATAGAATGTCATAATAAATCATAAAAGGTTTCTATGTAACCATCATATTTGTAGTTTTGATGTGACAGTGACACCGTCCGCGACAAAACCGATTTCCCATGAAAACCTGCGATAACCCGCATACAAAGAGGATTTTTAACCATTCGCAAAGAGAACATAGTAGTTTTAGGCAAGGAAAAAAAGCCAATCATAATCAAAACTTTGGTCATACTTGATGTCATATTTTATGTCAAATAATTCTCTAATTAATTAATTAATTAATAACTCATGTAAACTCTATGTTCAACACAAAAGTTAAATTTTTTTTATATATTCTTACATAAAAGTGATGATAATATTCTCATGAATTGATTAGCTAAAAATTAGGAGGATATTATTTGTAAAAAAAAAACACAATTATTGATATCATCTATATACCCGGCCCTTTAAACGACGTTGAAAATGGGTCAAACCCTAATCTTAAAATGTTGGAACAAATGTGCTAATTAAGAGGCTCAGTTTCCCTCTAATTGTTGGTAAGCAAAATTTTTCTTTACTTATAAATTATTAATTAATATATGGTATCCGTGCAATGCAACAGTGAAGAATAGTTTGTGTTGGTTTTGTTGACTTTTTTTTTAGGTTTAAGGCGGTCGTCTGCAATGGCCGACACTGATTGACGATCACTGTAAGAGGGTGATGTATCACACTCGTAGTGTTAATTTTATAATGGGATGGGTACGTAATCGCTTTATATAATAGATATGGAATAGATAGAATTGGATGTATATATATTTGACTACTTGTATGTAGAGTAAGTAACTACTTTAAGAAGGTCTTTGAAATTGCTTTTTGGAACAGATTATCTGATTATAACGTTTGCAACACACTATTAAATTAGTGTTTGAACATAATCACTTTTTTTCATTTGGTTTGCCAAACATTTTTTATGCTCATTTACTTTTTGGAAACACCATAACCAGATAATCTCCCTCAACAAATCCTTTAATTTTGTCAACTTCGGTTACTACTAACTGCTGGAGACTCCATAAATGTTATATTTCAATGTCATGCATGTATGTAAAATCTTGTATTTGTCTCTTCTCTTTTGCAGACCTTAATTCATTATGTATCACTCGTACAATTATAACTTCTACAAACAAGCAAGGAGGAGGAGGAAGGAAATTCTAATATCAAAGTGCAGAACATATGCAAAGCATAAGCCATACAATAACTTCGTTAAGGAAAACAATGATGCTTGCGTACGTGGAAGCCTATCAACTAACAACATTCAAATGAACCAAGGTGATTAACATACATTGTAATCTCAAATCTCTTATTTTAGAGCTGCATTATAAGTTTTTTCAGAAACTACGGTTCAATGTAATTGATGTATATTTTCTCTACTTTCCCTGTTTAGAATCTTTATTACATTAACTTTCATGCTAAACTTCGGCTATTATAACTTCATGGTTCTTGCAGTTTCTGCAGGATATGATTCAAGTAATTGTTATGAAGTCCCTATGCGCTAATCATATGATATTACTGGCTTATCGTACTTTAAGCCTCCCATGGTGAATACTACTCTTGTTCGGCCTCCTTCAATCCACCATATTCCTAAACCTGGTACGTTCAAAATCATTGGATGCGTGATATATTAGCTTTTCTCAACAGGGTGTTCCTAACACCATTTTTATTGATTTACCTCTAATCTAGTTAAACCTACATACGCAAATGAATATTTATTTAACTTGTAGGTTCCATTGCACCGATCAATGTTTCAAGTCCTCCTAACTTGGGTCAAGAGAATAATGTCCCGGTTCAATCTCCTACCCTTCATCCTCCCTATGTGCCTATGAAGCTGAACCCAATCGATAGTGAAAAAGGTATATTTCTATTTTGAAGTGAAATTTATGATTTTACAATTGCTCTTATTACTTATTATCATTTATTGTAACAATATTAAAGTATCACATTAGTATTTTAGTAATCATTAGTTATGGAAAAAGTATATTGAAAATTGGTCAAAACGTGATTGTCGCCAACTCCGCTAGCCCAGTTCATCGTGTGCTATTAATGACATGTTTTAACGCATGCTCGGTTTTATCTTTTACCCAAGTTGCCTAACCCGCCCATCTTGCCACTTGTATTTAGCGTTTATTGAAAATTAATCACTACTCACCGGTTTGGTTTTGGGGTACTGGTACAATTTCAGTATTTTACTATTCATGCTCATCCCAAATTTAGTCTTTTGTGTAAAGGAAAATATAATAAATTCATATCAAAAGAAATCATGGAGATTGAATGCTTAATACTCATTTAATACGGTAGAAGCGCGGGCCTTTAGTTCATATTTTGGACAACAAATTACAATTCAAATGATCTTCCTTATCTCAAATTATGCATGTGTTAACACAAGGAACAATGCGGGAAATAATCTATAGGCATCTCTTCTGCCACGTAGATGTGAGACGGAAAGAAACTGTTGAACTAGTGACATGAGAAACAGTTTTTTCAAACTCTCATTTATCAGGGTGGGAGATCATATGGATTATCTAATTTGATATTGAAACTTTGTATCACGACTTGTCTTGTGAAATGTTTGTCATTGCATTTATCGTATGTTGACTTGCACGAACCATGTTGTTTGTTTGGATGTCTAAACATGTATAACTATCATCTTGTTTCTTGTAGAGACACCAAAACCGGGTATAACTAAGGGTGCTAAAAGTAAAAAAAGAGTGTATACAAACGACGAAGATACAAAGTTAGTTGATAAAATGATGGAATTGCATGTATTGAGGAAGTATGCACGTATTTATGATGAACTCAAACTTGGGTACGCCAAGGAAACACGAATATTGTATGAAGAAAATCTTCCAAACAAAATGAAGTTGCAAACTAATTTCAACATTGTGCACGACATGTTGGTTGGCACAGACACAAGTGGATTCAGTTGGGATCCTGAGAAGTTGTTTGTTACTGCACACAATAAAGTATGGGACGAGTACATCAAGGTACGTTCCAAACAACTTTTTACGTCGTATTACTTTACTAATTTTGCAAAACCATAACAATTTAATGCACATTTTAAATTGCTTTGCACACTCATCCAGATGCTGCTCAATTTAGAAAACGTCCATTTCCAAGCAGATGGTATTGGAGATGAAGGGGTCATAGGAGAAAACCAAATGAGTCCGTATGTAGACGCTAAAGACTTGCATGTTGTTGGGGAAGTTCCTTCATCGCAAGTTAGTAAACGTAAAAGAGATGAGAGGAAGGACTTGAGTGAGACTTGTGTTGAATCATTGCGTGAACTAAGTAATCCTTTCAAAAGTTCTGGGCTAACTTTTAGTGACAATTTAGAGATGGCAACTAACGAACAAAACAACGCAGCCATTGACATCATGGCTAAAGTTATGTCTCAGGTGAAGGATTTACATGGTCTCACTTTGGATGAGCGTCTTATAGCGATATCTGTGATTGGTAGGGATGCAACACTTTCACAAATGTTTGATCTATTGGATGGGAATGAAAATATTCGCATGGCACAACTGGTTGCCAATGGTTCTATAAGCTAGTCATTATTGTTCTTTTTGGCAAGATTATGTGAATATGGTGATGTTTTATGACTTTTGTGACATTTTATGACTTTTTGGTGACATTAGTTCTCATCAATGTGCCAGTAAACATCAAATTATGAGAAGTAGATAAATATCCTTGGTTTTAGTTTGGTGTTAAGATGTATTTGTACCAAACTCTACTTAGATTTCCTTTAAAAGTTGATATTCTGTTCACATTTTTTTTGGGGGTATCAAATATAGATATGTATCTATTTCACCGGTTAAATATGAATATTGATAGTACATTGCATCTTTCAACCAAAGCTTAATGGTTTCTTTTGGAAACCCGAATTAGAATAGCAAGAACAAGTCTCTCCATTAATCGCCGTCAACACCCCGGTGCAGATCCAGGATACTCCTTTGTTCTTTTTCATCTACATCTATCCGAAATTTTTTAAAAGATGAAAAAATTAATTGGATATAAATGTAGGTGTGGATGTTCCCAATTATATATGATTTCATGTCATTTCTAGTCAGGTGTGTGTTTATATTGTTATATTATACTATGTAAAGTTGTAAACCAATAGCAATGGGACAAAGGAAACCCCTCATAATTCATGAATATATGGTGGATAAATCTACAAAACTTTATACGCATACTAAAAAGCAAATCTCATCTATTTGATCAACATTCATCCAGGGTTTGAATCAAAATGTGTTTGTATATTCCAACCACAATGTAATTGGAATCTGAAAACACATTGTGATTCAAACATAGTGTTTGGATACAGTGATTAGAACTAAGCTCCGCCCTTGAGGGTATTAATAAAGAATGGTTGGTGCGGGTGATCGTTGATATGGGTGATCGGTGATAGGGGTGATCGGTGATGACGATGATTTACCTTACGGGCTCCACCTTTAGCCGCGTGGGCTCCGTCCTCGGAGATGGTGGCAGCGACGGGTGGTAGTAGTGGTGGTGGTGGAGATGGAGAGAGAACGAGATTAAAAGGGAAAAAGAATGAGAGAAAAACTAGATATAGATAAATATATAAAAAAAAAAAAAAATGTATGGTTAAGAATACTTGAGATGCATTCATTGGTTTAAAAAAAAATTGTATTCAAACAAACAAACCACATATAATATATTGTGTTTTTAATTAAAAATTAGTACTCCGATTAGATTGTAAAACCATTGAAGATTTGAAGTAAAAAGTAAGTTGAATGTTATATTAAGCTCACGTAAGTACGTAACATTTTTTTTTCAATGTTTACGACATAAACGTTCTTACCATCTTTTCATTTAGGAAAATGATAACTACAGTGTTAGTAACAACTTATTATATGTTTAAAAAGTAGTACTTTATATATTAAAAATCATCTCTGAATTTTATAACAACAAAATACAAATTTCAATGCACCCAATTAATTTTTACTGAAAGCACTCTGTCGGTAACAAAACCCTTTCATTTAACTACCCTTCGTATCAAAAATATACCATTCCTAGTAAATAATTATATACTCCTAATATAGCTGTTATTTCCTACCTTTTTAAAAATAAATTATTCAAAAATTCACAACTTTTACTTAATGAATATTCTATAATATAATTAGTAAATATTCTAGGGCTAAATTTTCCCTCTAAAAAATCCCCAAAAAAACATTTCAATTTATCCCCAAAATTTCACTACTTTCCCCATATTTCCCTCCATTTTCCCCCAAAAAATCAAACAAACCCTTACACACACACACACACACACACACAATTGAAAAACAAGTATTGTTCCAGCGGTTTCTCTAATCTCACTTAGTAATTTTTCTACTTTCAATTTGTTACTGTAATTTATTGTTAAATTAATTATTAATTTTCTTGTTTTTTAATTAATTGCAGGTGAGATATAATATTAAAAATAAAAATAAAAATGGGGGATGATGATGATAATAATATTCATAATAATAAATCATATGAATCAGATAGTAGTAGTACTTGGGATTTCGCTGGTGATGAGACTCAAGTTTTTGATACTCAGATTGTTGATTCTCCTATTTCCATATCTGGCAAGTTTTTTTTTTTTTTTCATTCTAATTATTAATTTTTTAAATTTTATCCCTTTTTTGAATATATATTTATTGTGTGCATTTTGTGATTTAGTTTATTTGTAGTTTTAGGGAAAGTATGGGGAGAAAAGTCTCTTTGTTATGAAGAATGTATGAAAGATTCTGATGCCGACACGTGTCTTATGCCAATACGTGTAAAAAAAAAGATGCATCTGACATTTGTCGGCACTGGAATTTTTTTGACACTTTTTCTTTATAATGAGATTTAGAATTTCTCCTGAAACCTCGCCACCGTGTGTTTCTAGTGGAGTATTGGGTTAATGGTTTACTTTTTGTATAATGTAATTCAAGTGTTGGTGATGTTGAAAGTGTAGGTGGCTTGTTTTCTCGTTGTCTAAAGTGTTAAAGAAAGTTATTAGTTTAAGAGGATAGAAAGTTAGTAACTTTTACTTCATTATGTTGACATTATTCTATGTTAGTTCGTTTTTCGCTTTTCTGCCAGAAGAAGAAAATGGTGTGTGGCTTATAGGGTGGTTTATGAGAAATGTGATTTACATTCTTCTGTCAAGATAGGGTATTATTTCCCCTTGATGGTTTGCAAGGATAATATTTGCAAGCTAAACTAGTTTAACGAGTCATTCACATTTATATCCTTCTAATTTTAGAGTCATCGCTATGAATAGCAATGGAAGCAGACAAAGAAATTGAAATGTTGGGTTTCGTATCATATCTCATCTTTGTTGAGTAATAATAAAGTGATATTTTTTTAGATTTTAGTAATAAAACTTTCATGATTGATTTCTTTTTTTTTCCAAGTAGGTAATAAAGTCGATTGTGGTGATACTGAGCAATTACATAATATACCAAGTACTATTCCTTTTGATGACACCATCATGTTCGAAGAAGATGACTTAGCGACCCAACTGATGGATCCTGATGGTGAAACCCAACTGTTCAGCCTTGGTGGTGAGACCCAAGTGGTGAACTTTGATGCTGAAGTTGAAGAGATGGACATTCCTGATTCTGCTGACAATAATGAGACTCAGTTATTCAATGATTGTGATACTGAAGAAGTCATAGTTACTGATGACGAAGTAACTGAGAAGACTGAAGTGGTGGATGACTCTGATGATTTTTCTGATGAAAATTCTTGTAGGAAAGAATGTGATAATTCAGCAGACACGGAGCATGCACTTGATATGCATCAATGCAAGGAAGATATGAAGGAATCCAAGTCAAAAACAGATTGCGGAAGAAGCAAGCGATGTACTTCAGGTAATTGGTGAGGTGGCAATATGTGTGGGTCGGGTAACAAGGCACAACATGCATGGGCTGAAACATTTTAGTTTTTAGTAGGTTGATGTGATTCGGGCAGGAGTGCTTGACTGATCCGGAAAGGAACACTTTTTGTCTAGATCTCATAAACTTCCTGTGAACAGTTTGTTAATTAGTTTGTTAAATATGATTACAGAAGTTATGTAATTCCAATATATTAAATATAATATATTTAATACATTGTTTTAGGAGATTTTATGCAGCAAAATACATTTTGGGGCCTTAAGGCACGCTTGACCCATTCAACATGTTTTACTCATTTCATTTTACCCCTTTCTTCCTTTAGAAATAGAACATAACCAGTAAAGGTTAAAATTGCCACCCTATTTACAATACAACTAATCTTGGATTTATCATATCAATGTTTTTCTAACATGATTTCTACATAACAGGAGTTGGTTTCAAGACATTTACCTCAATTCGTGCAGCGTCTATGAGGGCTTTCGGCCTGGCAGCACTCAGTAAAGCTTCTCAAAGAAGTAAGAGTCCAGCTTGTCCTTTAACTTCAGAACCCGATATAGAACATACAAGAATACTATTAGGAAAGAGTCGATCTCAAACACCTGAGAAGCGAAACAAGCCAGTTGATGGATCGGAGTTTGGAAATATATGTAGATTTGGTAGGTCAACTGCAAGGAAACTTTTTGCCGAAGATGCAGTTGATGAAATCAAAGAGGTGAATGGCAGTATTGACCCTTGTGAAGCAGCTGAGTTGGCTGGGCTAAGCTATATTGATTCTCAAGAACCTGGAGATGCGTCACAAGCAAATGCACTTGACTTTGTGGACAACTTTTTGAAAATTAATGTCGAGTGTGACAATAGTGGTGACATTAACAAGTCAACAGGTGGCAAATCAAAGCCGGTTTTAAGTGCTAAAGGGGCTCAAAGTTTTGCCAAAAGTGCCAGTCTTATCAATGCAGTTGATGACAGAAGGATATTTGAATGGGAATTTAATCATGAAGATGAAGAAGGTGAGTTTTTTAGAAAAAATAAGGAAGTTTTCTTTGCTAGCGCAGGTCGGCAGATGAAATCTTCCATTTCTTCTGGAAAAGGCAGGAAATTGGCAGAGTCTGACTCGAAATTGGCGTTGGCTAAAAATAAAGAAAATAGTAAATCAAAGAAAAGCTTAGGAACACACATTAAAGATGTGATGTTTAGAGAAAATCTTATCAATAAGTTGGCTAAACAGTCAACATATCTACCGAGTTGCATAGATATTCAAGAAACCATTCAAGAAACAACAGAGGTTCGCTTTGACACTCAAATGGCTGCTGATGCAATGGAAGACCTATGCCTGGGGTTGCAAGGGACTGGACATGAATCTACTAAAGCTGACTCAGGTTGCAACCGTGTGCAAACGGTTTCTCATAAAAGTCAAACCCCACCTGTGTGTAATGATGGAGTCAGAACAACACGGTCCAAGTCCACGAGCAGAGGTGATCAGTCAAGGGAAGTGAAGCCAGCCAGTTCAGTTTCTAAAAAGAATGTTGTCGGAAATGACAGAGAGAAACTTGACAAAGTATTGTCTAATGTGGGGAAAAGAAGAGGAAATGTGTCCCTTAAAAGAAGAGAAGTTGATGCCACCATTTCATCTGCTGACCAAATGCCGATCAAGAAACAGCGTTTGCGTAATGTTTCATCTGTTGACCAAATGTTAGTTAAGAAACAGTGTTTGCAAAATGTTACACCTGTCGCTCGGCGAACTAGACAGCACATGAAAGATAATGAGGTTGACATGGTTCACGATGCTCCAAGTGATTCTATTCTTACTGGATTCCCTAAAGGCAAAAGAACTAGCCATAAGTTGCCATCTGCAAGACAAGTTAGTACCCGATCTGTCTCCAGATTTTCAAGATCAAAACCTGCTGTTTTGACGGAACAAGCAAAAGGATCTAGTGATACCAATCATCAGTCTATTCATGAAAATGAAAATAGACCACTAGGGGAAAGGAGTGAACCAAATCTTTCAGCATGTACAACTCCTTTGAGTCGTGGGACCCCTATAAAGGAATCATCTCCAATATGCAAGGGAGATGAGTATCTTAAGCAGTCATGCAGAAGGCTGTCTCTTATTCAAGAAGTTATGAGCTTATCTCCCACAGGAGCACCAATTACATCTCCAAATAGAGATACAAGAAAGAGAAAAGATGTGTCTATGATCCGTGTTCTGTTCAGTCGCCACTTAGATGGAGATATCATTAAACAGCAAAAAAAGGTTCTTTGTTTTTGTTGTCTCTTCTACTTGACATTAATCTTGAGGTGGCATTTTGACCCACTTCTTAGTTGGTCAATTTGGGTAAAGGTTCATCTTTAACCTTTCAAACGGTACCATAAAAAAGATAGGTTAAAAAGGAAACAGGTCAAACAAATGGCCGAAGTCGCCAAAAGTGTATTTTTGAGGCTTAAAACCTAAAATCAGTCAATCAGATTATAATCGAGATAATCTAACTTTGGCAAGCATATATAACACACCAATTATCAACAAAATGTGTGAAGATTTTAGATGTAAAATGTTTTGAATCAGCCCAGCCTGGTTGTTTTTAACTGAACCGTTACTCAACTCTCTCATTTGTCCACCCTTAGTAAATCGTATTCATGGTTGCTAAGCATTATAGGTAATAACTATGGCAGATTCTTACTCGATTGGGGGCGTCAGAGTCATTATCAATGTCAGATGCAACACATTTCATAGCAGATGATTTTGTACGCACGAGAAATATGTTGGAGGCAATTGCTTTTGGAAAACCAGTTGTTACTCATCTCTGGCTTGAGAGCTGTGGACAAGCTTGCTGTCACATTGATGAGAAAAACTTTATAGTAAGAGATGCTAAGAAAGAGAAAGAATTTGGTTTTAGTCTCCCAGCTTCATTGGCACGTGCACGGCAAAATCCACTTCTAAAGGTAATACACTAGTGTTATTGGATCTATTTCATATAGGTTTGTATCTTTCTTTACTAAATTTAAAATCTTATGCAGGGGCACAAAGTCTTGATTACACCAAATACAAAGCCTGGCAAAGAGATATTATCAAGCTTGGTCAAAGCAGTTCATGGTGTGGTGTGTAATATCCTCTTGCTTTCTTTTTATTCTTTTCTGGTCTAATCTGTCCTATTGTTAAATAATCGGCAACAAATGGTGTGAATTTATGCTCAGGCTGTTGAGAGAATGGGCAGAAGTGGACTGAAGGATAGTAAAGTTTCTGTGGGATTACTGATTTTATCGTGTGAAGAAGACTATGCAGCCTGTGTACCTTTCCTTGAAAAAGGTTCGTATTTATTAATTATTATTATGAAACACTATTTGTTTGGTATATAAGTTGCATATTTATCAAACATTAGTTGAACCGTATAATATCATACATCTATGCAGGAGCAGCAATATATAGCTCAGAGCTTCTACTCAATGGCATTGTTACCCAGAGATTGGAATATGAAAGGTTGGCTCTCTAGTATACATAAGTACATAACAGTACCTTTTAGAGTCATATTTATATGGAAACCGGTTGCTTGGACTGTATCTAATTAATAATGGGTTAAGCGGGTCAATTTTAGAAAACTGGCGAAAAATGAAATATGCCAAACGGGTTAAACGGTTCAAAAGTTGCCTAATGTGTAATTGTGTATACAAATGCTTATAATCCTCTAAATTGTTGTATTCAATTGAAATTATTTTATTGTTTGTATGATAACTTAAAGTTTATGATTTTTGAAAATTGTGTTTGTCAGTATTGTTAACGAGTCGGCTTAACCCTGTCTGTGTTGACCCGCGCATAAGCTGTACCAATTGGACCCATTTCCCGACTTACTAACCTATCTGTTTTGCCACCTTTAGTGTCAAATAGATGAGGACATACATATGGTGTATAGTTGGTATCAGGCTGTCAGCTGAGAGCAATTCCTTGGTGGCATGATTGGTTTCATTTATATTGTCCTAACCAATCTTATTGCATCTTTGTTGGCAGGCATCGCCTCTTTGTGGATCACGTGAAGAGAACCCGTTCCACAATTTGGCTGAAAAAAGATGACAACCAGTACAAGCCAGTTGGTAAAGTGAAATAAATGGCCACCTGAATAATATTTCACTGACATACTTCTGCACATACGGCCAATCTGTATTTGATCTTTCTTGTTTTTTTAGTTTTACCATGTAAATGTGAGAAAATAGTGTAGTTTTTAGAAGTGCGAGAGCTTATTTATTTATTTCAATCTTTTGATGGTATGCTTTCTTGAACTTTTAAAGAGATTAGTATATTGTAGTCGATGTTTCTCAACCAAGTGGTCGTGGATTCAAGTCTCAACTATGCAAAATATGGTTCTGATCAGATCATATATCCAAATAGACCTGTAAAGTTGGTTTTTACAAGTTACATCCCCTGAACTGAATCAAATTAGCTATTATAATAAATCGCAATGATGCTCATTCAAAGAAAATGATGTCATTCTATTATTCTATATAAGAAATTTACCACCAAGTTGGTACTGTTTACTGTACAATACCAACCTGCTGGTTGAGCTCCCTAGTTTCTTGCAAATGTTACATTTTGCGCAAGTGATTTTGATATATTTAGTAGTTTATTTTATAAGAACTTTTCATGTGTTTTCTTTTTCAATACCATATCCAAACATGATTATTTATTCTTATACAAGCTTCTTTATATATATATATATATACAAAAACATAACTTCAAGCTCTTAATAGCCACTTTGGAAACAATACCCTAAGTTTCTAAAGTCCCTCTATAGCATATAGTCTCAAACAAGTGTCTAGACAACACTTTCAAAGCTAACAATACCAGTGTTGTTTTTATAGAAGATTAAGAAAAAATGGTTGATAAACTTAAAATATATAGACCTACATTTGAGCATTACAATCAAATCAAGACTAAAAATGTAAAACACTAATCAGAGGAGACAGTAAGATAAACATGACAAATCATATTGTAAAACAAACAAACAAACATTGCTATTCCCGGGTAGATCTTGAATTTGATCAATGTAACAAGACTGAATGAAATGTTCTCTCTTAAACCATTGACACCACAAATCTTTTTCACAATGAAAAAGTTTTACAACAAATACAAACACACCCTCCAAAAATAAGAAATAAGCACATTTTCCGAATCAGGGTAGGTTTTTTCCTCTAGTTAACAAGCTAATTGTGGGAAACGGAGAGGGGGTTTTCCTAAATGTTTCAAAGGTTCGATTATGGCTTTATTCAAATATGCATATGAATGCCATATAAATATATGAACACAGGGAACAAATGTTAGACCTTGTCATCGAACCATCAAGTGACTAAAAAGGAATTCGGGTCCTAATCAAAGGGCTCACATTCTCACAACAACAAAGAAGATAAAATGATTTTGCTCAGTTTGAGTAATGAGCATCACCACCATGGGTGCTACTACTGCTACCACTTGATTGAGAAATGTGCATGTTTTTCGAAAAACTTGATCCAATGGAGCCACTTGGCATGGTGCTCGGGAGATGGTCAATCGTGGAAGCGGACGTGAGCTCGGTCCTCAGTTCTGATGAAGAGGATGAAGGGGCTAAAGTGCCTATGTATGAGCCGACAGGGTAGGGTGCAACTGGCATATCAGCTAACGAAGATGCAGACGGGCTATAACTTAGTGTTCCCATTGGGTGATCGAATTTGCATGATGGCCCAAATTTACAAACCCCGTTTTGAGCATAATGCGTACAAAGAGCAGCACCCTGAAAGATGAGGAACAGGATCAAAAAGACTAACAATTACAAAGTTTTGTTACGGAAAGTGCAAGTTACTTTCTTTTTTCACAATGTAGATAGTATACGCATGATTGCATGAATTCGAAATCAAACTTACTTTCAGATAATTACTTATGTGAGGTACATACCAAAGAAATGACTCTCTAAACCTTAATGCACTGTAAACCTATGTAAGGAACACAGGTGGTACGTGCAATTTCATACTTTGCTTCTTTTTTGTCAAAACCATAGTAATTTGTTATGACTGAAATACTTGGTTTCTTCTATCTTATGTATCATAATAATTCAAAATGATTGAGGGTTCCAACAACAAATAATAGTTAAAACGGCCATTTTTACCATTAAAATAGTCAATACACGTTTGTTTTTGTCAAATAAAAGGACATCTTTGACAAGAGAAAGGATAATTAAGTGATACACCGTACAATAAAGCCTTTAAGATTAAGGGATACTTACTGGACGAAGAGGAAGTCCCATGGGGCTAAGCGCAAAGTTTGTGTTAGGTACAGTCCATTCTGGTGGATGATGGTATCTACACGAGGAACCAAATTTGCAATCCCCAGTTGTCATGTAAAATTGACATTCAGCTTCACCAGGCCTTTGCGGATAGGCATGCTCCTTTTGAGTTTTAGTCAAAGGGTAAGAAGGAATAGAAGAAGATGATTGAGTCATTGCATAAGCAGGACCTCCAAGAATAGGCTGTGTATTAGGAGAGGCTGCCGGATGTACAGGTGCCTGCACAAAATGAGATGATAATGCCATTGGTTCCAAAATGCTAACCGAATGAGTAAGGCTTCAGAAATCAGAAAACTGACCTAAAAAAAACAATTTTAAATAACATACCTGGTAAGGATTCCAACCTGGAAAAGGAACCATTCCAGGAGGAACCAGCATTGGACTGTAGGTCCCTGGAAGATACGATCCAGGTAAAAGAGGAGGCCTTACAACAGGCCAGTTGCTGGCTAACATCCCATATGGTTGATTAGAGACATTAGAGGCAACAGGAGACTGAATATTTGGGTAAATAGGAATCGGAGATAATGATCCAGCTGGCAATCCTGGTGGTGGTGAAGGTACCATGCCATCAGGCTGAGCATGGTGAAATTTACAAGTGGCACCAAACTTACATTGTCCTGTTTTGACATAGTACGAACACTCTTTTTCACCCTGTGTGAAAAAAAAATTACTTTCTTCAGGTTACAAGTGCAATATGAGGCTCGGGGTGTTTAGAAAGTGATTATATGATATAAAAGAACTGGAATAAAATATTCAGATGTAATTAAATGAGTTGTAGAAGATAGTGTGTGTTCGGACATGCTTCTGCTGTTTGAAGTTGCAATGACAAGAAAATCAGATGTTTTATTGTCTGGCAAATCTGGTTATTTAAGAAACTTACCGATATATATTGACCCAAAAATGACAACTTTTTGGTAAAAGTTACACGAAATAGGTTTAAAAAAAGGGATCTACGTAATATCACTTCATTATTATAAATCCCGTTTGTTGCAACTGGTATGAAATTGATAACCCAAAATAGATTATCTGGCCCCTAAACAAATGTATAATCAGAAACAGAATCTGTTAATCAAAAACCAAAAGTCTATAAACGATAAAACTAATTATCAAGATAACTCATTCAAATGAATCCGAAGAAAGAACTGACCGGACGAAGTGGATATCCAGATACATTTAGTGCTACTCTACTTGACAATCCAATTCCCTGCCTAGGATGATGATACTTGCAGGACGCACCAAATTTGCACATTCCCGTTCGAATATAGTACTGAATGTATGTAACATAGTTACCAATTTACCATTTGCAAAAAGAAGACAGCAGTTCATATTATTCACATATAATATATTGAAAGCAAAATGCAACATTTCAACAAATATGCATTTCCTGAAAGTTGCTTATTGACGAGCTAAGAGAAAGCTGGATGTCAACAAAAGTGTGCACATCCATTGTTCAAAACCCTTCAGCAATGTTGGAATCTAAGAAAATAGTACACAATAGATTTGAAATCCAGATTACCAAATTCACAGGTGATACATATTATGAGCAACAAAATTCAATCTAGATCTAGATCTCTATAGACTACATGCCAACTTCCAAATTAGTTAAACGCATGTGAACAATAAACATGGTAATAATTGAAACAAAGACCAAGAGCTAAATATTAGGATTTCTATCCTTGTCAAACTATAAATAATCTACATGAATCAATAGATAAAAGTAACCATTTCCCAAAAGATAAGCAAGATAGAGTACGATTTCCAATTTGGAAATAAAGAAAAAGACAAGCTTGCTAGCAGCAGCAAACTTAAATCTAAATATCTCTACAGTAAAAAACATAAAAACATACAAAAAATAAGATAGCTAATCATAGTGACATTCTTTGTTCTCCAACATTGAAGGAATAGATAAAGCATGCATTTTTAACAATAACACCGACTTCAGGATCGGTAACATTGAAAAAAACAAACTTGTAAGCAGTATAACTAGATTACAATTTACATCCTATTTACTATATAAAACAAGAAACGTCTTAATTCTAAACTTAAGAACAAGTATTTCAAATACCATACCTGACACACAGGCTGTCCAATTCGCTCGGGATACTCTCCTCCACCACCCCGCAATTCTCCAACAACCTGAAGAAATTATTATAGAATTCGTAAAATGATTAATGTGCCTAAGACATGGACCTCAAAATAGACCTAGCAATATGATTCAAACACATGGCAAAATCAAAGGTTAATATGACGAAAGAGAAAATGTGTATGCCATTCGTTAAGCATAAAATGGATTACGTCTACTTTACAGTCCATTTTAGGCCTATGCATCATTACTCGAACACATTTTAAGCCTACTAATTTCAACACAACAAGTGATCAAGAACAACACTTTCCCCGAATCCACCAAATACCCGAATCGTCAAATACAGAAAGAAAAACTACCCTTTTAAGCCCATCCCCAAATGATCACATTACATTACAACACAACATATAACCAAAATGCACATTCAAAACTTTACCGAGCCACGATCACGAGGATGGTTAAACCGACACCTTGAACCATAGCCGCAAAACCCTGTCCTCAAATAATAAATACAGTCAGCCTCATCCGGTCTTTCGGGGTACGAATCAGGCTCATCTCCTAACCCTAATTGCCACATGGGTTCTGCATTTTAAATCAAAACAAACAATACCCACATTCCAAAATTACATTATAACCCACAAATCATATCAAAAACACAAATTAAAATCATAAAAATGTCGACTTTATTTTTACCTTCTAACCCTATTTTGTCACCAGATGAGTTCCATTCTGTAACTGGATCCGGTTGCTGCATCTCCATTGTAAACACAAACACAATTTATATGTAAAAATAACTATACAAATATATTAAAATATATATGTATATATATAAAATCTATTCACACTATACACAAATTCAAAGAAACACAAAAGGGTAAAATGTTATCAACTTGTTTTACCCGATCGGGTTTTCTAGTGTGAAAAAGATGAGATTTTTTGTGGGTTTTATATATATATATGTATATGTATGTATATATTTTGTCTTTTTGATGGATCTTTATTATTATATATATATTTCACACACAGTGTGCATCTGGTTTTGGCTTTCTATTCTCTCTCTTGTTTTCTTTTTTGGATTTCTGATTTTTGGTTTACATGTTTTCTTTTTAGTTTTGGTAGTTGATATACGCGCCAAATATTAGAGAGTGGCTTTCTATAAAATAAAATATAAAATAAAAAAAGGTTTTTGAGATTTTCTATATATGCCCTTTTAAAAGTGTAAAGTTTCATAGCTTTCTTTTTGTTTAAACTTTAAACATAAGTGATACTAATAGTATTTATGCATAATATTAGTGCATACATAAAAAAAAATGCTCTATTATATTATTATTATTTTGATAATTTGTGAACATGTCACTCAGATATAAAGTATTTTACTAATATATTCTTATTATTTTACGCTCAAAGATTGAACGAGAACAAATGCAAATGATTTGACTGATATCCAATTGTGTATAACATTGAAAATAAAAATGGTCTTTTCAATTAACATTTGAGTCAATCATCCACATACACATACTTAAACCTTCATGTTAATATATGTGGAATGATATAAACTGTGAAGCTCAAATTCATTATTAGTTTTATTAAAAACACATAATGTTGTATCTATATTAAATTAGTGTAATTACTATTTGTGTTCTTACTCGATATTTTCAAGTAGAAAGTAATAATTGAGGTTTTCTTGTGACGCTCTAGTGTAGTTGCTTCTTTTCTTTTTCAAATTTTTTTAGGAACTTCTCACCCCCATTCAAACAAAATTTTATGAAAGTCTTTTTCATGTCAGACATCCCATAATCAAAAGTGGTCCATATGTTTTATTTTTTATGATACAGGGGAGAGGCTAACCACACTCCACAACATTAAGTGGTCCCACCATGGCATGTATTCTTATCGAAGAAAGTGTAGCGTAAAATTGTAAAGAGTGAATACTTATCTTTTTTCCCATCATTTTTTTCCCTCTCAATTTATATATAAAAAAGTAGTATCAAGTATAGAGTGTATTGCTGAAAGAGCATTAAAATCAAGTTTTCTAGCAAAAACAATGAGCCTAGCTAAAATCAACCCAACAACAACAGTTTGAAGATTTTAGTACTCGTCAGAAAATTTTCAGCTCCGACAACTTTTTCCGGCGACCATGAACTCAAACCACCAATAATTTTTAGTTCATGATTTGATTGATTTTTCAAACCCATCAAGTTTCTGGGCTTTTTCTTGCTAATCTTTCATACCCATCTGAAAAGTTCTAAACTTTTTCCTTAAGCATGTATCTGTTCATGTTAACGTTTTTCATATTTCTGCATTCACTGAAATTTTAGATTGGGGTATCTTTTTTGTTCTTTTCTTTTTTTGTTTTCATACCCATAAAAAATCTCTTAGAACTTTTTGATAACAAATTAATACATAGACTTATATTTAAGCAGAGAGATTATTGAGGAGAGTGTGATTTATTGCTGTGTGATCCCATATTTTGGCTGAAAGGGATACCTTAGCACAAGGCTATATACAACCACCCCTTCTTTTTTTTTTTTTTTTTTATAGGATAACTTTATTGTCTTGGATACAATTTGGAGGATAAGATGTTAATATTGATGTTTTTAGAAGGGTGTCTACGAAATTGCATTTCCTTCTTCTTTTTTTTTTTCTTTTTTTTTTTTCTTGTGCATAGATATATGACAATTGTGCCCTTTGGATTTCTACACGTGCACTAACACCACTTCACCATGCATCTCTTTTCACAAAAATTCCAATACCCTTTTATTAGTCAAAAATAAAATATATTGGTGAAGACCAAAGAAGTCATTGGCATCTTGCTTTCTAGTTTACCCCAACCGTCATTGTATTTTTAAATTGTACTTAAAGAAACATTACTTTATGTTATTTTGAATGAATGGTAATCTAATCTCATTCTCTTTCTTTAATCAACCTTTCACCATAATCTTTGACCTCTTCTTTCTTATATTATGTTTTTCCATCATTTGTACACTATTATTAATAGTATCAAAAGTCCACATAACTATGACAAGCGTTAAATATCTTTTGATGATAACACTTTACATACTATTGCTTTTATATATATAATAGTAAACATGGTTCTTGAACATCACTGAATTCATGAGGTTACTACTCTTTCCATCTTTAAACACATGTCAAAACAATACCACTTGTTGTGACAACATAGCTAGTTTTATTAGCTCAAATGTTTTTAAATATGATTGTTATTATACTATAGCAAATTTTATAACAGGACAGACTTTTCTAACTACAATTTGTTTAAATTATGAGTACCACCGGTGAAATCAAGATTTTGTTTCAGAATGTGCCAAAATTTGATTTGTTTAAAATCAATAAATGTCAAACTATAGTCATTTATGTCATTAAATCATATAAGTCTATTTAAAACTAGGCCAAAAAAAGATTGTTAGCTTTGGTGGAATGGGCCAAATGCATTATGAATCAAAATTTTATTAAATTATTCATATAAATATTAGTGACATTACTACATTAGTATGGTTGAGATAGACCTTGCCCCTGCCTAGTTCTAAAGTGGCTTCGCCACTTATTATGACTAATTCTACTTGGTTCAATTTTATATATTTATCTTTATCTTGAAACAAGTTTTATAATATAACAGCTTTGAAAACGAGTTTTTGAAATGTAATATCATCCTTGAATATGAAGAAATGTCAATTTTGTTACCAGCACTCTAGCTTCAAATTCTTACCTCCGGGCTCCGGCTAAGTTGTCCGATGTATAAAGATCTATTAGATCACAAGATGTGCAGTCTGAGGTAGTTGACATTGTTCGAATAGAGTGTGGCATTGCACATCAACACCTATGGCGCATTTGGTAGTGAGAAATAAAAGAAAATGAAATTAATGGAGAAATCTAATATATTCTATTGTTTGATAATGATAGAGAAATTGATCTGACAAATGTTAAAAAACATGATCTTTTGTAACCAAAAACCTTAAAAATTCAACCGACTTTACATAAACCCATTTGTGAAATGAACAACTCAAACAATTAAAATAAACAAAATAAACCTTCTAATTATCATTTCCTTTCATTCCCTCATTTTCGATGAATATCAAAATAGAACAAAACTATTCATTGAGAAATGGCCATTGTTCCACCCATTTTATTTTCCCTCTATCAAACAATAAAATTGACTTTATTTTCATTTCTCTCCTTTGAATTCCCCCTATCAAACACTCCCTTAGTGTTTCCGGGTGGATTGAATTCGGGATGTTCAGGTTTGAGACAATGTGTTGGGTAGAGGATTTTAATGTGTTGTTTTGCTTTGGTTTTAATATAAATAATGAATGGAGTCATTCGAGTTATAGTTATGCATAATAAGGATAAGTGTTTTGTTTTGATCATGGGAGGTCCATGGATTTTCCTTCCTTTTGCCGCATTTTGCTAACACAACAATTGAACAATGTGACCATTATTGAGCATAGCTCAAGTGTTACACACACCAACAAGACATATGGGTTTACTGGAAGGACTTTTGGGAGATAAGGAAGTCTTGGGTTTAAAATCTTGCTTGCAACGTGCCCCATTGTATTAAGAGAATTGTCTGAGGCTATTCCTTGTAGGATGAACAATGATTGGTGTCAAAAAGACATCCGAAGTCAAAAATATCCCCGTCAACCTATACCTTTTTGGGAGATTTTTGGGTATATTTTAACACACCTGGTGCTCTTAGTGGTCAAAAAATGATAATTATAATTATCAAACAACTAATCAATAAGTCCAAATATTCTTTAAACAACTCGAAAATCTTAGATTATCAACAAATTTTTTTTTTAATAACTCGAATGGCACAGACTAGTGTTTTCTTATATCATGTCATTTTTTACTTTATAAAAGCCTCCTGTTGCAACATTTTATAGTATATTTTTTATTTTTATGAATGTTTATAGTAAAATCCAAAAGTGTCGTTTTGCACATATAACCACAAACTTTCACCACTCTTTATCATACTATCAAGTTGTTTATTTGTAGTGAAACTTAACAAATTTATAGAACATGAGGAAATTCTATACCCACAATTTTTTAGAATGTAATTTTCATGTTTTTTGAAGTACCCAAGTGGTTTTATATGACAATTGTGCCCTTTGAATTTATTTTTTTATAACAGCAAATGTTAGTTATTATTAGACGGATGTCCGCACGATGTGACGGCGATGGTGGTAGCGTCGGCAGTGTGTTGGTGGCGGCGACGGGTGATGGTGGCGGCGATGGTGGTAGCGGCGGCAGTGTGTTGGTACCCCCTACCTCCTCAAATAATGAATTGATATACATAATTTGCCTCTATCATTTTCTTAACTATTTTAAATATCTCTATTTGATATATATATATATATATATATATATATATAATACCCTATTAATTTAAACCATCTATCTCTTAACTCTTAAAATAACTACATTATCCCTTTTACATCAATTATCTACATTACTCGCCACCGCCGCCAGTCGTCGCTACCACCACACCGCCGCCATCACCACAGCCACTGCCATATTGGATGGTTACCTCTCTAGTATGTATTAAATGTTGCGGTAGAAATATCACTTATTATTTTTACAAATATTTTGTTTCGCAAATATTGCGCTTCAAATTTTGCCTAGCTGACATAGAACAAGAGTCGTGTAGAAAATCATATTGCATACTATACACGACTCTTGCGGTGCTATCAAACAAATCACTTTCGTGTCGACATTGGCGATTACGTTTTCTATCTTTGCATACACTCGCTTCACTTTGCGACCCACTTGCCTTTCGCAAATCATTTTACATATCTTACTGAATCAGTTGATCCTATTGAATTTGAGTCACAATTAACACCATATTAGTTGAAGTTAAATAGTTTCACTTAAATTATAAATGTTATTAGTACTCGAATACTTAACAAGATAACAAAGGCAAAATTGCGGTTAATTAACAAGCAATATTTAGAGTTATACTTAATATATATACACATGGATTGATTAAAAACACACATTAGACATACAAAAAACATGGTATAAACATAATTAGTAAGACGGAACAACGCCATATGATGAATCCGGCGAGATTAAGGCCTCATCGGCTTCTACACCGACTTCACTTCGCTTGGCAAATCTTCCTTTGATCCTTGGCCTTGTTTCTGCATAAGCTTTCCTTGAAGCATATCGAATCGTCTTCTCAAACTTCCTGTTCTTCCTCTTTTCTTTGTATCTTAAAACCCTTGCTTCACGATCAAAGCCGACTAAAGGAGCTGGATAGACCTCAGTTGATGACGGGTGGTGATGGTTGTTTGATACATCCATCATCGTTGCGTTGTGGTCTGGCACAACGCCTACTTCTAGTGAAGACGATGATACCTGATGATATAAGCAGTTTAAGATCATTAGTTTTTAATTCAACATATATATGACATTATTTGAATCAGATTAAATCGATAATCAAAGACAAACTAAATATTTGCTAAAATAAAATTAAAAGTTACTGATTCACATATTTTTTTAAAACTAATTCACAACTCATGTGATCAAGTTTTACAAAAAGTAACGTCCGATTCACATTTTTGTAAAACTGGTTCATTGATGAACCGGCTTTAATGAACCAGATTTACAAATTAAATATGTGAATCTGGTTCATACAAATATATGTATATCTTCTTAAATCGATTAGACTTACGCTTTGGCTAAGGGATTGAGAGTTAAAATTGTACAAAAAGGGCTTAGATCCAGCATAATCAACATCATATGCAGGTAATCCTTCAACCACATCTGCCGACGCGTATTCAGCAACGCGTGCATGTGAGGGCATTTGATAGTGATGGTTACTCTTGATCTGCACCGGAACAACACCGTCAGTAGGCGAATCATATCCTTCACGAAGGATAAGATTAGTCTTTTGTTCCGGTGTTTTCAGATCCATATCAGCAAACGGATCCATATCATTAAACAAGTAATCTTGTTGATGAGGTTCCACAACCTTAATATTAGTATTAAGGTTACGTTTGTCATCTTCAAATCCATTAGCGATCTTGTTTAGATTTGGCTGCGTAAGCAGCCACGAAGCTACTTCTGCTTCAGCTTCTTCAGCTTCAGTTCCAGCTACATTAACATCAAAATCTAGTAAAGAGTGGTGTTCATTATTTTCAGCTCCACCAAACCCCTTTGCTGCTGCCATAGGGGTTTCATAAAAGGGGGTTACTGGAAACCGCTCGTGGCGTCGGGAAAGGGGGTTGACTGAGTGAATATCATGATCACATGTGACGCAAAGAGCTGCAGCGTCAGCTTTACAGGTGACGCTGGCTGGCGCTTGCTCACAAACTTCACACAGCCACACACGGGCGTGTCGTGATGCAAGTTTGTTAGCCGCGTGGACCTTGCCGTCGCACGGGATACATAGGAAAGCCGAGTCTGCTCTACAAAACAAGCTAGCCGAAGTGGTTTTACATGAATCACAAAGGGTGACAGCCATATAGTATAGTAGCTATGTTTGGTTTTAATTTGTGGTTAATGTTTTTGTGGTGTGGTTCTTGCAAAGTGGGATTGCTTTGCACTCTCTTTCGGGAATCTAGTAATGCTATCCAAAGAGAGGAGATTGCCAATGAAAATATGACACGTGTTAGAGGCTTAGCCAGAACGGGGTGAATGGGCCACTTGTTGTATAATTGAGGGATGACCCAAAGTCTGGATTTGGACAAAAGTTGCGTTCTGATTTAAGAGATGTCACGTTCATATACTTTAGGGTTAAGCACCTTTTTTGTACACGTGTAGGAATGAAAATGGGTCGGGTTTGGGTCGGATAATACAAAACCTGAACCCGAAACCTGACCCGAAACCCGTTAAAAAACCCGAAACCCGCCCCGATAATTTTAATATAATTATATATATATATATATATATATATATTATATTATATATTATATATATATTTATATATTATATATATATTTATCTATATATGTGTTATCGGGTTTGGGTCGGGTCGGGCATGCCCCGTTCCCTGCCCCGAAACCCGAAAAAAAACCCGATAATTGCCCCGAAACCCGACCCGTTACCCGATAAGCTTGCCCCGACCCGACCCGAATTTTTCGGATATCGGGTTTCCCCGTCGGGTTCGGGTTTTTTTGCCATCCCTATGTTATTTTTGACAAACATGGGTTAGTAATAGTAATAGTAATAGTATGAGTGTAAGTGTATAATTACTTACTGACGGTGGCGGATCTGAAAGTAGTCCAGCCATCCACAACGCTTCGATTCCCTTTAATCAAGGTTTTCCCGATCCCATCACCAACAAACATTAAATTCTTTTTCTTATTAATCACCTCCAAATACTCATAATACGCCCCGGCTTTAATATATATAACAAACCTAGTCGTACTGGAATTAGGTGCAGCATTTAAAGCTTCCCCAATCGTCGTATAGTTCCCACTTCCATCTTTCGCAACCACCAAATCATACCTGGTCGTCTCATTCGACGTTACTTCTTGCAACAACCTTCTTCTATCTCCTTTTTTCAACCACTTTGGAAACCCATTACGACTAGCTGACATATCATCAACATTATGGTCATTATTATTTGTGCCATTTATTTTCTTTAGCAATGCAAGTGAATTACTAACTTGACGTGTAATTCCTTTCAGTGCTTTACGAAACTGACGACTTATTTTAACTTGTGATTTGCTGCCTTCAAATCCTTCTAGACATGTGGCTTGATTTGTCATGGCTGCGCTTAGCATTGTTCTAAGATCATTGTATTTTTGGCTAGGCGATTTTGATAAATCTGTAACTACGGATTTAAGTTCCGACACTGTCTCTAAAAACAACGTGTGACAATCTTCTAAGGCACGGATTTCTAAGATGGTGAGATGTGGTAACTTTCTACGAATGTTTGTGACATTAAAGTCAGTCGCTCTAACGTCGGATATCGTTTCATTAACAGTAGCAGATATGATATCCGGTAATGTTTTCGAGGCGAGATTCGGTACAATGCGAGTTAGTGTAGAGACGCATAGTTCGTGATAAAGTGCACCCGCACATTGTAGTTGGGCTGTTTCAGTTTGGAGATTTTTGTGGATGTGTAAATGATGAGGGGTTGGTTTTGTGATCAATAGGGAAAGTGAAGGGTGGTGTTTTGTAAATGTAAAGTATGAAGAAATGAAGAGTGTGAGTAGTAATAGGGTTGTGAAAGGGATAAGGAAAGTTATGAAACGACGGCGTTTAGGGGTTTGGATTTGGGAAGTGATATTGGAATGCATTGTGATGTTTAATGGTGGTAGATGTGAATTGTAAATGCAAAAGTGAGACAAGATGGGGGTTGGGGATATATAGGGGAGTTTGGCTTGGCTGCAATGGATATTTAATACTCCATCTTCTCTTTCTTTGCATTCAAATTGTAATAAGAAAAAAGAAGCACCAAATTATACCAGTATAACTAGTTGATGTACTCTTGATTTTACTTAAAAGGTTTTGGATTCGACTCTTTGGAGTAACAGGTCTGTGGGATTTTTACCTTAAATTTCTGTCTATCTTTTGAACCCTATGGGAAGGAGTGAAATTGGCAAGGTCTCGCCCTTATATGGTGAGGTATTCCTTGATGTCTCTACTCGACTGATCATTCAAAAAAAACATAGTTAATGAACAACTTGGTAAGACTATAAATATTTATAAAAATCTAATGCTGATACATAGCATATCAAAATTAAAATTAAGAGAATGAGTGTAATTCATATGTCAACATCAGATTTTTAAACATATTTTTTAAACCTATCAAATTATTCATACATATTATTATTCTTGTAATACTACTACTATATAATTTAATTTTTTTTTATAAAGAAAGTCTTAAGTTAATATTATATATTTGAAAGGTGATATTATATTATTGTATCATTTTTATATGAGTAATGATAGATGTATCTACATTTTTTGCCTTCTTCATTGTATTACACATATTTGATGAAAAATGTACATATTCATTTCTGTCATCTCATCGCTTCCTTTTATTTTATCAAATATCACACAAGTTTTAAACACAATATGAAGACTAAAACTCGTTTCTCTGTTGATATATTTGTAGTGATAGGTGCACATGTTACTTATACATAACATGTACAACTAAATAATACTATAACCATATAATCTTAACAGTGACATACTCAGGATCAAATGCCACCAGTTTCATAAAATATTTAGATTTGATTTATTTTTCCCCTAATCCTAATGCATTTTGAAATTTTTTTAATGTTGCAACGAAATTTACGTTACGCGAAAAAAGTCACGTGGTTCTCGTGCACCCTTGAGTTCGCCCCTAAATGCATATGACCATATTATATATAGTATAATTAGAGTTGGGTTTCTCTATGTGTAGCGAAAGTATTATATATATATATATATATATATATATATATATATATAGGGTAGGGTTAACGTGAGAACTACAAATATGGTGAGAACT
>JAOXNX010000028.1:16559356-16576937 GCA_028566075.1 Solidago caesia
CGTTAGGGCTTCGGGCGGGTCGGTTCGAACGGGTCACGGGCGGGTCATGGGCGGGTTTTCGGCAAAAGAGACTCTAACTGCTAGTCTGTTGGCTTAGCAGCCTGACTAGCTGTATGCTTGGGTTTTATTTTTTTAATAGTTTCGAGCTTTGGGTTTTATTTTTTCATATTTTTTTTGAAAGTCAATAATTATTATTTAGCTTATGTTTTTTTGTCACGATTTTAAATTAGTTTAATGCTTTGAGTTTTAGCTTCTCTTCTTGGGTCACACTTTTAAGTAGAGTAGGTATGCTTTTATTTGCTCTTGGCTTTCTAAAATTAATTGTATAAA
The DNA here is from genome assembly GCA_028566075.1 of Solidago caesia. Lineage (NCBI taxonomy): Eukaryota > Viridiplantae > Streptophyta > Magnoliopsida > Asterales > Asteraceae > Solidago > Solidago caesia. The sequence continues at coordinate 16,559,687 of JAOXNX010000028.1, forward strand.
GTTACTACATTTATTGCGTTCCCATTTTTTTTTTTCCTTTTTTATAGTTTTGGGTTTCGGATTTAGCTTCTGCTATTGGGTCGCGCTTTTAAGTAGAGTAGGTAAACTTTTATTTGTTTTTGGCTTTCTACAATTAATTGTATAAAAGTTACTATATTTCGATGTATTGCATTCGTTGTTTACTTTCTATAATTACTTATATAAAGTCACTACACTTTTGTTATTTCATGCAATTAAGTGTGCAAATAACTGTTCTATCTTATGTTAGCATGTCAAAATATATATGAAAGGTTAACATATGGGTGACACAAATAATTGTTATGTTATGTTGGTATATGATTATTGGTAAAGCTATGTGTGAATATTTTTTAGTTTCATTATTTTGTCTATCCATACTTTTCGCTCAGTGTATATTTTTTATTTTTTGAACATTTTATTGTACAAACGTGGGAGCTTTCACCGTAAATTAGTAATAAAATAGCCTGGCTAGTAACCAACTTACTAATGAAGTATGTATGCTTTCACTTGTTTCTTCGCTTTTTATAATTAATTGTATAAGATTACTACATTCGCCATGTTTTGCATTTATTTTCTACTTTCTACAATTAATTATATGAAATAATTAAATTTAAATAAAATTATAACGTTAAATCGTCTCACTGCAAACCACAAGTTACTCTCCTAGTCTCCTCGTTTCCTTATTTAAACCGAATGGGCTCGCCTATTCAACAGATCAGCCTTTTAACACGTTAGGTCATAACTTAGCTGGACTTCATTGGGCCCATTCTATTTGGGCATAACTAAAAAAACTAATATTGATATACTCCGTAAACAAATACTCGGTTCCATCATAGGCAGAGGCCAGAATATCGGGGAAATCGAATGTAGATAGTTATAACTCTATCTGATGATAGAGATCTGATGATAGAGAGGCAGCTTTGAGAAAAATTTCCAGCTTCGATATATTTCCTTCTTCCCATTTTAATGTTTACCTTACTATTTTTGTTTGTCTCAAAATAATTGTCCACTTCTAAAATAAACACTTTCACGTCTTAATTAATTCCCATTATTACCGTTTTTGGGAAATAGAATATAGACATTTATAACTCTATCCGATGATAGAGAGACTGTTTCGAGAAAAAAATCTCCTGCTTTGATATATTCCCTTCATCCCATTTTATTTATTTATCTTACTATTTTTGTTTGTCTCAAAATAATTGTCCACTTTAAAAATATAACACTTTAACGTCTTAATTAATTCTCATTATTACGGGTTTTCAAGTTATATAAGCCTTAATTACAAGGTTAAAAATACCTTTTTATCAAATAACCGTTTCATTAACTATGCATATTTTAATTTGTTTATTTCTTTATTTGTGGATAATCTTTTTGGGATGGAAAGAGTGTTATTTATTTTTATTTTTTGAATATGAACGTCATGCGAGTTTGAGTATATGATGATCTGTCGGTGCAAAAGAGAAGGGTTGCTAAAGAAGATTACCTCTCAAGGTTTTCTTTCATTTTTGCACCTCCTGACTAATGTCCGCGACTATTGAAATACTAAATTCATTCATATATATATATATATATAACTAGGTTAGAACTCGTGCGATGCACGGCTCAGTTATTTATAAACGACATTTGTTGTTTGGTTTGTAACATGACTTTCATTGTCGTATATCAAAACCTTAAGTTGTTGGTTGTTTTTTAATCTTGATAAAGCAACGTAAAGTGTTCCATGGATAACCCGAAACATTAGAAACTATTTAATTACTTGACAGCAAACTAATCTGTTAAAGCATAATTTATCTACCGAAACATTAAAAACTGATTACCGTGACTTGACTTAAAGTCACAATTAATGTTTTACAAACTACAATTGTTTTTTTGTTCAATGATAATCTTAAAAAAGTGTGTCCAACTAATAGTATCATTGTACTTACTGAAAACAACCCTATAATATGATTGTGTTTACAGAAGAAAAAAACAAATATGAATAGGAAAAAAAAACAAACAATGAGACGATAAGAGTACCATACGGTAATATATTATTGCTATGGTAAGGCAAAATAGAAATCTAAAAGGGAAATACATGAGCAGCGAACATATGATGAGTAACGAACATATGATGGCATACATGAGAAACCTAATTATAGGTTTATTCTTAGTTGTATTATGAGCCATGTATAAGAGATGACCTAGATAGGTTTAGTGAGTGCCACATAGGACTCGCATATCCTCACTTATAAGTATAGCAAGATAAGCTAAGATTTTCAAGGTGCTATCAGAAGAGAAGATACTAAATTCATATGGAGGCTCTTCTGCAATGGTTCATAGATAAGATCAACAAATGACGTTTATTTTGCAATATGTGGCTCGCAAGGCCTGTTGCTTGACATCTTTCTTTATGCTGTTTATTATTATAACACGCGTTATAATTGAAAATATCCGAGTATGTCATACAGGGATAAGCCTTTATGAATGTATTGGTTAAAGTCTATTTATTGTATTTCACTCAAAACGCTTTCATTATGTGAATCTAACTTTTGAATATTTTTATTGTTTGTATCAAGTGACATTCATATAAGTTGTCACGTAAGTAAAAATACCATGAGATACATACAATATCAATATTTGAATTTGAAAGTCAAATAATTAAACATAATAATTATTATGTCATAAGTAATTACATACATACAATTAACTTTGATCGAGCTAAATCCGAATACATTATCTGCATCTTTATACATTTATACCTTCTATGAAGATGCAAAATTTAAAGTAGAAGTTCTTGGATAGCTGTTGGAAAATTTAAAGTAGAAGTTATTGGATAGCTCTTGGGTTATAAATGAGTGCTTAGCTCTGCATGGTATATTATACAGTATCCTCTTAGAATATATTTAGAATATAAGTTAGGTTTTATTAAAAAACTATTGGATAATTGTTAAAGCATAACTTGAGTGCTTGGCTTAATATTGTATATTATCTCTCTTGCTCTCTGGGTTGTAAATAAACTAAAGTGTTCATGAACTGTTCAGTAATGAACGAATGTGAACATAAAAACTTATTCGTTTAGTTAAGTGAATTAACATGAACATATATAGCTTTTGTTCATCCATTTATGTTCGTGAACGTTCATTGACTTTGTTCATATATGTTTGTTCGTTTATGGTCGTTTGCATATATCTTTTTTTATTATATATGTGTGTGTGGGCGTACGCGCGTACTTACAAGAAATTAAAAAATTATGAATATTTTGTTAACTTCTAAAACCTAATAGCTTTTCATTTTCAGCTTTTCCATCCAACGTACCCGGCTTCCCGTCTATCGACTTCTTATCTAAACTAATTAAATATCTAAATATCAAATATTAAAATTACAAATAAGCATTTCGGATAACTATTTTTAGAAAATAGATGTGTTGTAACGTTGAATTAAAATCATAATACTTCTAATTATATGTTTATTTACTTGTGTTCGTTCGTTTGTGTTCGTTTGTTTTCGTTCATCAACACAAATGAACGAACATGAACAAGTCAATTTTCTTAATTAACGAAAACACAACCACTTGTTTGTTTTCCGTTTGTGAACCGTTCACGAATTAAACGAACGAACATGAACAAGGTCTCGTTTGTGTTCATTCAGCTCGTTTACTGCTATACTTTTGGAAATTATTCAAATGAGTTTGGCATTACTAAGAATTTGTTCCATAACCCTTGGAGCATAATTGAGTGATTAGCTCCAAATTTGTCTTATGTCTCCTAGAGAATATTCAAAGTAGAAGTTAGGCTTTATAGAAAACTCTTCAATAGTTCATGAAGGATGCTTTTTATCCACACAAAAAAATAAAAAATTCCATACATCAGGTTCTAATTTGTATCACTTCCCACTGCTATACAATTATTTGACTTTCAAATTACATACAATATCAATTATTTGACTTTCAATATTTGAATTTGAAAGTCAAAAAATTACATACATCAGGTTCAATACATACCATGCTATATTTTCCTGGATCCGCCACTGCCCAGTTATAGTCAAAAGAAAGGTTTGATCCTGGCTCAGAAGGAACGCTAAGTCGAGTGTTGTTTAGTTAAAGATAATCTAGATTCTTAAGTGTCTCGGTTGAGTTCAATTCTGATCGAATGGCTCCATGATTTTATTTTATTTTTTGAACAGCCAATTTAAATTAAACTACCGATTTTCGGCGAGACACCGAAATAAACAAAGGTATAATTACATCAGAAAAGAAGGGCTCCATGCTTTATGTTAGCCAACCCAAAACATAAATTTCCAACCTTGTGCTCGAAGTGTGTTTCATTGGCACATCAAGTACGTTAGATTAAAAGTCTTTTGGTGCAGTGGCGGTATTAAATTCCCCCCCTCCCCTGAAAATTTAAATTTTGTCATGTATTTTTAAATTTTTCATGGACTTTTTAAAATTTCCTATGGGTTTTTAAAATTTTGTCCACCCTTGGATTTTAAAATTTTGCCCACCTTTGAATTTTTTTTTCTGGTACCGCCCCTGTTTTGGTGCATCGAGGCCTTTTAATTGTGAGCGCAATAAGAAGTCTCAACTTTACTTGGCTCTTAGCAAAACAAAATTTTAAAAATATATATTACCATTACCAAAATACCCAAAGTTATAATCTATACTACCTTATAAAGCATTTACGTAGTGTCTTAAATTTTAAAATTTTTAAACATTATCATTTTTAACTTATTATTTAATGTTTATGTTATATTATATATACATTGATTTACATAACAATTTTTATTTATATATATTTTTATCAATAACAATAAATACAATTATATATATATATATATATATATATATATGTTAAACAATTCAGAGCCGGCACCATCACCTTTTAACTTCAACCATCAGCCACCGCGCATTGCGCGGGTACTATTTCTAGTATATATATATAAAGGAGTAAAGATAGAAATGTTGAGATTAAATGGGACCGAAATTGAAGTACACCGAGTCAAAGACACCAAAATTTATTAGGACCAAGATTAAAATGCCGAGTTAAATGGTCCAAAATTGAGGTAGCAAATTAGATTAGATGCTTGACACTGAGATTGACATAAGGTTGTACCGGGTTTAATACCGAGACTAAATGTGCCGAAATAAAAGAACCGAATTAAATGTGCCAAATTAAAACACCGAAATAATTGTACCGAATTTAAAGGACACCGAAATTAACTTAAAAGGCTTGACCCGCTTTGACCTTGGCACCGAAGTTAGAACACCGAAATAAAGAGGTTGTCACCTTCACCGAGACACCCAAACAAAAGACTTTAAAAACCCTGATTTCACCCTTTTGATTTCTAAGTGTTTTTCGACAATAACTTGTACTTTTGATGAACGAACCCTAAGTATATAAGACTTGAATTGATACCGTACATGATAAAAATTAAACTTTCATTATCTGTAATACTATATAAAAATTATACTACATTGTTGAAAAGTTATACATTTTCATTATTTGAAATTACTATTTTACCCTTATCCTAATTAATACTTATCTTATATATTTAGTCAATTCCTATATCTTAAATATTAATTAATACTTACTTTATAACAATGAGTTCTTATACGACATATTCGGGTCCCCTCCAGTAATAAAAAAAATATTAAGTTGTAATATCTATATTCTTGTAACTAGTTCGTAAATAATAGAATTTTGCTAATATGGCTGGTTAACATGCAATAAAAAGTTACACATAAAAATAAACTTTTTTTTTTTTTTTTACATAAATACTTTAGTGTAAATTAACCTAATACCTACCGGTCATGACTCATGAGTAGCCAACTAAATAAAAAAAAATAAAATCTTAAAATGGGGTAAATATATAGGCCCAATTAAAATCATGATTAATAGAAATTCAAGATGTGAAATGGGTATGGGCCAAAAAAGTTAGTGCCAAAGTTAAAATCATGAAATGGGGTAATATACAGGCCCAATTAAGGTTCTTGTAATGTTTCAGAAACCAAAATCTTGAAACTTTTTTCGAGTAACCTGCTGGCGCTGCTAATCTTGAAAACAAAACAAGGGTTTTAGAAGAAAAGATGCAGCGACTGAAATCACTGTCACTAGTGACGCGTTCGTCGCAAAAACAGTGTCACAAGTACTTTGCCACAGCTTCTGCTCAACGTGACAATTACCCTCAACACAATCATTTTCAAGATGAGGTCTTTCTTTCTTATACACACACGCACACACACACTAAAGTTTTAGTATTTATTTACTGCATAACTATAAGTTTTTAATGTTGGGTTTTGTGTGTGTAATAAATTTTATTTTATTTGATTTGATTTGGAATAGGTGTTGGTGGAAGGAAGAGCATTTTCAAGAGCTGCAATATTAAATAGACCATCTAAGCTCAATGCAATTACTGCCTCTATGGTGATATTTCTTTCTTTTTCTTTCTTAAAGTTTAGCTTAAAATGCATCTGGGTAAATGGGGGAGGTTTTCCCTGTTCTGGTTATTGCCCGGCCCGGGAAGGCGAGTCTTTGACTTAGATGTAGGCGGTCCAACCAGGTTATCAGGTGACCATTTCCAAACCCTTTCCCTAGACACTCCCAAAATGTTAACCTAGGGAGGTTCAATCATGACGCCTGAATCTGGTGGTTTAAAATGCATTCCTTTTTATTTTATTTTATTTAGGAGAATATCATCCATTATTTTTGTAATTACTTGTTTGTTAATGAGGTTATTTTGTTCCGTCTTGTTGGTTATAAAATCAAATGTGACTCATTAAATTATCCTTGTTTAATCCTAATCTGAAGCAAGTAGTAACTTGATTAATTAGAATAAAATTCAGTTTTTGATATGAAAGATACATTTTTTTTATACACGTTAACTACAGCCCTTAGGGCTGTATTTAGCATTTTTCATAGAAATATAGAATATATTTAGTGACCAAGATGGAATAAAAACATACTTTTAATGACCAGGTTGGAACAAAAGTAAGTAAAATGAACTAGGTTGAACGTGTGTGTAAGTACTTTGCTATTATATGCAATTTCGCATTACAAAAATATGTTGCATTGCCATTTGGAGAGAAAATAGTTCATACATATTCCTACCAAACGAGGGCTTATTTGAATCTTATTTGTGGTCTTGTTCTTAGATGATTCTTTTTACTGAAAGTAATGTGAATTTCTTAACGTTATTGAATTATTATATGTAGGCTGGTAGGTTACAAAGACTTTATGAGTCATGGGAGGACAACTCACAGATTGGATTTGTAACAATGAAGGTATTTCATGCTTTGAAACTTTTTATTCATTTTGTAAGGGTTTGTATGTATCTCTAAATGTCATTTGAATTTATTGAAGGGTAGTGGTAGGGCATTTTGTTCTGGCGCGGACATGGTAAACATCTATCATTTGCTTCAAGAAGGTGATCTATTTTTGTATCTTTTTTGTAAACTTCTTAAAATGTATATGTGTGTTTATATAGGGGTTTCAATCTCCAATCTTCTGTGGATACCCGAATTAGATAACATGTGTGCATATACAAGTATGCACACATCGATAGTATTTATGTACAAGTGTAGGTATACAAATGTGTATTTTATACAGTTTTTTATCTAAACTGTACTAAATCCTTTCAAATTCTAAAATACACCTTTCCCTTTAAATCAAAGGTCATGGGTTCAAATCCTATTACCTCCAAAAAATTCTAAAATACATGTATACTGTATAGTTTGAATTTCTAATCTAGCGTACTTGTTTAAGTAGCTTGTGATTTATGTGTATCCTATTTGGGACTGATCATGTCTTTCTTACCAAACTATTGCTTGACATGTGTACAGGCAAAGATGCTGAATGCAAAGAATCTTTCAGGAAGTTGTATCAGTTTATATACCTTTTAGGAACATATTTAAAGCCAAATGTGAGTATCCAACTTCCTTATATCTTAGACACTGAAGTTTTTTACTTAGAACAATGGACTCCATCACACTGCAACTGAACAATGGCGATTGACCATTGACTATTCACTATTTAACAGTTGGCTATCTTGGACGGTATCACGATGGGCGGTGGTGCAGGCATTGCCTTTCCTGGAATGTTCCGCATTGCAACTGACAAGACTGTATGCAATGTCTTCTTTCATCCGTCTTTAGTTAAATTTACCGACTTACATAACCTTGAACTATTGCTGTGGTGTTCTTATTGAATTTTAATGTTAGCAACCTGACATCAATGGCTAAATTCACTATGGGATTCTGTATTACAACATTACTTCATCATAAGCTCAAAAGTGTGAAAATTAGCATTCATGAGAGCATTGTAGTCATATAACCATTAAGACTAAATTACATCATCTCCCCTCGATTAGACTTTAAGCTGCAAGTTCAGTCCCTTGCAGTATTATTATTATTATTATTATTATTAGGGATAACGATCTATGCTGCTAACTGCATGCAAGATTGGGTGCAGTATGTGCTAAATATAGGGGCACGAGGGGTAATCATGTTTATGTACAAAACTTGAAGGGTTATATAAATCTAAAATTTTATGTTAAAATTTTCTTCTTGCCGTGTCTAACTTATGTGCACTGAACTGTACACATGTTAGCCCTGTTATTTCACAGTTTTAATTCTCTAGTGACTATTAGTTAAACACAGTTGAAACTTCACATAATTATATTCTAATCAAGATGGCTAGATTTATTTTTATTTTTATATTTTATATATATATATATTTTATTTTTTTTTAATGTGGCAAATAGCTATTCCTTGATATATAAAATTAACCAACTGTAGGTTTTTGCAACTCCGGAAGTTCAAATGGGATTCCATCCAGATGCAGGGGCTTCCTTTTATCTTTCTCGCCTGCCTGGTTATCTAGGTAACTATGGTAGTTCTATTAACTCTTTAGATTTCACTCCTGTAATTTTGAGGTAATAAATAGGGTTTGAAGTAGCCCCAACTTTAGTAATACACCTAATAAATTGGTTAACAATGTTATAATTATAATAAAAAGATTATGCCTCATATCTTTTGTTACTATTATTACAGGTGAATTTTTGGCTTTGACCGGAGAAAGGCTTAATGGTGCTGAACTCGTTGCCTGTGGCCTTGCTACACACTATTCACTAAATGCAGTATGTGCCTCAGACCTCCCTTTCAGCTACAGTAGATGAGTCAACTTCGACCCATAATTATAATTGGGTCGATATGGGTTTTGGTTTATCCCTCACTTGTCAAATTTGCAAAAGATATATTTAAATTGCTTACAGCCTCCTACATACTTTTAATTCTATGAATTAGATTATTATTGTAATAAAAATTCTTTTATAGTCAATTAGTCATATTCAATGTATTTACCTATATGTAAAAAGTGGACACAAACTTTATTTAGGTTACCCTCATTAATCATGATAATATCTACAGAAACTTGCTTGGATTGAAGAACGCCTAGGACAATTGATGACAGATGACCCTTCTGTCATATCAGATTCCCTTGCTCAATATGGTGATCTTGTCTATGTAGATAAGAACAGTGTTCTTCACAAGTAATGCTCTTCTCCCTCCATTTTTATACAATAAAGAAAAATGCAAAACATCAAACTTCTGTTATTCATAATAGGCTTACAAGTAATGAACTGTATGCTTCAGAACCTTTAAATAAGTAGAAATGATTTATTCGTTGTGTCAATGTTGGGTACTTAAAATGCTACTCCATAATAGGTTCTTGTTTAAAGTGACCCATCTATATATATGTTCTGTAACTACGTATTTTTTGTTCTTTTGTTTTTGGTGTTCCGTTCAGAATTACTCATTGAAGTAAGAACTTCTAACTGTCTAGTTAATACATTTGAGATTGTAGATGTGTTAGAAAGAGTTGAAAGCTGAAACAGAAGATATAGGAGTTTAAAACTTAAAAGCTGGTGATAAGAATTCAGTAATATGTAACTGCATAATTTAGACTAAAGTGATGGCCACTTGTAAATTAAAACTCTCTCTCTCTCTCTCTCTCTCTCTCTCTCTCTCTCTCTCTTGCCGGAGGTCTTCGTGGAAGCAATCTCTCTACCCTCGGATAGAGGTACGACTGTCTACATCTCACCTCCCCGGGGCCTTTGACGGGACTGGGTATTGTTGTTGTTGATGGCCACTTGTATCATTTATTATTTATAGTCAATATATATCCGTAACCATATAATTTGGTTTTTTATTCTGTTTTAATTGTGTTTCAGGATTGACAGAATAGACAAATATTTTTGCCACGACACAGTCGAGGAAATTGTGGATGCTTTAGTAAGTTCGCACACTCATGTGTAGGTTACTCATGTTGCATGACTATGTATGGGGAGTTTGAGCCAAAACGCTTCTTTCCAAAAACTTTCATAGATAATTAGTGTTCCATATATATGATTAGAGAAGTTATATTATTCCAGAGTTAATCTGATTTTTGAATAAAAAAATGAATTAGGAGATTTTATGCATTAAAAACACAGGTTGGCTGATCTTAGACCTATTTTTTAATAAGTAATTTTTTATTTTTTTACTTGTTTCACACTTATAAATTAATTGCAGATCAAGTGATCAACCCATTTATAAGTAAATGTAGAAATTGCCACCTTTAATGATTAATGATTGGACATGTATTAGCGGACAATTCATCACTTAAAAAGCTTCTAAATCAAATGGTGTACGATTATTATGTAGAGAGAAGAGGAGTCTCATGATGAATTGTGTTCGACTGCCCTAAAGAAGCTGAAGGAAGCCTCCCCGTTGAGCTTAAAGATCACTTTACAATCTGTGAGTGCACTTTTCACGGTGTTTCAATAGATTTCTTATTAAAGCAAACCATACAACTTAATGTGGTGAATTGCAGATAAGGGAAGGTAGATTCCAACCACTTGATCAGTGTTTGGCTCGTGAATATCGTACATCGTTGCATTGCATCTCCAAACACGTTTCTGGAGACTTTTGTGAGGTAGGATTGGCCTCTCCGATCTATCACTTTATAAAAGAAACCTATACATGCATGAGTGCATGCATCCATTCATAGTGTGATCAACCTTTCTTTTATCCACTTTTGTAGGGTATTCGAGCAAGACTAGTTGACAAGGACTTTGCTCCTAAGGTACACTTTTTGTTCTCTACCACTCCTAGATAGTGATGGAAGTTTTGACCCATTTATTTATGAAATGGATTATTTTTGTGTCATGCTTTATCTCTAATGGGTCAAATATGCAACATAAAAAGTATTAGCTAAAAGGGATATGGGTTGAAAGTTATCGCCAAGAGTTTATTTTTGATTCATAAAAATGAATGTCTGCATTATAAGTCAACAGGATTACCTCCCTATAGCGTTTTAATTAATAACTAGCAGATTATTGTTGAAGTGATGTTTATTCATCGTATTTGGAACACAATGATTTACCAAATTTTTTTTAAAAAAATGCACACAACATGTTTTTTTGTCAACCCAACTTGTCCTGGCCCACACAATAATAACCCACTTTGACCTATGGCCCAGCCTGCCCATTTGTCACCCCTACTCCTATATATGATTTTGAAATTTGAGATATTTCAGGAAGGATTTGCAAATGTTTATGTTTTCTTGAATTTGGCAGTGGGATACTCCACGTTTGGAAGAAGTGAGCAAAGACATGGTTGACTTCTATTTTGCACCACTTCCTACTTCCGAGCCAGAACTGAACTTACCCACAGCTTTGAGAGAACCTTTCATGTGAACATTGTGTTTCAAGTTCCATTTTCAAATTAACCGGAGGAATGCATTTGTTGTTTTTGTGCAACTTCCTCCCATAAAAAAAGGGCCACACTTTTCATGTTGGCAAAAATTGTAAGGTTATTGTCACCACCACTACTATATATTAGTTATATACTGATTTTTGCCTCTTAAGATTTTACTATAGTAATGCCATTTAGTTATTGGACAACTGGTTACAATCGCATGGAGGAAAAGGTTATCTGTGTAGTTTTAGATATGCACAATTAGAGAGTAGTGAATGCAAGTATTACAAAAGTTTTACCATGCTACTAAAGTTGGTAAACATACATGCTCGGATTTGCAAAGAAAAGTTGAGAAATAATATGTAAAATGGTGTGTTTTTTCTTCCAAAAAATGGAATATTTCTAGTTTAGAAAGATGTATTTTAGCCCATCATCAATTTGGGCAACTTTATTTTCATTTTATCAATTTCAGTAATATAATATCCGGTTGATTTAATCTGTTTAGCTTTAGGCAAGTCTTTGACCAACTTTCGTTCGGTTCTATCCTAATCGATGAAATTTGGATATTGTGTTGCCATAAAATGGGAGTTTATTCTTTATGCTATCTGTATGGCGTAAGTTATCATTTAGTATGTGTTTTTCGTTGGACACAGAAAGCATTGATTGATGAACATCTCAAGTCAGCCAACATTTGACAATAAATGAATTTGGGACCTTCAAATACTATGTAGGAATGTCAGAAAAACTTGGATTAATGGTTTTTTATGAATGCGAAGGAATTTGACCTTCTAAAAGAACAATCTCATCTTTTGTAAAGAAGCTTGCTTGCACCACTTCCCCTCCATCAGTCAGCCAACTTGTGTTGTGGCTTGTCTTGTTAGTTAACCTACTCGTCAAGTTCTAGCAAAAAATTTCCTTACACGTCGATCCTTGATGTAAACTTTGCTTTAAGCGAGTTTGAGAACATATTTCTAACAGCGGTATTATGATAAAAAAAAAATAAAAAAAAAAGTAAGGAAGAAAATAAAAACAAGTGGCATGAGTTGAACATATATTTTTTTAGTTGATCGATCCTTGATGTGAATTTTACTTCAAGTGAGTTTGAGAACATATTTTTAACAATAGTGTTATGATAAAAAGAAAATAAAAACAAGCGGCATGAGTTGAACATATATTTTTTAGTTGAGCCTGATTCGATATATTGATTCTCTCCATATACTTACCTTTGTCTGTACATACCGCATACCCGGTTCCATTCATAAATTGGTTTGAACTAATCTTCCTTTAAAACTTTTAGTAATAGATACTTGGATTATAATATATAAGAGAAGAATATACATGTTCAGATTATTGCAGCATTTCGTTAGAGCGTGCTCCATAGAGTACCGTACACGTACACATATAATGGAAGATAACCTTATGATAGGAAACTAGGAATGATTCTGTACGAGTTTTGTGCACTGATAATTTTTTATGGTCCAAAGTGTAAAAAAATAAAAGAAAAATAAACATCACATTCAACCATAAGGGGACACTCTTCTCATGATTCTCACTACTATAATACACATTCTCCCTGATAACCAAATTTACTAGTCAGGACTTAAATCTAATGCTCTCCCCTGCAATACAATGAAGCTACCACAAAGACAACACTATACTAAGGTTGATGAAACTAATTTTCACATAATTGCGGTAATTTTCTATAAACTGGATCGGTACAAAGCAATCTTAGCATAGAAAGTTTTTTTTTATAAAAAAAAAAGAGAAGGGGGGGGGGGAATATATTACAAAATTTATTGAACGTCGCAAATCTTGCAACTTTCGTGATAGGAGAAACCCACTAAAAAAACAACAAATTGTAAGGAGTAAAGTTCCATAAACATGAACAGGTATACCTAAGATATTTTACAATGTGCAAGTCTAGATATGTGGACTATTTGTTTAGATATGCAAATGTAAAAGCACCGAGCTTACAACAAAACATAAATTAATGGCTGACGTAATAATATACTTGTTGCAGTCGTCATATTAACTTCAAAGGAAGAGAGCACTATGCAGCACTTAAGCAGTTCTCCCAGGTACCATACTTTGAGCTGAAGGTGCCACCACCAGTTTGCTGAGCATACTCGGAAATAACAGCACGGGCACAAACATCCCAAGTTTTTGCAACATCTTTAAGGGACATAGGTTGTGAAAGGCTTCTGAGAGATATACTGAATCTTGACTTGGTCTTTACTGAAAGATCCTCAAACTCCTTGCTGAAAGGGGAGCAAGTCAAAAAGGTTATAGGTGGCAATTTCGACTCGTATACTTGTATAAATTGGTAGATTTAGGTTATGTGTGATCCCTAATGGATCAAATGGGTAATGTAGCAAAGCTAAAGCTTAAATGGTTGCCAAATGAGTCAAACGCGTCACAAGTTACCAAAGTGTATCTTTAATGTTAAAGCCACCTACATCACATCATTTAGAAAGTTGGATTATTGTTTTAATAATACAGCTTTTTAATCATAATGTTAATTATATCTTTAAGAGGATGAACAAAGAAGCGTTTGGTCTGGGTCAGCCTAAACCGTACTTGAAAACCATCTGTTTTGACCCGTTACAGAACCTCCCAACCCTGCCCATTTTGCCACCTCTACAAAAGACGAGTCTCGGTGGCAAATGAAGGGAGGTGTAGTCCCTCAGCACAGTCCATCCTATAGACACTGTCTAAATGTTTTCTACTTCGATTCTGCACCAACAGTTTACTTTTAACCGGTAACATAATAGACATATCTCCAACAGAAACAGTATCATGAATAGCTTAGAATGATGTCAAAGGTAAAACAAACATGACAATGGATAAACTATTTAATTCTAGCTTCAAAAGTTTTACATCAAGTATGACATTTAATTTCATCTTAGTCTTATCCATCAGGAAAATCAGAAGTCAAACCATGGAAGATATTTCATATATCTTAAACATTGCAGTTATGTAGTGGATAAAGAACTGTTTTTACCTTCCTTTTTAACAACAAATAACATGCTTTAGAGAGATAGAAATCATAGTTATTCTTGTAATTAGAAAAAACTTCTAACCTGACTTCGGCAGGGAAGTTGTCCAAGAGTATTGGTGAACAATTTGGATAGTTTGCAGGAATAAGCAATCGTAATGGTTGGATAGGTGACTGCACATCAAAGGACATGTAAGTCTACAGTAAGCATGACAAAGCAATATCTTATAACCAATACAACATATAAGGTACACACCATTTGTGCTGAAGCATATTGTGACTTCAAGTTTGGACCAAGAGCTACAGCACTAAATGAGCATTTAACCACGGTTCCATCGCCACCCTCTGAAACTGCAGAAGCTGCAGCTGGATCAACATCTTCCTCACTAATATCCACCACAGTATCAATGAGACCCCGATTTATTTCCTTTATTTCTTCCAAAAGGGCATGATTAGTCTGTAACAGAAATGCAAGATTTGAAATTCATTGTAACAAGTGACAAAATGATTCGAACACTGTTACAAATATAATACCTCGACACGGGGTCTTTTGATTGCAGAAGATGCAGTTGAATCGAGCTCAGAAGTCTCACCAACATTTAACTGTTTGAAACTATCATTTACACTGCCAGCAGATGATACAACATTCAATGGCATTGCACTCGTGAAGCGTTTCATCTTCCTCACACCATTGGTTCCATCTTGAGTGACAAAATTTCTTGCCTGGAGACGACATTTTGTCATGGCAACCAAGTCCTCGCCAACTGCAGCCCTAGATCCGTTACCTGGTGCCGATCCTGCAATTCTATCAATCATACTAACTACTGAACCAATGTCACTAACTGAGGCACTCAAAGCTTTTGGTGAAATCGATTTTACCTATGATGTAAAAAATTACAAGACGTTAGTCATACAATTATAAATTATGAAAAAAATACATCTAAAACATACCCTAATGAATGTACGGTTTCAATTTCCATCCATCTGTTCACCAATGAGTCAAATTGGGTTGTCTTCTACTTAAACGAATTATATAAAAACTTTTAGCTGAAAAAAAATAGGTTAACCGGGTCAAACACCAAATGGGTCGGAAGTCCCCCCTAGTCTATTTTTAATGAATATCAATCCAACTCACCTGTACTGTTTGAACAATTAAGCTGTACTGATATGACTGTTTAACCTGTTCTAAACATGACATGTTTGAATGCAAGTTTGTTTTGACCAATTACCCAACTCGCCCATCTTATCACATCTACTAATTGGCCTTTTATATCGTATAATACAAATAAAGTTTACAAACTGACCACTCTGAGTAAGCGTTCTAGAGGCTGTTCTGTAACGCTGGACTTTCCTGATCCAATTGATGGCACAACACCATGGTTTCCATCTGGAACAGTGAACTCTGCAAGTAAAGGGGAGGCAGATATTCCAGGTGTGCCTATAGCAAGAGATTGAGTAGGTAAAACTGCAGCAGATGTTTGTTGATGTCCAATGTTCCCAACATTAGATAGAGAAGACGCCCCGCCACTCATTCTCTCAAACTCCCCCGGGATAGGAGATGCAGAGGGAGTTGAAGGAGAAGGCACAGTAAATGGTGAATTTGCAGATTTGAACATGTTGGATTGGTCAATCTGCGGAGATGCATGCTGTGATAATTGTGGAGAAGCAGCTGATAGGAGTTGAGGTGAAAATGGAGCACCTGGTTTCAGTTGTTGGTGATAAGCTGAACGTTGTGCTGCTGCTGCTGCTGCATGATGCTGCTGAAAAGCACCTGGTTTCACACCCAACTGTTGTCTAGGTTTTATGTCACCGCCATCGTTTATCTGTTGAAGCTGAGCTAGTTGGTTTCCTTGCAATTGCCCACTCTGTTGTTGCTTTGTTTGTTGGTGAAATTGTTGTTGCTGCTGCTGCTGTTGCTGCATGAGTTGTTGTTTATGCATAAATTGTTGCTGCATTTGGCGTTGTTGAAACTGCTTCAATTGCTGGCTCTGAAGCAGTTGTTCCTGTTGTTTTATATGCTGATGTTGAAGCATATTGGAGTTTGGCTGTAATGACATTGGATTTATGTTTCCTTGTTGGGGCCCACTTCCAGTATTTTGTTGTAGAGAACCACCAGGGACCTGCTGTAAAGAGTTCATACTGCTATTTTGTCCTGGGTCAAGATTAGAACTGGGCTGTAAGGAGTTCATGATGTTCTGTTGAGCATTTGAACCCCCTGACATTGAAGAGACAGAATTTTGCTGCACACTTCCCATATTATTCTGTTGCATTGATGCCATAGAACCCTGCAAGCTCATCTGATTATCATGTGATTGCACTTGTGTCAGCTGAGAAAGTGATTGTTGTGATTGTTGCATGGAATGCATATGTGGAGGAGGAAGTGCTTGTTGTTGCTGTTGTGTGGGTGCAGGTTTCCGCCTATTTGAGTTGATGACATTAACAATCTGCTTCTCATAAGTACCCAGCTTGTCTTTATAATTAGCCAATATACCATGCTTTGGGATTTGTAAGAATTGCATGAAACGCTCCAA
>JAOXNX010000028.1:16601768-16615759 GCA_028566075.1 Solidago caesia
ACAGAGGCTCACCTGCTCTGACTCTGGGCTCGCAAAGCGAGTCAGCTCTTGGGATTAGTCTGCTCGCAAAACGAGTAGGACACCCATGATTACCAAAAAAATAATCAATATAATGTCTGGTAAAGATGGCAAAATGGGTGGGTTGGGTAGTGGGTCAAAAAGGGTAGGGTTGAATAAGGTTTTTACAGCTGGCCGATGCTGGCCAGGTTGACCCACAAACACTTATTGTCCATTTTTTAAATCTTCTATTAATGATTGATGTGCTAAATGTGATTAAAGATAAATAAAGTTGCGATAATAATATAAAACCTTGAATAAAACAATGAGAAAATAACTTGGGTGACCCAAAATCCCCAAAGATATGCCATCCTTACCAAGTTTTTCCTGGTTTCACATAATGACCCACAAAGTCGCATACATAGGGCTGATGCTTGCGAGTTTGACTTTTTCGGTTGACCAAGACAAAAATTGATTATGTACGACTTTCAATGAAGTTCGAAAAATATGACCCGTACCTTTTCAGCTAAATAAACTTAGTTAGCCCATTTAATACAACCTAAATCAACGCATGCATAAGTAAATGGGTCAAAATTGACAATGTTCAGTTGCATTATTTCAGGCTTGGAATATCATATCCTGAGCTAACAGAGATGCAGGTTCGTGCAATCTTTCAAGCTGCAGTGTCTATGAGCAACCAGGGTGTAACGGTTTTCCCAGAGATCATGGTTCCATTAGTCGGAACACCTCAGGCATGACTTTTTTTTACAATATATCCTATAAATATGTAGATAATCATTGCTTCATTAGTGTTTGAAAATTATGGTTTCAAATGGTACTACGGCAGGAATTAGGCCATCAAATCAGTTTAATTCGTGGTGTAGCAACGAAGGTTTTTGCTGAAATGGGGTCATCATTGAAGTATAAAGTTGGCACCATGATTGAGATTCCTCGAGCTGCTCTAATCGCCGATGAGGTATTATCTTTAAATCTGTTACCATTTCTACTTTGAGTTTCTGTAGGGTCTCAAATTTTGAACTTGCAGATTGCAAAAGAAGCCGAGTTCTTTTCCTTTGGAACCAATGATCTCACCCAAATGACATTCGGGTATAGTAGAGATGATGTTGGCAAGTTTCTTCCGGTTTATCTTTCACAAGGCATTCTACAACATGATCCCTTCGAGGTCAGTAACATCTTAGTTTGTTGACATAGATATATTTGATAAAAGTTATTGACACAATATCATTAATGCTGTTCATAGGTTCTTGATCAAAAAGGCGTGGGTCAATTGATCAAAATGGCCACAGAAAAGGGTCGTGCGGCGAATCCTAGCTTAAAGGTGAACACTACTTCTAAATATGCCATGTTGCGGGTTTAGAGGTTGAAAAGCGGCAAGTTGGCTAAAGGGTCCAAAGGGTTGGGTCGAGCTAGTCCCCCAAAAAAATGTTTCGCTCTTTTTTCTTGACTTTTACTAATCCTTGATCTTTTAGATATGATTACAAAGTTATATTATTATAATCAAAATCTGTTTTTTGACTTTTTTTCAAATAAAATAATTTGAGAGTCAACATTTTTTGTACAGTTTGTGTGACTTTTGACCATTTGACCCGCCATTCATTCAATTTCCATATTAACAAATTTTCTAAAGATTTCTTACTCATTAAAGGAAAAGTTTAACCCAAATCAACCCGTTTACCTATAATTTGGATGAAATTGGCATGCACACCTAGTTGTGATTAGAAGCTAGCTGACCAAGTACTCACATTGAAATGCACAGGTTGGGATATGTGGAGAGCACGGTGGAGAACCTTCTTCCGTTGCATTTTTTCACGAGGCTGGATTAGATTATGTCTCTTGCTCTCCATTTAGGTATGTATGCATGCACATTTGGGTGTTTACGACTCTTAACAACCCGGTTTATTACAACTTATCTTACAAGGAAACAAAAGTTAGAAGTTTAAACACCTTATGACTCTTAAAGTTATGGCTATTAATAACCTTTACCATAATTTTATGTTGATTAGTGCACATGATATGATAAAAAATTACCTAGTGTTGGTTTTTGCTAAATCATTTTTGGTTCTTATATTATCCTTGCAGGGTCCCTATAGCAAGGCTGGCAGCTGCGCAAGTCGCTGTTTAAGCTACCTAATGAAGAATGGTTTATATTTCCCATTGATGTATATAAATAATTGTCAATTTCATCGTTCCTGTAATGGCAAGATGAACACAGTTTAGACGAAATAACCAAATATATCTTCGTTTCGTATACATGAATTCACTCACAAATTGGTCTGACTCTGGGTATAGATATGTGAAGAAACAAATTGTTTTAATATCTTTTGTACAAACATATTTTTGAAATATATATATTTAGTCTTCACATAGCATGGTCTCAACTAAATGTAGGCCCGGCCCGGCCCAGCCAAGAATTTGAACCTAATCTATGTAATTGTTAATCACAGCATGCAGACAGTAAGTAAGGTATTTATCTATATTGTACGCAAGTGATTAAGCTGGTCAGAGGATCTGCTCAATATTTTAGAAAAAATTGTGTCTTGTTTTTTCCTTTTTATGCATTAAAGTTATTGTTTCGTGTGCTTTCATGTATCGAATTCGTGCACTCTCATGTATATTATGTAACCTTGACCATGTTCAGTGTCATCAGTTTATGTTTATATAATGATGTTGAAAGTTATAAGCATTTGAACACATTTTAGACGACTTAATTTGACACATGTTCATTAATAGTATCAGCTTGTAATATAATGATGGCGGACGTTATAAGCATTTGAATACATTTTAGACGACTTTCACCCTTTTTTTTACCACACTTTTTAATAATTATACCACAACTATGCAATATATATATATAGTTGTACATGCTATTTTGTACATCGTGTTATATTTATCAAAAGTGATGGTAAGACCGTAAGAGTATGACCCATTTCATTATAGTACAAGTAAAATGACCTGTTTTCAGAGAGGGAGCTAGCTAGAAAACCCGGCTTAAAGTATTAGATTTTTTGAATTCAAGTATAATTTTAGTGTAATTTTGTATTAATTAAAGCATAACTTTGGTTATGAACCCACTTATTTTATGTACGAAATATTGTTAATGTTAGTCTTGAACTGAAACAAATTTCTGGCTTCATCCTTGCTTGTTTTACTAACAAAAATTTAACATTCACACTTTAGCTTGCAAAATTAGTTGGTTAAACATTAAGGTATTATACATAAAATAAAATAAAAAATAATAAATAATAAACTCAAGATGGACTAAATGGCAGTGGGGTAGCAATCACATACCAATCATAAACCTATATCATGCATAGTTTGTTTGATTGATGTCATTCTGTGTTTTGTAGTGAACTAAAACTGTTTGACTTATTCAAAAGTCAAAGATCTATCGGTACGAGTGGTTTGTTTATGTTGTCACCAAAACACAATTTCAACAATTTGTGCACTTTGTCAAATAACACTTTTCAAATTCATGGAGTAGTTAGCAAAATCATCCTTTTTTTCCAACTAATTTCAACCACCTTGTGACTACTTCCCTACCTTATGAACTCCATATATATCTTTGAATTTTGATCCTTTGATACATTTATACTCTGCCATTTTCAGAATCAAGATGTTGCAAAAAATTGGTGAAAAAGTGAGTCGAGTTTGGTCAAAGATTAGACTCCGAGTACGTACATGGAGGATTCGGACACGTAAAGTTATGATCAAAAGATTCAGGAAAAAGGGCCAGGTCATGATTCGTGGTCAAAATATTGGCCAAACTGCACCAGAACGCATTCGGGTTGCTTCTTTTAATGTTGCTATGTTCTCCCTTGCACCTGCAGTTGCTAAATCAGATGGAAATTGGGTTGATGGTGTTCGTGGACACGAAAATGGTGGACCAAAGAGCATATTGAAGAATTCTCCACTGCATTCGAGCATGATTGTGAATGAAAATCTTGCTAAGAGAGTGTCGATAAACCTTCCGGAAAATGAGATATCCATGGCCCAGAATCATCGGATCCTAAGAAGCCCGATTTGCTTCCCGTTAATTGGGTGGATGGAGGAAGGGAGTAGAAGCATTCTTGATGTACTTAGAGAAGTTGATGCTGATGTATTGGCTTTGCAGGATGTGAAGGCTGAAGAAGAGAAAGAAATGAAACCATTATCGGATTTGGCTTTTGCTCTAGGGATGAATTATGCATTTGCAGAAAGCTGGGCTCCCGAGTATGGGAACGCCATTCTGTCAAAATGGCCGATCAAGAGGTCAAAGGTTCAAAAAATATATGATGAGCAAGATTTCAGGTACGCGTTAGGAGTTCAGGCAAAAACCTATAAACCTTAATACGGGCCAATTGCGGCAGGTTGAACACAGACATTTTATTTAATTAAGATACTTAAGAGATTATACATCGCAACCATTTAAATACATATGAGACTATTTTTGACCCATTTGACTATTGCATCCCACCAATTGATCATAGAAAAACTGGTACCGCCATCATTCCCTTAGGTCCTCCATGCGAAGCTTTTGACCGAAGGTTCGAATCAGAGGGTTGTGAACGACGCAATAGCAATGCGGGTTGTGAGCGGATACCGCTAAGATACCGGGGATCAGAGGGTTCCCTCTATCTGTCCTTTTTCTTTTTCCTCTCATTGCATCCCTAATCATGCCATTAAAGGTTATTCATCTCACCTTTTTAAGCTAAAAGCAACCCGTTTCGAGTAAAATCACTTACGATTGCGACCTCTAGTATTTCCCATTCCCGTGTTAACAGTGGCGGAGCTACATGGAGACCAAGAGCGGCCGTGGCGACCCCACAGTGTCTATAAAACTCTATACTTCTAGTACTATTTTTATGTATTAGTGTAGTTCAAAGCTAATTGGCCACCCAACAAAACAGACACTTAGAATCTCATACGCTCGCCTCAACTCAATTTAAAGTTACTAGTCTATTTTATACACTTGTTAGTATCTTGTAAACTGTTCGGCCACCCGAGACCTAAAATTCTGGCTTCACCACTGTGTGTCAAACATTTATCATACAAATGTAGAAAGTTGATGGTTGTTTAACATGGAAAGAAGTTAACCAAGATATCACTTTGGCAACCTAATCTTTCTTTCCATGAATATGTGCCGTTAATGATGTGTACAGGAACGTGCTTAAAGCCACAATTGAAGTCCCACGGATGGGTGAAGTCAACTTTTATTGCACACAACTTGATCACCTCGACGAGAGTTGGAGGATGAAACAGATCAATGCTATCATTAAATCAAGCGATCATCCCCATGTTCTGGCAGGTGGCATCAATTCACTTAGCGGATCAGACTACTCATTTGATAGGTGGACTAACATCGTGAAGGTAACGAAACAATAACATTTCCTTTTATGGAAATGATATGTACACCATGAACTTAATGTTTAGCACCACCATATATAATACGATAAAGGTGGTGTATGAATAACTTTGGCGGTCTACATCTCACCTTGTATATTAACGCTTTAAGCAGCTAAAACACGTCCAAACGCTATCTCTCACAACCCGTCTTATTACACCTATCTATGTGATTATTCAGAATCACGTTGTCACTTTCAAAACGCAACCCTAACACATACAAACTAACTATTTTAATGTTGTTACAGTATTATGAAGAGTTGGGGAAACCAACACCAAGAACAGACGTCATGAGTTTTCTACACGAAAACAAGTACATCGATGCAAAACATTTCGCGGGTGACTGTGAGCCAGCTGTGATCATCAGTAAAGGCCAAAGTATGAATTACAACCTTTATCTTTGTAGTGCGCATGTTACAACAGGTTTGATTGTTTTGTGATTCGTGTATCAGGTGTACAAGGAACGTGCAAGTATGGTACACGAGTAGATTACATTTTGACATCTAAGGGGCTGCAATATCAATTTGTGCCAGGATCTTACTCGGTAGTATCCTCAAAAGGCACATCTGATCACCATATCGTTAAGGTTGATTTATTAAAACTCAAGGATGGTGATCACCATGACAGGAAGCGGGCAAAGAAGATAACACAAAATATTGTCAAATTAGCATACGAGGGTGCTTGCTGCACATATACATAAGTCATCTAACATATGATATTCGATACAAAACTGGTAAACATTGTCCGGAGATATGTATTAACGACTAGCTAGCGATCAAAACCGCTATTGGTATTTTTCTGATGGGATAAAACTCTAGAACAGGTAATGCGAGAACTAGTTATAACTTTGTAACTAGTTGTTTCTATGTATAATTGTATCTGATTCTTTTTTTGGTCTATGTAATGATTATTTTAGTGCTATCAACAAAAGTTACTATTGTTAAAGGTACCAAAATATATACTGCAAAAATATGAATTTAAAAAATTAAGAAAAATAAACACAAACTTTTACCTATTCTTTTTGGGTAAACATAAAAAGCAACAAACATTACATGATCATCAAAAATTCATGTAATCTAACTCCTCCATTAACTACTTGTATTCCCAGCATCTCTATATACATACATATGTATATCTGTATATATGCATGCACCCCAGCTTCACAGGTCCATCCTTTCTTCCATGGCAAAAAACCAACAATCTGCGATCAGCATTTACCCAAGTCG
Organism: Solidago caesia; assembly: GCA_028566075.1. Taxonomy (NCBI): domain Eukaryota; kingdom Viridiplantae; phylum Streptophyta; class Magnoliopsida; order Asterales; family Asteraceae; genus Solidago; species Solidago caesia. Next base: position 16,608,392 of record JAOXNX010000028.1, read on the forward strand.
AAGCAGGCTACACAGATGTTTGGTGGCGGAATCATCAAAAGCGTCATGACATTCCCCTGTAGCCATGGATTCTTGTTTCTTGTTGAAGAATGAAGGGAGAGGTAAAGACCTGGGTGAGGGAGAATGAAAGAAGGCCGACCCTGCATACGAATCATCACCATTTTCGCAATGCAATTTCAGCTTTCCTTCTCTTCCGGATGTTGAACCCATCTTCTCCGGTAATAGTCTCTGGGGTTGCGGTCTTTGATAACCATTGTTGTTGCATACCGTTGTACGATATGAGTTCCCATTTTTTAGAACAATCACCGGAGCAACATTGCTGAAGCAATATTCTTGTGGGCGCAACACCTCCGTACCCATCAGCTTCCTTGCGAAAACGAGGTGGGTATGGAGAAAAGAAAAGGAAGGAAAAACTAAATTCTAAAAATAGACCAGAAGAGAAATAATTTATGAAATATGTGTCTATTACTATCAAATATTAGAACCAGAAGTTGATTGGTTATATATACCAAAACATTAGGAATAGGTGGTGAAGAAAAAAAGGTGGGTTGGGTTACAACAGCTGTAATTTTGAGTGGATTACATGGTTCTTAATTGGCTCCATATGGCTTGTGAAATTTTCATTTAGTAAATAGGATGATTTTAGTTATATATTTTCTCTCTAACGGGTCATATGGCTAAAATTAAAAAGGTAGGTAAGACGGAAACAACATTATCAAGAATTGGTTTAAAGTCGATTAAAATGTGTTTTTTACACCAAAGAAATCTCGTTACTAAAGGAAAGATTTGTGAGAAGCAAGTGAAACAGATACGGCAGAAATAAGGAGAGATAACAAACAAGAAACCAAAAATGGAACACCTAAACTACAACCCACTTAGAAACACGGGGGGTTCTGAATCCAATCTAACCAGTTTACAACGACTTTACTTCACCAGCTGCAGCCAATTTCCAGATTAGCCAACAGAGTACAAACCCCCCTGGCCGTTGTCGCGATAAACTGACTAGGAAAACCTCTAAAATGATTTGCACTGGCTGAGCTAAGAATACAGTCGAGTGCCAGGTCCTTAGGAATCAAGATTCTCCACCAAGCCAGCATTTTTGACCAGATAGTTTTATCCAAGACAACCAAAAGAGAAAAGTGATTTAGATCCTCGCCATCACATTCACAAAACGAGCAATTTAACGAGCCACAATCAAAACCTTTAGTGAGGTCGAAAGCTTTCCATTAATGAACTGCCAAAACATAATGTTGACCTTGATTGTAACAAATTTGTTCCAATGAACAGTGAACCCCTCAATGGGCTAGCCTTTTATCCAACACCTACTAGTTGCTACTTGCTTTTAGCAAAAAGCTGTTATAGCCACCAAGAGTCTAGATCAGATTGTCACTTTGATTAGATACCATCATACCACGACGTCTCTAAGAACATACTGAAGGCCATTCCATTCTTCTATTTCACGACCACCTCTAAACCTTCTTAAGCACGTATTATTTTTGTTTCTAATTTGCATTAACATAATGTAAAGTTACGCTAAAAGGTAACTTATACAATGTACAATAAACATACCTCAAACCTAATTCTTTAAACCATGATCGATAATATTTTATGTCGACTGCTTCACATGATTCATGTAAGATTTTGTTCACATTGGACCAAACAAACTTCAAGTCTTATAACCATTAGGTACGAGTGTATAACTGTTATATAATTGATAGCTATAAGACCTCGTTTGCATCTTTGTAGTCATAGAAGCATCATAGTAACCGGTGTTAAAACATATCCAAGTTACAAAAGGTAGTCCATATAAATCAGCAAATTAAAAAATTGAACAATTATAAGATGAGACTTACATATAGTGGGAATAAACAAGGTTAACAGAGCTTGCAGCTCCTGCGGCAGTAACCAGGAAGTTCAGAAGCTCCAACCATATACTCTTTGTTCTTGGTGCACTCTCCCAATGCTGCCCATCTCTCACAATTTTCATTCATGTCTTTGCAATCCCCACCTTTATCAATAATCTTTTCAAATGAGTCAACATGGATCCATTTGGTTGCTGACCATTTCTCCCCTAGGAGTACAGGGCAACCACCGTGGAGGCTCATTGCATCCGGGATTGCTGTTGGGGACAGGCTGAAGAAGAGCAGCGCATCTCCTTTTTTTGGTTTTACTGTTTTGTTTTTACACAGGCGTATTAGATAGCGCTGACGATTTTGATCCACTTACTTATGAATGGATCAATTCATATCTTATAACTAAAAGAAAAATAAAAAGCTAGATAGAAAACGGGTCAAAAGGGCCAAAAGTTGCCTAAAGTGTATATTTAATGCATACAGCTCCCCATATCATTTTATTCAAGGGAAAAAATGACTTAGTAAGCTGACATAAATAATTGAGCTTTGTCATCGTATGTTTTACACTAACTATATATTTAATTAAAGGATCAAATGGGTTGAAAATTGTCTAAAGTGTGATACATGCAACTCCTGAAACATATTATTCAAAATAGTGAAATACTAGACTATTATTGAAATAATTCATTTTACGTAATCATACATGACACTAATTATTTAGAAAAGAATAATTTTTAAGTATTTTTTTGTCTATGTAACATGACATATACAAAAAAAACCCACTTTAACTTTACCCAACCTGACCATATTTGCAACCTCTGATATTAAGTGGCTATGAACTAATTCTCAACAGACAGGTAAAAGAAGCAACGCTACGATTTGTGCCTATGGCTCACCTGCAATTCCTTTCTTTGCACATTCAGACAAATCATCATCTGGTTTTGATGTTTTCTGATGACGCGAAGCCTTCTATCAACATTTTAAACAAGAAATATTTTAAACTCAAACAAGAAATATTTTTCACTTTAAGTGACTAGAAAATTTTCAACTAACCTCCGCTGATGGGAAAACTGTCTCACCACCTTTCTCAACGTCGCTGAGATACATCAGCACAGTTGCTATTCGGTGTCCACCGCGTGCAAGATTAATGGGGTCGGTGAAGTAATCGAAGTGTGGGTCATATTTTTGACCATGCTCATATCTCAGTACTTGAATGTCCTCTCCGTTCTCTGAAAAAAAAATGATCATTCACACATACAAATAAAGTCAACAAAATAAGAAAGAAAGAAGCTCTAGGATCAGACAAAATATGATGTTGATAAGTTCTTTAAGTACGTCCATGAACAACCAAATTTATGCATATTTATGTGTAATACACACAAATCCATAGAAACCTCTGATGCAAGTATCAATAACAAGACATAATTTACTTACAGTGTTGGCCATATCACGACATACCTTTTGGTAAGAAGGTCCAAGTTGCAAGTTTATCTTCTATGCCAGCAACGATTGGATCCTAAGACAAATGTAAATGAATATAAATGGGCAGAATACAATAGAGAAAGAAAGAAAACATTTAATTAACCAGAAGCAATTAACGAGACATCATCTTTGGAAGATTGTAACTGCAATAGCATAATGAACAGTCGATTATCTTGAGCAACCCATCAAAAGTTCAAAATAGATAGAAAAGCCTCTAACTAGTCATAAATGCTAAAATCGTAACGGGTTCTCCATTTTGAATAGGTGATTAACAGTTGTACTTGTAACACAGTTTAGCACCCCATGATAATCGGAATGGAAGAACAAACAAACCAACAAAGATATGTTACATGAATTGAACCGAGCACAGATTAGATGGATCATAAACTTGATATTTACATATACAACGATTCCCCTACAAACTACTTGCTTACAAAAAGTAACATTGGATTTTAACTTAGTGGCATTCTATTAGTATGTGGAAGGCCATTAGGAGAAATATAAGATGTTATTGCAGGATCACCAATAATTAATTTCAATAGTAAGATGGTGTTTGATTTCGACTTTATAAGAAAATGTCTTTAATGTATTAAGTCATATTGATCTGTTTGTTTTTGACTTAATCCATAAAGGATGACTTAACTAAAATTGTCATAGGTTCTTTATCCATTAAGTCACTAATTGTTCATTCAACACATAAAACAAACAACAATAAACAAACAAGCCCGACTTGATGATTACACGTGTAAAACAGCAACAAAAGTACCTTGTTCTTTGGAATAAACATCCCAGAACTAGTCCGAACCTCACTAAGCAGACTCTCGCCGGAATTACCATCCGCAACTGAAGATCTCTTCAGCTCAGTTTTAGCCTGGTACATAACAACCCCCCCCACACCCACACACAATACATATCAATCACTGATCCCATATCAGTCAAAGAACTAACACATAACAATGAACAACTTATATATTTATATATCTATATCTATATCTGTATATCTATATCTATATATTAAACATAAAAAGTAATTACTTACAAGGGAAATCAGGTGATCACATTCTTCTTCAGTAAGAAATCCTTCATACACAAATGCTCTGCAAAACCAAATATTGTATTAATACTAAGCTCAATATTGCAAGTAAATAACTTTATAGATTTAAAAAAAGAAAAGAAAAAAGAGATCAAACTTTTTTTATAAAAAGATTAAAACTTTGACCTGGGTTTCCAAGAAACTTGTTTCACTTTAGATGGGTTGATGATGGATGAACTTAAAGATTGAGAAACAAATAATAAAAATGAAATTAATAATAATAATAATAGATGAAAATTAGAAATATTAGTCATTGTAATTAATTTAGTACTAACAGATCTTGTGTGTATGTTTGAAGTTGTGTTTTTGTAAAGTCAAATGAAGACAGAAAGATGAAACAAAGATTTAATTTATTTTATTTAACTGATTTTTGTAAACATGGTTTTGGCATGATATATAAACAAAGGAGGTGCCAAACAATTTTATAAAGTTACCACATAGTATAATTTTTATAGCATATCATACAAACATATAATACGTGGCCATATAATACATAAGGTATTATCAATTCCCTATAAATAAATGAGAAATCTAATATAGGGCGGCCGGCCTACTACAGGCACCTGTAGGGATTAGTGTGTGAGACAGCGATCCACAAACTAACGCATGGGATGTAGCCTTCCTAGCCGCGTGCAGCCTACCTGCTGAAGACCGTAACGTAAGTAACTCAGCGCTCCATACGTGGGAAATGAAAGCAGAACTCGTTGGCAAAACTGCGTATTTAAAAAATGCAGCAAAAAAGGATTTTTTTTTTATAAAAAAAAAAAATTACAATCTAACTCTTTTAATTAGTAAATAAACAACATGCTCCCTAACTTTCAACATGATTGCAGTCAATAACAGCCATGATTTTCCCATAAATAAAAATAAAAATAAGGTTCTGCCGTTCTGGTAGTAGAAAAATTCTATAAATGTGAATTTCTTAAAATTAAATTAAATTAAAGTTATTAAAAATGGAGAGGGTAAAAACCTCTTTCGTAGTTCCATCATTAATTAAAATCAATAAATCATGAAACTTCACATGTGGGCAAAGTTAGTTGTGTTCAATTTTACTTTTTGGTAAATTATAAACTTTTATATTCTAAAACTTGTTTTTGATAAGAATTAAACTGTTTAGTTGTCATCTAATTGCATCATTCCAATCGAACTTTAGAACTCCAAAACTAGAGAGTCAGAGAGTTATGATACACATACGGATATGTTTATGGGTATGGATTGTTGATAAGGGGATTGTTTATAAGACAGATTTACGATGGGACGGGACTCGACGCTTTTTCTCACAAAAGTTTTAATGTATAGTGTATATTTTTTGCCCAAATGAACTTATATAAATTGGAAGTGTGCAAAGTTAAAAAAGATTAGTGTCCTTGCCTCCTTGGTCTCCTGGAAAAAAAGTTTCATTTCTACTTACTTTGTTTCGTATTCGAGTCTATATGTTAACTTTCAAGTTCTATTTTTTCCACTCTCACAGCCTTGCATTAACAGCCATTTAACATGTCATAATTAGTATTTCTTTTTTACCTCACAACCTTTATTAAGCACTACATGGAATAGTTAGCATTATTGAGATAGTTTAGAAGTATTGTAATTTGTTATTTAAAAAAAAAATGATCATAATTAATTGATGAGTAATCTGAACAAAATTAAAATGATATAAGATTTTTTTTTGGAAAGGCAAAATAATATATAAGATGAAAGGAAATTAACATACTTACTATTATTTGTTACGGATAAATATAAAATGGATGTTCATATCTTTATTATTAGAGATGTATTAAAATTTTAATTACTTAAAAGCCTATTACAACATTGTATCTATATATACATACCTCCTAATGTAATTAATGAAACAATTCTCCACTCTCTCCATTTCCCTCGCTATCCTTTATTATTTGTTCTTTATAGTTTTACAGTACGATATCAACACAAGTCTTAATAGTATCAGTCGATAATTTCTACAATGAAGAGTTGGTTATTTCTCTTTCTTTGAATGTACTTATATGAGGTAAAGGTTTGATTACGTAGACACAACTTTGTCTTAATTAGTCATACACATGGATGACATCATACACACATTATAAAGTGATTATTAATCTCCTACCATCTTCTATCAATCCATATATAAAAGAGTATTAAAATCACTCTTAAAAGAAGTAAGGACAATCGGATGGATTTTCACAAATAAGTTGTGGCCTTTGGATCACTTTGATGATGTCAAAAATCTTTTAATTATTTTAAGTCAAAATTAATTATTTGTTAATTAAGTAATAATTATGTCGTAATTATGAAAGGGTGGTACATAGTAAATCATCAGACTAATAGGAATGAAGCGTTAAATGGCGTCGGTTACATTTGAGACGCCAAACAGACGCCAACTGCCAGCCAAGTACACCGCCCAATGTGGCGTTAAATGTTGTACCCTGGCACATATCCGACGTCCACTTTTCCTGCAAAAACTACTGGTCACTGTGTGTGTATCCATTTTCCCTGCAAAAAGTCACCTTTTCCGATAAATAAATAAAAAGATTCCCCCACTATTAGCTTTTTCCATTTAATATTATCACCAAAACCAATATAGTTTTTTTAATTAATAATATAAAATAAAATAAATAGGGGCTTCCTTTGGACGCCCCACTCCAGCTAAAATCAAAAGACGCCCCCTTTGCTGACTGAGCGCCACATGGCAAGAGACGCCCCCTCCAGGGCTTCCATCAGGAGCCCTCACTCCTAACAGTCTAACAAGGAGTCTAGAATTTGTTAAGTTCAGCTTAGTTATGTTAGACTGTCCGGAATGGTAATGTAGGGGCACGCCCTTTTTGGGGATTTTTTTTTTTACTTTATATATTTATTAATATATTATGTTTGTGTGTGCAAAAGAGGGGCACGCCCGTGATAAATGGAAAGTTTACAAAACAATTTCACAAATATTCATGCAAAAAG
>JAOXNX010000028.1:16621852-16632405 GCA_028566075.1 Solidago caesia
TTGACGGGCATTTGCGCGTCATAAGGCCTCTTTATGACGCGCATTGCGCGTCAAGAATAGCCCTGTTTCTAGTAGTGAGTTGTACAAATATGTGTTTTTTTAATGAACAGATAAAATACTTGATTGGATTAAGATATTGTAATGGTAATTTCAGTTAAAAAATAATTTCGAAAAGCCAATATATTGCCTAAATAAATGCAAGAGAGCCACCCGATTTATACTTTGTTTTAAATGTGGAAAACATTATCGTCATAAAATTATGTTTTCATATTTTATTATTGATTTGTTATTATTTCAGGGGCCTATTTTTTATTCTCGAGCTGGACCTCAAAAAAAAAATAAAAATCTTGGAGACGGCTATGCACATAGTACAAAACGATTTTTGTTTTTCATAATTTATTAAGGAATGTAAGATCTGGACGAATTGATCGAAACATAATTATGACAAGTGCTTGTGGTCCTATGAAGATCTATACCAAATCATTTTATTTAATCGATACATCCATATATATGTAGCAACGGAGCCAAAAAGTACATAAAAGAGATGATGTGACCAATATTAAGCTAGTTTGGTATATAGATGCGTCGTTTGAAAAATATATTACATGTTCAATTCTAAATTTCTAATTCTAATTCTAATTCTAATTCTAATATATATCCATTAAAACAAATCTTTAATGAATGTTGAGGAGTTGGAAGTAATTTTTTTCATTTTAAATTTTCTTTTGGCAAAGGAACTATAAGCAATGATAGTATCGACAATAGGCATGTTGTCCTATCACAAACTTTTTTATTTAATAACCAAGCCTACTTATGATTTCTTGTTGTCTAGTAGGGAAAGTGAGAAACAATAATTGTCCTTACGGTATGGTATCTTCTTTAACATTAAAAATACCCATTCTGTCCCAAATGAGGGTTTATTTGTTACAAATATAAAATTTTACAAGATATTTAATTATTATATAGACAAAATCATAATATTGTTTTATTTTAAAGTTGACATTTTATTTTTGAAAATAAACATTAATTTTGAACTAACTCTGGATAGAAAGGTAAATACTCATTTTAGAATAAAGGGAGTATTAGAATATATAATACACCATTATATGTATTCTTTGTTTGTTAAAAAAAGTTATTCACGTTTGTAGATAAGTAAAAGAAAAAGATTGAGTTTTTTTTTCCCTTCCATTTGCAGGTACGTATATATGAGGAGTGTATGTATACAAATATGTATATATATATATATATATATACAGTGGCGGATCTTGACCCATTTAATAGGGGGGACCGAAAATCACATGACCCGAAAATAACATTAGGAAAAATAATCAAGGGGGCTGGAAGTCACAAGGATCCAAAAATAACACTAAGAAAAATATTTTTTAAAACAAATTACGGATAAAATTAAATTACAAAGTGAAAAAACGGAGGGCCCCCCTTAAATGGGTCAAGACCCGCCACTGTATATATATTATATATATATATATATATATATATATATGGGGTAGGGTTAAAGTGAGAACCAAAACAATGGTGAGAACTATGAGAACCACTATTTCTCCTCACTTTCTCCCCTTTTTGGTATGTTTTATTTTATTATTATTTATTTTTAATAAAAACTCATTCCAAAAAAAAAATTATAAAACAAATTTTCAAAAAAAAAATAAAATTTTTATAGGTTATGTGTTGAAAACGGATGGATACGGTACGTGCGTAGCCCTTAGCCGAACGAGCGTAGCACGTTTCACCTGTTTCAAAACATTACAAAAGAACGGCGTGCTCTTAGGCATACTTGGAACCAATCCAGATATCTACTTGAATCTATTCAGTGCATCCATTATAAGCATTGCCGAGTTGGTTTCCCTCAAGCAAACAGAAATAAATCGTCAGCAAAGCACAAGTTGATAATCTGTTGTTTCTCACAATTATTATGGAGCCTGAAATTAGAACCCACATATACAAATTGTTGAAGCACAAATGTTAATACTTCCATAACTAAAGTAAATAAATAAGGGGACATATGGTCTCCTTGCCTCAAGCCTCTTGCTCGTTTGAAATAACCATGGATATTACCGTTAACACATAGGGAGAATGAGGTGGAAGTGACACAAGACATTATCCAGTTAACCATAGTATGATGGAATCCAAAACCCCTTAGAGTAGCTCTTAAAATTTGCCTTTATATATGAAATACTCGACTCATTTTATTTTTTTATTTTTTTATTTTTTTAAAACGACGTCATAATTCGTAACAAATCATGTTTATGACTCATATAATTGAATGACACATGAATATATACTTGTGTAACTTATTTAAGGTTAAAAATAAGATTTCCAGAAAACAAGATATAGTGCACCGCACCTCACCAAAGAAGGATGCATCGCACCAACACCTAGTCCCAGTTTTGTTTTGCTTCAGCATCAAGAGTGTGTTGCACCTTGCAATGGTGCGTTGCACCAAGTTCAGAAAAAGACGTCGAGTGCGTCGTACCATCATGTGGTTCAGTTCTAATAATTTCCTACAACTCAATCAAAATCAACTTTTACCTCATGAAATCTTTTCCGTACTCTCTCAAACACTTCCAAAATAATTATATGGAATATATATGAGTAACCAAACCAAATTTACCATATGATTTGCAACTTCAAAAGACACTTATGAACATTTCATGACAAACATGTGGACTCGATATTGAAACAAACATTTAAAAGAAACTTGTACCATTAACAACCGTGGATGGTTGAATTCAAAATGTTATTAACGTGATGGATGTATATTTCAAACCTCTAAATATATATTTTATGTCAAAAAATAACCCCTCCCGTCCCCCTACAAGTGTCCATGTGTTTTAGTTAGTTTAAGATATGTCAAAATAAATGTCCACTTTTGTTTTTAACCAATCAAAAAAGACTTTGGTAGATATAAATGATATTTTGCTGGTGGAAAATATAATGATTACACATTTCTTAAAATTATGTTTATTTTTAATATGAATATTTATTTTGAATCGGACTAAATAATACCTATGTATCAAAAACTACTCAAATTTGTCATGTGAAATAGTTTTCAATATATATTGGTAAATGAATTATTTCTTTTCCCATTAAAATTACCTAAAAGAGACGAGTGTTTTAAACTCAGATGTATGCAATCTAATCGTGATATTCCATGACCCCTATTCGAACTTTTTCTTGACAACCCCAAATTATACCTAGTAAAATTTGAATCTCAAATCTCTTGTAAAAATATCATCATGATAATCATTTTGAATTTAGTCCACAAATTTAAAAATAAATAATTTTTTTTATATGATTAGAATTCATAGGCCTAAATATGTCTAAGAAAGAGATCAAAACATATTAGGGGGAGTGAGTGGCTTCAGTGAACCCCTCGGTGGCGATCGGTGAGGCCATTTCAGGGAAGATTTTGGGGAAGATTGCCGAGGAGAGAGAAAGGAAGAGGAGTGTGATGATGACGAGTAACAGTCAAATGGCATGTTATTTTCATATTTTTTTTGCCTTTTTTTTTTGTTTTTCATATATATATATATATATAGGGAAAATGGAAGGTGTGGTGGTCATGTACCCAAGCTAGGTATAGAACCCCTCACATACTAATTTTTTAATATTTGTTGTACAATAAATAAATGATCTGGGCCCTATGAATTTTATGGATTAAAAAACTAAGATGTGAGGGGGTTCTATACCTAAGCTAGGTACATAACAATCTCATACTTTTCATCCTTATATATATATTATGTAATGTTATGATTTTATGTGCTAAAAATATATGAAAATTATTTTTGGGTAGATTGGTGACCACTCCCATGAAATCGGTGAGTTTTAAGGAGAATTGGAGAGTTTTAAATTAAAAGATTTTTATTAGGTAAAAGTGAAGTTAGAAATTAAAAAAGTTCAGGTGACCATTCCTCCCCAATACGGAAAAAAACAAAATGAAATTTATATTTCAATAGTTGATATATTTAGACTCACTGTTAAGCAATTTTTTGTATGTTGGCATAAGCAAGACTAAATTTTTTTTAATAAAAAAAAAAAAAAAAAAGAAAAGAAAGTGTTTGGTTAATAATATCACATGGGACGTGTCTGTCTCCATACATATCTCTATTGATCTAGAACCACGTATATATATGTATAAAAACACAAATGTACAGCAGCGTGTGTGTGTATTTTCAACGTGCTTTCCTTCTTCTTCTTCTTCAAATCAAATCAAATCCTATATAATTCAATTCAATTCAACTTGTAATAAAATTCAACTCTTTCTTTCTTTCTTTCTGCCTTAAAATCAAATTAAATAAAATTCAGAATTGTACAACAACTACGAGAGGAGAGCAGAGCAGAGCAGAGCTGGATTTCAAATCAAAATCTCAACTTCAGTCATCAACAATTTCTGTCCATCAATTACCTTCCTTTTACGTCACTTTTTTATTATTCGGTATTTATTTTTATTTATTTTCACCTTATTTTTTTTTATATATTACTTACATAATTCTGTGTGTGTGTATGTACCGATAAAAGTCTGCTAATAAACTTGTTTTTAGCTTTATTTCATTCATTTTCTCCATTTTCTTTGCTAATTTCAGCTTCAGATTCGTATGATTCTCTCTCTTTCTCTCTCTGTATATGTATATATATATATATATATTGTGGTGATGTAATTTGTTATTAAAGTTGTTTTATATGTACATTTGCTCGAATTCGTTGGTTTACGAATTCGAATTGATAAGGTTTTCCGTGCTCAGATGTCCGGGAGAACGAGTCTTCGACTCCCTTTTACGCTACTGTCTTTCATCTTTTAAGTTCCATATTATTCTGTATATGTGTTTGTGTGTGTGGCTGCTTCTTTTTTTGTCACATCTAATGTGTGTGACCACTTTTTGTTCCATATAATGTGCTGATGGAATCTATTATTATTATTATTTATTTATTTAGTAAAGTTGTTTTTTATATTTTGTTTGTTTCAGTGATCCAAGATTCCGTTTCAAAAGTTTGTTTTGAAAGCATCAAACAGCTGCTGCTGCTGCTGAAGTTTGTTATTCGACGGGCCAAGATAATTGGCCAATATGGTGTTCGATTCCGGGTTATTGCTTGGGAAACTGGGTATGGATGGATTGGCTACCTCTGAGTATTCATCAGTTGTATCTATGAACTTGTTTGTTGCTCTTCTTTGTGCTTGTATTGTCATTGGTCATCTTTTGGAAGAAAATCGATGGATGAATGAATCTATCACTGCACTTGTCATTGTAAGTTTTGTGTTTGTTTGCTGAAATGTATGGACTTCAATTACTTTTTACCTAAAATTAACAGCATTGACTACATGCTGAAACTTGATCTGTCGATGAAATTTGGAACAATTTTGAAGTTAATTTTTTTGTTCAATTCGATGACAGGGTATATGCACAGGAGTTGTTATTTTGTTAATTAGTGGAGGAACAAGTTCGCATCTTCTAGTCTTTAGTGAAGATCTTTTCTTCATTTATCTTCTTCCTCCAATCATCTTCAATGCCGGGTATGTTTTTGTTTCTTTTTTAATTGTTAACGTGTTATGATATGAGTGATTTTAAACCTGTTAGTGAAAGACTTGCATTATTCTACTGCTTGGTTGTGATGTCAAAGTTGAAAGAATCTAAGACTGACTTGATTACTTCAAAATTTTCAACCAAGGGAAGAACGTCATTGTTTCTACTTTCAAGATATATTGTCTATATCAATATATTGAATTTAAAGTTTTGTTTGCCTGCCTTTATAATTTTTTTGCTTGCCTATAACCAACAAATGGAATATCTGAGTGAAATAGGTTTAACAAGCCCATTTTGGGAAACAACACTCTCCTTTTGGCTTATAGGAGAAAAAACATTTTTTTATTTATTTTGCTGGCATATTATAATTGGTTAACCAAGCTTAAGCTAGTCCACGTCGTTGGATTTTTTGCCACCTTTGAAGATCCACTAAGTTAGTACTTTTGGTAACGTTAGGTGTATTGACATGGTTTGTTATTTTATGTATAAGGTTTTATTTAGCCAATAACTGCTTTTGGAGGCAAATAAAGTGTAGTTGATAAATGACAATCATATAAACTATAGCTTTGTCTAACAAAGTTCATGTTGCGTCCAAAAGAAAAATGTGTTAACAGTGCTGATGCACGATGCTCTTTGTCGCGCTTTCCATATTCATATTTTCCACTATCAATCACCCAATATGTAGGTGTCTATGTAGAGTATATAGCTCCGTTGTTTTAAGTTTTGTAGCATAAGTAGAACATCTATTAACTAGTCGATATATATTTTGTATATTCCTAGCAAAAGTTCTCCATGTAGATTCAGTGCACTGTCTCGGTATTCTAGTTATTTGAATTTTTTCCTGGTTATTACCTTAAGTTGTCTCTCTTATGTTTTTACGATAAAAATGAACAGGTTCCAGGTTAAGAAGAAACATTTTTTTCGCAATTTCATGACCATTATGCTATTTGGTGCCGTCGGTACCGTGATATCTTTCACCATTATCTCTTTTGGTAAGTTCTGAAATATTCCCTTACACACACCTCCCTCGTTATTGGTTAAAGGCCTTGTGTTCTTTGAATTGTTCTTACTTATTGATATTGTCCCTATGTTGAATGTTATGTGGTTCATTGACTGTTTCTCTACCATTGGCTAGGGGTATGACTGTCTACATCATACCTCCCCCATACCCCGCACACGGGCGGAGTTGGGTATTCTTTTTGCTGCTCATGTTTGTAAATACTTCATGGCTTTTCAGTCTCAAAAATTTGGTCTAATTTATGGGCAGGTGCTACAAAGATTTTCAGCAGGATGAATATTGGCTCTCTTGAGTTGGGAGATTATCTTGGTAATGACTTGTTTTTACATTCCTTTATATAAACTAATTTTCCCTTTAAAATCTTCTTGTTTGCTAAACCTTCAAACTTCTTTTCAGCAATTGGTGCAATCTTTTCTGCAACCGATTCTGTTTGCACTTTGCAGGTACATATGGCATCATTTAGCTTTGGTTTAGTCATAATTAGAGGTGTCAGTTCTGATACATTTAACTGGGCCGATATGGATTGTGTTTTATCTCAAACAGATCAAAAGATTAGCCAAAAAGGGAACTGGTCAAATGGGTCAAACAGGTTGAAAAGGCGTTCAAAATTTATTTCTAATAAGACATGACACGACCTTCTAAATCATTGCATATCAAAAAAATTCAGATTAATATTTCAATACTTTTTTTTTCTAATTGTATCTGACATATTTATTACGTGGTATTCCTGTTTCAAGCCATACAAGATGACATATTCAATGCGAAAACTTTTTGATTCGTGTTCCAACCAACCCATATTGCCACCTTTAGTGAGAGTCGGCAACCCTTTCAAGTGCTAATGTATCTAATCTGACAATGCAGGTGCTCAATCAGGATCAAACCCCTTTATTGTACAGTCTGTTCTCTGGGGAAGGAGATGTGAATGATGCTACATCAGTTGTCATATTCAATGCAGTTCAAAACTTTGATTTATCTCAAATCACGACTGTTGCTTTTCATATTCAATGAGTTAATAGGAAGTGAATAAAAGTGGCTTATCATGTGACTGTATACTTGATTTAATGAAGGTATGGATTTGTTAGAATCATACTCCAAGTATAATTCTTTAAGGTATGGATTTAGCTATGGAGGCTTAAAAGTTCAAGAAGATGATATTCCCTCGGTTGTGTCTACTGGAGGTAATCATATATACTGGCCTTTTCTAGATTTTTGATTGAAACATTTTATGAAGTTCAAATAATGAATATGCTTTAGACGACTTTCAACCCGGTTGGCTAATTTGACCTTTCTTCCATAGCTAATTTCTTTCTTAGATGAACACAACCCAAGTTGGGTGATGGAAAGGAAATTGCAGTCAAGCTTTTCTAGGAAATAACAATCCAACAGGGTAAAAAGGAGTTCGCAAATGAGGTAATTTTCACTAATGATTTCTGTTTGAGTTAATAGGAAGTGAATAAAAGTGGCTTATGATGTGACTGTATATTTGATTTAATGAAAGTGAGTCTTCTATCAAGAATACATCATAGAAACTTGGTGAGGTTTTATGGATTTTGTCAAGAAGAAGGGAGTGATATTATTTATGAATTCATGCACAATGGGACCCTCAAAGAACATCTTTATGGTATCCTCTTGATTTCATTTTGTCATCCATTGACATTTCCAGTCTTTTCGTCTTGATTAACAAGGGTTCTATTTTTAATTAAGACCTTTAGCAAAGGAACAAAGAATGAAGTCGATCAAACATCTTGAAATTGCTGAAGAATCGGCCAAACGTCTTTTCGTCTTGATTAACAAGTGTTCTATTTTTAATTAGGACCTTTAGCAAAAGTTTGTTTCCTTACTATTTCGTCTTAGAAGTAGACTACACATATTTTTATTGATTTTGGGCTTAGAAGGAGACTAAACATATTTTTATTGATTTCAGCCTTTTTACTTTTTTAGTATATGTGGTTGAGTTTACGGAGAAGGTTGTGAATACTGTAGAAGCCGTAAAGTTGACAGTGGAGGAAAGGAATCTGCTTTCGGTTGCAAGAATGTGATTGGTGCTAGGAGAGCTTCGTAGATGATCATTTCTTCCATTGCACAGAAGGAAGACAGCCGTGGGAATGATGATCATGTCATTCTAATGAAGGACTACTGTTCTGTGATGGGTGTTGAAAGGAAATAGGCTGTCGAGAACACTATTGGACTTCTTTGATGAGGTAATTTTTTTTTTGATCCAAGGTTTTGCCCATTAGTTGAAACTTGAAAGAGAGTATATAAGGTTGGCTCTTAAATGTTGTTGCTGGTAAAGTTGGTTCCTGTTATCGGTTCAGGTGAGAGGCTCAAAAGGGCTATTGGTTTGCAGTCAATTTTTTCATCCCAGTTACTCAATGGCTAGAGGTTTCTCAATGTATATAAATATATACTTGCATATATTACTACAATTACTCGATTTAATTTCATAGTTGGGAAATAAATAAAGTTCCATTTAATTATTTTTTTTCTTATATAAATATCCTAACACAAGCTAAATAAATTGGTGTATGGATCAGGGACTTTGACGCCTTTGATCCAGTTCTCTTTTTTCTTTTTTATTTGCAAGACATGAAGTTCTTAAGGATTTGTATGTAAGTCGTTTGTAACTTTAACAATTCTTAAATATAAAAGTAAACTAATCTTTAATAATATTGGTATAATTATTTGTTACAAAACTTTAAATAAGATTTAATTGATCGTACAAGATTTATTACTAATATATTCCGCCTTTTATGGTGTTAGATACACTTACGGCTTACCCAAGCAGCCATTTTGGTTGAATAGGAAGTATAAGAAAAACGGAAAAAAGATAAAAAAGAAAAAAAGAAAAAAAGAAATATAGATGGATGGATTGGAATTTGGTTTTGTATGGTATTTGTATATGTAGTTAGATAACCATTTTTGGGTTTAAGTGTTGTTAAAGAAAACTCTTAAAGAAAAAAATTGTAGTTAAAAAAAAACTTGTGTGGTTAGTGGTGTGTTTAGATGGAAGTGTTAAAAGATATCTCTATATTTATTTTAGGTATATAGTTTTGGGTTTAAGTGTGGTTAAAAAAAATCCTTACAAAAAAAAGCCCATTTTGCGTACTTAAAAAAAGTTTATATGGGTTAGTGCCTTAATGGTGTGTTTAGGCTGAAGTATTAGAAGATATTCATATATTTGTTTTAGATATATAAAATAATTAGATTGTAAAAATCTTTAAAAAAATATAAGTTCACATGTTGATATTTGTTTTACGTATCAATTAATCGTAATGATAATGAATTATCATTTATTAACACTTATTACACAAATTTAAATGTTTTTGATTACCCACAAAAAAATAAATCAAATTTAAAACAACAAATAGCAAACACAAAAAGTGTATTCACTTAAAAAAAATTTACTCAAAAAGCCCGCGTTTACGCGGGATCTATATCTATTTTAATTGTATATCTCCTTCATTTAAGTTTTTAATTTAGATACTTCTTAAATAAAATGTTTCATATATTCCTAAACATACCAAAATACTAATTTAATATAGTCTTTCATTTCTATTTAGTATTTTTTATAGAAAATTAATGATTGTATCTACTGATATTTTCTAACTATTTAATTTTTTATAAACATTTGATTTAATAACAAATTGATATTTTCTAGCATTTTTATAACCTTCTGATTTATACCATATAAATAAAAAAGTTTATTATTAATTTAAAATTCTATTACATAACAATATATTACATAACTTCAGCTCAAATATTATTTTTTTCCCCGTACTAATTTATTTCCTTCACATAATCGGATATAATAAAAACAAATTTATTCAAAAAGCCCGCCTTTTGGCGGGATATAAATCTAGTTAAGCCTAAAAAAAGCAGATTCCATGTATTTTTATTTTATTTATTCTGACAAACATTAAAAAAAAGAATATATATATATAGAAAGAAAGCCACACCTCATCATCATCATCATGAATTAAATTAAAACAGTTTACAAG
>JAOXNX010000028.1:16638249-16651763 GCA_028566075.1 Solidago caesia
TATATATATATATATATAACCATATTCTATCGCTAGCAACAATCATAACCTAAAACAACTAAACATTCAAAACTCATAAATTCATCATCATCACCAAACATTTAAACAACTCAAGTAAGTTACTTTTCTACTTCTTTGGTAGTATTCGATATTTTGTATATTAAGTTTACATCGACCAATGATTGATAAAACATGGTTAACATGTATATTAAGTTCGATGTGGAATGTATAATAAATTTGTTTATACATAACCTGATTGTAAAGGTATAACAAGATATTCATATCTCATAATAAAACTTGAATATACAACAAACGAAAGATTGTTTATAAAGTATGTTTAGCTAGCCTTTATTTTTGCTAACACTAAAAGATGCTTCAATGCGAACCGGTTATAAGCGGTATTGGTACCAAAAATACCGGTACCGAACCGGTAATTTCGGTACGGTATTCGGTTCCTATATTTTATAATAACCAATTCCGGTACCAAACGATTCGGTACCAGTTTGATACGATATTATACCAAAAACCATCCCTACTAGAAATACTAACAAGTTGAAATTGCATAGTGTATATTGGTTCTGTTTTGGGGCCAAATCATTTGCTCTTTTAAAATGTTTAATAATAATGGGCCCTCCAACCTAAGTTTATTTCACAACCCATTAATTAATTAATGTTTCAAATAAGAAAATCGTGCGCCTGAACTAATTGAGAGCTAGATCTTTCAAAATATCAACATCATCATTTTCATGTTGAGTTCCATTTGTTATATTTTGTCACATTTTATTATATATATATATATAGCTTAATTAGGTATATCCATTATCATTTTCGAACTATTTTCTTGACTATCCCCAAAATTTTACCTAATGAGGTTTGAAGTTGAAACCTGTTATAGGAAATAAAATCGTCTAATTACTAGGCTACTTTATAAGTGGTACATAGTTATTTTATATATTTTACTTTGACTTGTGTAGAATAAAAAAAAATGAACATTAAACTCGCAACAATTTACGATCTTTTTATTATGTCATTATCTTACAAACGTGATCATTTTGAAAACTTACATTACTTTTTTTTAATTGATTTTATCTTATGATAACTAAAGAGTGTATTTACAACCTTGAAGAATATTTAATCAAATTGTGCAAAATGATTAAATGAGGAGTAATAATTGATAAAATGAGGAATATTTAATCAAATTAGCTAATATATTTATTCTAGTAAAATTTTTTTGGACACTTCACTTGACTATCTGAAGATAATTTCTTCAACATAAGCACTAAACAATTTAGACTACCCATATATGCAAATAACACAAAGAAATCCATTCAGTTAGAACGAAACCATACAATAACACACACTACTTTGTGTTTAAAGACACTTTTCGATCTTTTAAAAAAAAGTCAACACACTATTTTATTATAATCTCCCCTGAGGGTAGCGACCAGAATAATTAAGTCTTTTTCTTCCCTGATGATGATTCTCTTTTGGCTTTCAAGACTTCCAATTCAATCTCGTAGAATATGCATCCTCTATATCTTCAGATCGAGAGCAAGCAAATGCTCCCGGAATAGACCAATCATTTGCTCATTGTAAAAAGATATTAGCTAGTTTAAAACATGTATCATTTAAAGTCACAACAACAAGAAGGTGTGCAGGTCAATCAGCCTTAGGGAGTTTGTTTTCTTACTCAAGACGAATTAGCAGCTACACTTAAGTCTGTGAAATTGAACTCTTATAATGGTTTATTGTTGGATAACATTCAGCTAGTATAAGGCTATGTATAAAGGGATATCTTTGGATAGTTTTGATGAAATCAAATATGTCTGTGAGGTATATTATTTTTAAAACAATTATAAGGTTTCTTGGGTAGCTTGATCTTTGAGAATACTTAGGGTTATTTAGTCAAGTTTTAGTTTTCGGTTCATGCAACAAGCAAAATGAAGACAACCTACAAATCGGTTTTCGAATTGTAAGGTTAGATGATCTCACATGGACGTCAAATTCCAACACTCGGAATTAAAGTTTCTACTTTTTCGCTTGATAGATTTCAGTCTGACTTGTTGCAAGTCTTCCGACAACAATATACATATCCATAAGAGTTTCAAGTCTAGTTTTCTTAAAAGACGTTTAAACCGCTTTACCAGTATTTTCTTTTTCTTTTATAGTCAAATCATATTAAACCAAATCTGAGTATTAAAAGTTTAAAACAAGTAAATATATACTCACATTTCTTTATTAAAATGTTTCTTTATTAAAATGTTTTACTTGAAAAGTGTAAAACAGCCATTTGGGGTTTTTCACTTTTCACCATTTGTATGTTTCTTGCTTTTCCGTTGGTTCCAATCCGTTATAACCCAATCAACGGTTGAGTACGTGACTAGCCCCCCACGCATATATACATTTTTTTTTCTTGAACAGCCCCACAGATATATATATACATGCATCCCAAATTAAATTAAAAATTAAATTAAAATTAAATTAAAAGAGAAAAAACGAAAACAAATTTAAAGATTCAATCATTTTAAGAAAAGGGTTTTATTACACTTATATATATTATCTCACAATAAAAATAAAAAAAGCTTCCATCTTTTTTTTTTAGGGTTTTGTTAAAGATCCAATTTTTATTCGATTTTATTATTATGATTCACATTTTGGGTTCATATTTTATAAAATTTTAATATTCATGAGGTTATATATATTTATTTTTATTATAATAAATTTAGTTAGTAATTAGGGTTGTGGAAAGTAATTTGATCTGGGTTTTAATTGGGGAAAATATAATATAATTAAATTAATTTAGAAATGGATTATAGCCGGGAAAGTGGTGGGGCCGGAACAGTTTTAACTCCGGCAAGATTTGTGTGGCCTTATGGTGGAAGAAGTGTATATTTAAGTGGCTCTTTTACTGGGTAAGTCTTTGATTTTATGGCGCAGATTAAGTATTTGTAAAAATGCCTGAATGAATAGGGATGAAGTTTTTGTAGAAATGATTGTGTGTATGTGTGTGTGTGTCTTTGCGTAGGTGGTCGGAACATTGGCCGATGACTCCAGTCGAGGGGTGTCCGACGGTGTTTCAGACTATTTGCAGCTTGCCACCTGGTTACCATCAGGTTAGTTTGAAGGCTTTGAATATTGTGATCATGGGGTGATAAGTTGATAGAATGGTGTTAAAGTTAGGATGGATTTTGTTTATTGATATATACATGATTGTTTTTTTTATGTGTTGATGAACCATATATTAGTCTGCGATAATTGGTTGATGATCCTATAATAGGATATAGGATATTGAGCCTTTAGTTAGTGAGTTGATTCATAGTGCGGTGAATTAGGATATAGGAAATCTGCTCGGGGCTTATGGTCGTATCTTAAATAATGTTTGGGTCTATCTAAGTTTGTAGTTTTCATCAAAATTAAGTCTGTTTTTTATTGGTAATAAGCATGCTGGTTGCAAAAATAGATGTGAATTCATATGTGCCACTGAAGATTCGATAGAGGAGCTCTAATCTGGTGCAGGAGAAATGAAACCCAAAGTTCTTGATTGTCTAGTTTTTTACAGTTCTTTTTATCAATCAATTTTCAGCTGTTCTAAAATGCTGCATTAGAAGCAATTGTGATCCATAAGAAAGCAGCCTAAGATATCTGAGTTCATAAATTTAACAGGAGATTCACCATATATAGCACTTCCAATACGACAGATCCTTCTGAAACTAATATGATCTACAACATCTACTTAGATAGAATTTACATACAAATAGCTAGGTATGCATTAAAAACGACCTTGAAGGATGGAAGTCGTTTTTGATGCATCTTGAGACTAGAAGAAGATTGATAGATCAATTGGAACCTCAAACATTTGTCTTCTTTTTTTATTATTGTGAACAGTATTGGTCACTCTTGTTTATGTCCAAGAATATAGACACATTTATGGTTTCGTTGGGCCTTCCATAAATATGTTCACCTTCATAATTTAGCTCATTTATATGATATTTGCATATTGTTTATATTTTGTAGTATAAGTTTATTGTTGATGGAGAGTGGCGACATGATGAGCACCAACCTTTTGTAACTGGTAATTATGGTATTGTGAATACTGTACTCTTGACCAGGGAGCCAGACTACAATCCTGCAGTCTTGAGCCCTCATATGACTTCTGGTTCAAGCATGGATGTGGACAACGAGACATTTCAGCGAGTGGTAGGGCACTTGATTAAATTATAATTTTTTAAGTATATTTTTAGTTCACTGTATACTCTTTCCCATCCCCTAGTATTGCTGAGTTTAAGGTTATAGTAACTTACAGTAGGTTTTATTGTAGGTAAGGGTTTCAGACGGTACATTACATGAGCCATTGCAAAGGATTTCAGAAGCTGACCTGGAGGTTTCTCGTCACCGGATCTCTGCATTCCTGTCCACACATATGGCCTATGAGCTGCTTCCTGAGTCCGGCAAGGTCTGATATGATTCCTCATCTTTTAAGAGATTATAGCAGACATCACTTTGGCTTGACATTTTTTACCGCATCTGTTTTTTTTTCTTCTTCTTTTTTTCACAGGTCATTGCCTTAGATGTCGATTTACCTGTAAAGCAAGCATTTCACATCCTTTATGAGCAGGTATTTCCATTTTGTTTTTTGAAATAGAGTATGTCATGTGTCTAAAGTATAATTAATAACGTCATGGTGAAACTACTTGTTAATGATTTTGAGATCCTGTTTTGCTTACCTAAACAACCACATGCTAAGAGCATTGCTATATTATAGATTTTTACCCAGTTACTTATTAATGGGTTGTTTTGGGTTATGTTTTATTTCTAATGGCTCAACTTAACCAAATCATTTAGTTAAGAAGAAAATGGGTCAAATGGATGGAAATGGTCAAATGGTTCCAAAGTTGTTCAAAGTGTATACTATATGCATACAACGTTCTTTATTGCTTTATTCCAAATAATATTACTATGGTTCTGTGATAATAATCAACACACCAACAATTTTTCAAAAGTTAAGCCAAAAGGTGTTTTGTACCAACCTGACCTGACTAGTAAATAGCTACCAATCTTGACCCATACCATTCTGACCTGTCATCTGACCCACTTGTTTTACCATCTGTAACTTTTATTTACTATACGAATATTCATCAAGTTAGAAGGCCATTTCCGACTACTGTGGCCTGCGAGGATTCACGTTCTATGTACCTCTCTCCATAAGATCATGCTCGCACACTTAGTACTGGTCTATTACATTTTATTGTTTGAGCACATGAATCACATGATTAACTCTTTCATATGGAATGTGACAGAGATCATTACTAAACTTGATACATTTCTCACTTTATGTTCCTGCGCATTTTCTCTCTGGTATAATTATTTTATTTTTATGATCTCTAAAGTTGGGCAATTTTCAGGGAATTTCTACGGCTCCTCTTTGGGACTTTTGCAAGGGTCAGTTTGTTGGTGTTTTAAGTGCATTGGATTTTATTTTAATTATGCGGGAGGTAAGTTCGCGAATCCCGTTATCAGCATTGAGACTAATTGTTTTGCAGTCTGGTTGGATCTTTTTAGTTAGGAATATTTAGGGTAATAGTGGTGGGTAACTGGTGATGAGTTAATATTGCGTGTGGAAAACTGATATTCTTGGTTTACAATGGCTGATTGGTGATTTAATTTTTGCAGCTTGGTACTCACGGGTCCAACCTGACAGAGGAAGAACTTGAGACCCATACTATATCTGCTTGGAAAGAAGCAAAGCTATATTTAAACAAACAAACTACTGAGCATGGAAAATTATTTTCTAAAAGACTAGTGCAGGTGAGTGTTTGTTATAAAAGGTTTTACCCCTAATTTGTAATGAGAACTCTAAATGACCATTTGATGTATACTAGAGGTGGCCATTTATCCCAATTACTTATTAATGGGCCGACTCTATGTTATGTCTTGTCTTGAACGGATCAAATGGGTATAAAAGAAGATAACAGATATGAAACGGGTCAAACAGGTCGAAAGTTGCGCCAATTGTATTTTTACAGCCTTGAACCTCCTAAATCAATTCGTGATTAAATAGGCTAACAATGAAGTAATATAGTTTTTGTAATCATATTTGACATACTTATTAAAAGATCGGAAGACTAATGAGTAGTTTGGGTTAACACGCCGCATTTCAATCTGCGGTAAGTAATTAATCATTATTCATTTGACGTGTTACCGAACCTGCTTCCCGTGTCCATATTTTCACCTCTTATGTGTAAGTAGCTTACAAGACTTACCTTTTCTGTTCGAAGATAAGTTTGATAATACAGTTCTTGTCCATCTAGAATTTATGTTTGATGATCATTTTGCTATAATATAACTTGGTTTTGAGATAAGCAATTTGTAATATCTGGGGATATAAATTTTGATTGTTCAGGCTGGGCCAGATGAAAATTTGAAAGATGTCACCTTAAAGATACTGCAGAATCGTGTAGCTACAGTTCCGGTCACTCATTCAACCTCAGATGATGGTTCATATCCACAGCTATTATATCTGGCTTCACTTTCTGAAGTACTAAAACGTATGTTTTTTTTTTCTAAAGAAATTAATTTAATGATCACTCTACTTTACTAACTAAGAGCAATGCTATTCCAGTTGTTTGCAGATACTTTAGACATTCTGCAAGTTCATTGCCCATATTGCAACTGCCAATTTGTTCTCTTCCTTTGGGTACATGGGTTCCGAAAATTGGAGAATCCAATAGACAACCATTGGCGATCCTTAGACCAAACTCTTCTCTTAGTGCAGCCCTAAATTTGTTTGTGCAAGGTGTGTTCAATGTTCATTGGGTAAACAAAATTTTCCTATCATAATCATTAAGGTCATATGCTTCTCTTCGTTGCAATTATTTTATAGTTATCGTGTGTTTATTATTAAATTCATAACTTTATAAACATGTAAAGCTTAAATGCTGACACTAATCGGAATCAATAAGTTATGGAACCACATGAATGTTTAAGTGGTAACTACTTCCAGTATATTTGTTATTTTGTTCTTGTAAAATAAAGACGTGTCTCGGTATCCAGCATAGTTTTAAAGCTCCTGAAAAGTAGTATCGTTGATTTCGGTGTTTGTGTAATCATCTTTGCATCTTTTTATATACCGAGATTCCACATTTTTAAATAGGAGTTTTATAGCCTCCTACAATGTTTACTTTTTTTTGGTAAGCTTGAGTCAATGGTACAAACTTAAGCTGTTCTTCATAAATAACAAGGAAAATTCTGGTTAATTACTTGTAGGATGTTGCTGTAAAATTATCTCTTGTATTTTTTGATATTGCTTTATTTGGTATTTGTAGTTATGCTTTCTGTTATTTTGTCCTGATGGAATCGTGAAACCCAAGTATTAAAGCAACATTAATGGAAATTTTGCAACTTCCTTTTGCAGCTGAGGTAAGCTCAATTCCCATCGTTGATGACAATGACTCGCTGTTGGATGTATACTCTCGAAGGTAAATCTACCATCATACATCCTTTATATTTCCTGGCATTTTGTTATCAACTTTAGCATTGTTTTTACATATTGGTTTTACTCTTTGACAGTGATATCACTGCTTTGGCAAAGGATAAAATCTATACACATATTAACCTCGAAGAAATGACCATTCATCAGGCAAGTACCATTATGTCAGTTAACCCTTGTAATCACTAGTCAAATAGAAGAAGCGATGAATCTGGATGTGGAAATTGTAACCCATTTACTTATGGATTAGGTCAGTTAGGGTTGTATATTATTTCTAATGGGTTAAACATATAACAAATTTAAAGAATACTTAAAGAAAAATGGGTCAAACAGGTTGTATTTGTCCGAAGTATATATTTAATGCTTAAAACCTCTTAAGTCATTCTTAAAGTTAATGTATATTTTATCAATTAATAAATAATTAAATCATATTTGATTCACTTTCTATTTATGAAGTTTGTTTGAAACCATGGAAGAAAAAGTGTTTCAGGTTACACCTAGTCAACCCATACCAATAGTTATCTGTATGACCTAAATCCGTGCTTACTTGTTCTCCAACCCGCTGAACTGCCCATTTTACCACCTTTAGTTGTATATCAAGTACTTGATAAATGTGGTTTTGTCTTCCGGGCAGCGAACAGCAGTCATTTATTCCATGTTCCATTTTTTTAAAATAAAGTCTTTATTTGATGAATTGGGTCATCTCAGGCTTTGCAGCTGGGACAAGAACCATTCTCTTCTTATGGAGCAACCGGACAAAGATGCCATATGTGTCTACGCTCAGATTCTCTGCATAAGGTCATGGAAAGATTAGCAAAACCAGGTATTTTACTTACCTTTTCTTTTAAAGTTTTGCTAGAATTTTCTGTATGTAGTACACATGTATGTTATACATGTACACACCGTCAATGTAACTTGAAAATTGAATGCAGTATGTGGCTTTTACACCTATGCGACCACACACCTTGGCACTATTATTTCTGCAGTTGGTGATTTGGACCCATTTACTTATTAATGGGTCGATATGGCTTTTGTTTTATATCTAACAAGTCATGCTTTTTAGAAGTGACCCAAAGTTTATTTTTAATGTGTAAAACGTTCTAAAATGTTTTATTCTGTAATTAGCTTAGTGTTGAAGTTATTTGAACTTTTGTAATCATATTAGACACACTAGTTATTTATGAAAATTCTAAATATTTGATGAAATAACACTTTGGCTCAACCCCAGCCACTAAACCCGTTTTGACCCAATATCCAAACTGCCTGACACCCCCATCAATCCACTTCTAGACTTACTGTGTATTCAAAGATGCAAACCTGGAAACCAACAGTACATCTATAGTTCTGTTAGACTTAGACTGTACCTGTGCCATCCACCTGGTGTGGCACGAGTGGCTAACAAGTCAGACCCGTCTATTACATATAAAACTGGAAGTAAGTATAGCCTGCTGGTAAATTTTAAGTCAAAGAACAGAAAATGTCAATTCCTATGTTGTCTTATATATCTTCTTCAATCTTATAAATATGTTCACTCTACAATTACTTATGGCCTTATGGCCTTCTTCGAGTTTAGAGTACTAATGGTTTTCAAATATAAAAAAAGACACCAACTACATTGAAGCATATTCACATGCGTACATGCATGCATTATCATGTATACATTAGTTTTAATGCACTATGATTATTCATCATTCCCTCAGCAATACTGAACTGTTTGTAGATTTCCGAACTGGGATTTTCTTCTTGTGACATGTTTTGCCGAATATCTGGGTTATTCTGATCTCTGCAATACCGTTTTAGCCGTGTTGACCTTATACATTTTTTCAATCAGGGGTGAGACGAGTTGTGATTGTGGAGGCTGGAAGCAAGCGAGTAGAAGGTATCATTTCCCTAGGCGACATATTCAGGTTTCTGCTTAGCTAATGGATGCTGCAGCAGTCGTAATTCTTCACAATTCTTTCAAGCTTACAATTGCAATTTGGCCTTACGTTTTGACGAAGTGTATTAGTCTTGAGAGCAAAGGCATGTAAATCTAAAATGTATTTCTTTTGTTCATCACGTTTCTCACCACTACTTGACTTGCCTATGTGCTCTGCTAGTTTTGCCACTTTGTGGAATGCAGTTTTACCAGGCAACTAGGGTGTTTTTTTTTATAGACAACAAAAAAGAGAAACTTATGAATGATGGTTTTGTGTTGAGATTGGTGGTTCCATTCAGTCATATACAGTTTTATAGGTCAAACTTAATAGAATTCACATGCTTTTTTAGATGTTTAAAAAACATGTTTTCCATTTTGTGGGCTCGACTTTTCATGAGAATTAATTATTAATGCTAGAGATACCTTAAATAGGATTGTTCCAGAATCATGATGATTCACTTCCATCATGGGAAGTTATATATGTATAACTAGATGTGGAAATGGGTCGGAAAAAACTTGCTTTGCGACCTATAGATATCCACCTGTTGTAGGGGGTTAAACTGGTGATGTTTAACCTACAATGCGTGGGTATAAGTGAAATACTAGACGGCCACCCGCGCAATGTGGCGGTGGCGGCGACTAGTGGTGAAACTTGTGGTTACACGCAGAACATGTGGTTTTACCAAAACATGTTGAAACGCTTTGGGTGACCAATATGGGTTTACAATGAAACTTGCGACCAGATGCCCGTGAGTTAATGGTGAAAGAAAAACCCAACTTGGGCAAAAGGTGGGAAATAAACAATATGACAAACATTTCTTTTTATCTATTCCCCCCACCCCCAACCCCCCAAGATTAAGAACTTAAAAAACTTATAACGAGCTATGTCACTCGGGCTTCGCGGCGGTAGACATTACATTTATTGTATGTGGTAATGTGTAGCACTTCCTATATTAAGATCCATGTCGCATACTCGTACTTTTGAAGAGAATCAAATCTTTTAACCAAAGACCACACATAAACAATTATATAATTTGGCAAAGTCAATAAATAATTCTTCATTCAACTTGAAATTCATTTAAACAAAATGACACATATACCTACTCTGTAAGTGATGAATTACATAAACATAAATAAAATGTTTTTGACCTGATTCAGTTTTGAATTGATATATCAACATAATTACAAATAAGAGTTAACGACATAAATGGTCCATGTGGTTTACCCAAAAAATCATGTTTCGTCACTGAGTTTCAAAAATCTCACTGACAGTAACCAAGATTCATTATAAAGAATATAACTTTCTTTCACTAAATTCCAAATCACATCATCCAAACAAAAACCCACAATCAAGAAACCAAAATTAAAAGATCAAATCTTTTTTCAATAACCGCAACACCAATGATTTCACCATCACAACCACCGATGCCAACACATACCCACATAACCTAGATTCCAAACTTCATGGTAATCAACTTAGATCGGGTTGTGGATCTTCGACAGGTGGGGTGGTTTGAGAAGGTGATGAGGTCTTGATTGATTTAGTGTGTGTTTGAGAGTGAATGATTGTGTGATATGTGTGTTTGTTATAGAGAAAGAGAGCAAAAGGTTCGAGAGCAAAAGGCGTGAACATTTTGAGTAAATTACACGGTTGGTTCCGGAAGAGTTTTGTGAAATTCTTTTTATGAAGGTGTGAAATTGATACTATTTTAGTTGAGCTGTTGAGCCTTAGGATTTTGAAAATATCACACATAGGAAATGATGACGAAGGGGTGTGATTAGTGAGGTGGTGCCGGCGTTGCGGGTGTGTGGTCAGAGATAAAGTGAAGAAGGAAGTCGACGCCGTTGATGATTGTGTGATATGTGTGTTTGAGAGTGAATGATTGCTCCTGTACCCATTCACGATGATGATGGTGATTTAATTTGGAAATGTTGGATTTAATTGTGTGATATGTGTGTTTGTTGGATTTAATGGTATAGATATAGATAGAGAGATTGCATAGATATAGATACAAAGATATATATATATATATATATATATATACATATAAATATTAATTAAAAAAATGATTATTATTACAAATAGTCCCTAAGGTTAGTAAATGGACAATTATACCCTCACATG
The DNA here is from genome assembly GCA_028566075.1 of Solidago caesia. Taxonomy (NCBI): domain Eukaryota; kingdom Viridiplantae; phylum Streptophyta; class Magnoliopsida; order Asterales; family Asteraceae; genus Solidago; species Solidago caesia. The sequence continues at coordinate 16,649,779 of JAOXNX010000028.1, forward strand.
GTTTGCACGTGAAGGGTTTACACACCCAAAACTAACGGATGTTAGTGTGTAACGCCTCAAAAATTAAAGGTATTAAAATAATCTACTTTTGTAGTTTTATCATTTAAATAAGTTCCTAGTATTTATTTTTGAGTTATGGGATTAAAATAGTTGGAACTTTAGTGGCTAGTGGGTATAATACCCTTATAATTCTATTTGAGTCGTGTCAATTAGATGGGATGCCAGCTCCCTCTCTTTTGATAAACTCTATTTCTTTTCTTGAGACATCTTTTATTCCCTTCCCTCTTCTCAAATCTTCTAGCTACTTGTGGTATTAATCAATCAAACAAAGTGAAAGCAATAATAATAACTCAATTTCAAGTAATATTAATTGAAGAAGTTGCATATTTACTTGTGGAAGTCGACACATACAAGGAAGTAAAGAGGGTTTTAGTGATTATCATCTTCACTATAGTACCCTAATTCAAGGTATTTTCAATTTCTATTTCTTTTGGTTAATTAAAATTCTAGGGTTCTTGGTAATACAACAAATTGGGGGTCTTTGGGAAATTGATTATGAATTGATATGAGCCCTAGTATTTGGTCCATGAGTGACCATATGATGTTATTACTAGTGATTGTTAGTTAGTACGTATAGAAATGATGATTTGATTATAGAATTGAGATTACTAGTTATGAGATGCTAGTAATATGATTTTGAGCTTTATGGGCAAATTGAGAAATGATGATTTTGTTAATTGTGGTATAGCCACATGAGATAAATGAAATAATAAGTGATAAAATGATATAAATAAAAAGGGAAACTAGTAAATTATGGCTAGATAGCCTTGTTGTATGATGATGGCCTTATATATGTGTATATTTGATATTGCTAGGTGAAAAGCAATCATAAGTGTTGTATTTGGTCATCTTGGATTGATTATATTGCATTGGAGGTGAGTGTTTTTGCATACATTTATATATATGTTGGGTCAATTACAAGGTGATGGTGGATTTCCATGTCTTGTAGTTGATTCGGCTAGGCCAAGGTGTGGCCATTGTTATTTTATCATGCGGTACAACGTGATGATTATTGTTATATTGTAACGTCTCGAAATTTAAAGGTATTAAAATAATCTACTTTTGTAGTTTTAACTTTAAAATAAGTTCCTATCATTTAATTTTAAGTTATGGGATTAAAATAGTTGAAACTTTAATGGCTAGCGGGTATAATACCCTTATATGTCTAAATGGGTCGTGGCATGATATTAGAATGCCAGCTTCTTTTCCTTTATTCGAAGGAAACATCTCAATCCTCACTCTATTGTATTCTCAAAACTTCTAATCATTATCATTCCAAATTCAAAGTATTATCAAGAAATTATATCTTTTCATCTAATAGACACCAAATTGAGAAGAATTGTGGTGTTTAAGTGTGTGGTTCGACACCTATAAGAAAGAAAAGAGGGTTTGTGGTGATTTTAATCTTTCACTCTAGTAACCTAATTCAAGGTATTCTCAATTCCCATTTCTTTTGTTATCTAATTTCTAGGGTTCTTAGTCTCCAATTGAAATGGGGAAATTTGGGGGAAATGGTTAGTTGTGAATTGAGCCCTAGTATTTTTGGTCCATGAGTGACCATATGTTATTATTACTAGTGATTGTTAGCTAGTTCACATAGAAATGATGATGATTTGATTATAGAATTGAGATTACTAGTAATGAGATACTAGTAATATGATTTTGAGCCATATGAGAAAATGATGATTTTTGTTAATTGTGGTATAGTCACATGAGATATATAATGTTAGAATGATTTGAATAAAAAAGGAATTAGTGAATTATGACTAGGTAGCCTTGTTTTATGATGATGACCTTATATATGCATATTTGATTATTGCTAGGTGAAAAGCAATCGTAATTATTGTATTGGTCATCTTGGATTGAAAATATTGCATTGGAGGTGAGTGTTTTTGCATACATCTATATATATGTTGGGTCAATTA
>JAOXNX010000028.1:16655780-16677975 GCA_028566075.1 Solidago caesia
TTTTAAAATCTTGGGGTGTTACAACTCTCCCCCACTTATAATGGATCACGTCCTCGTGATCCCATACCATACCGAAAACCACTTATAATCAACAATATCATTCTCGACTCTTCAAGTATATTCAACGTTTTCCTTGCTTACACAATACTCTTTTCACTCTCATCGTTTTATTTTCAACTTTGTTCAATTACTTCAACCGTTATCATGGATTTTCACTTTTTGGTTTACCAATTTAATTTACTACTAACTCTAAACTCTTTCAAAACATCTACTAAAACACATTGATAAAATACTTCCTAAGTTGTGAAATATAAAATGGAATACAATTCCTCGAAAGTTATTCAGACAGCTCTAGGTAGTAGGTAATCTTGTCAATTTGAACTAGTACCTTGAAAAGAACCGGTAACTACGGAATTATCTTTCCTCTTTTACACACTCATAACACAAGTTTCATTGAAAACAACTTTTAATACCATACGATCACCAATATTAGACTCGATAATCCTTCTTCTTTCGTTGGTATAGACCTCCTACGATTTTATGCCGTCCTAATCCGTACTCCCACTACTTCAATCTTCTGGTGAACACATGTGTTGGTGTTGGGTTTATTAAGTGACAGAGATGCTTCTGTTGGACAGTGGCTCTAGTCAAATGGGCACCTCCTTTATGTTGAAGCAAATAAGCTGTTAGGACCCAATGTATCTCACTTGTATGTATGAATGCTTTGATTTGTCCGATTCTGCTTATAATTTATTTAGGGGTTTCAGTGTGCTGTCAGTTATGATCTTATAAGGCATTGATATCTTATTTCTGCCAGATGATTGTTTGGAAGATTATAGATGTATATGTAAAATGTTATGGTTGTATGGAACCCATCTGCTGAATTCTTTGCTGTATTTTGATGTTTAGGGGTCGTCATGCATCAAAGATGACTGAAGAAGAGGAGGATGAAGTGTATCTCAAGGAAGAAGAAGACGGTCTCTCTGGATCAGGACATACACGTTTGCTGGTGCAGCCTTCTTGTAAGATTTCAATCGTCTCTCCTTCCTGCTCTCTTGTTAATGGAGAAGTGCTTGCATCGTTGAATTTTAACTTATTTTTGCTAGACAACTTTTTTGTTGACAGCGTAAACTTTAATCTGGCTTATGGATTTTAACTGTGGTTTCCGTTGCTTCTCTGACAGGTATTACGGGGAAAATGAGAGATTATCAACTTGCTGGGTTAAATTGGCTTATAAGGCTATATGAGAATGGTATTAATGGAATTCTTGCAGATGAGATGGTATGTCTGGTTATCCTTTTATATCATATTTGGTATCACTTATGTATATCATACTTGCTTTGATAATGATCACTGCTTTCTTTCTATTGTTCAGGGGCTTGGTAAGACTTTACAGACCATCTCATTGCTTGGTTATTTGCATGAGTTTAGAGGGATAACTGGTCCACACATGGTTGTTGCCCCTAAGTCTACACTTGGAAACTGGATGAATGAGATTAAACGCTTTTGTCCTGTATTGCGTGCTGTAAAGTTTCTTGGAAACCCCGACGAAAGGGTATGCTACTGGCTTTGGTTTCATTATCTTTACTGCCAGTATTTACAAGCATGTTTGAATTGCTAACACTTTAGTTTAACAGAAATACATTCGTGAAGAGTTGCTTGTTGCTGGAAAGTTTGATGTATGTGTCACCAGTTTTGAAATGGCCATTAAAGAGAAGACTACTCTACGACGCTTTAGTTGGCGTTATATTATCATTGATGAAGCTCATCGAATTAAGAATGAGAATTCTCTTCTTTCAAAGACCATGAGGATATACAATACCAATTATCGTCTTCTTATCACGGGGACACCACTTCAGGTACTTCAAATGATATTTTCTTTGTTTTGTGCTTTCATTCCTCTTTACAAGTTTGATGCTATTTCTTCACGGGTTTCTTTATCATGTAAAACAGTATTTCTCCAGCTTATTTTTTTTTCTTTCAATAATCATCTGCTGGTGTGAAATCTTATATAAACAGTTTCCTTCAGATGACTTATTTTTGCGTAATCTCTTGTTTTTGCAGAACAATCTTCATGAACTTTGGGCACTGCTGAACTTTTTGCTACCTGAGATATTTAGTTCTGCAGAAACCTTTGATGAGTGGTTTCAAATCTCTGGTGAAAATGATCAAGAGGAGGTTGTCCAACAGCTTCACAAGGTACGCTGGATGCCTTTGGTGAAGGGATTTGTATGGTGAAGGGATTTGTATATGCTTTGATGAGAATCTGGGAATTGTTATCTCATTTGCTACTCTCACTGTTCAGGTTTTAAGGCCTTTCTTACTTAGAAGATTGAAGTCGGATGTTGAGAAGGGTTTACCCCCTAAGAAAGAAACCATCCTCAAGGTCGGAATGTCTCAAATGCAGAAACAGTATTATAAGGCATTGTTGCAGAAAGATCTTGAGGTTGTCAATGCTGGTGGGGAGCGAAAACGTCTTTTGAATATTGCTATGCAGCTTCGAAAATGCTGTAACCATCCATATCTTTTTCAAGGAGCTGAACCTGGTCCACCTTATACTACTGGGGATCATCTTGTAGAGAATGCTGGTGAATACTTCCTTGCCGTCATTGTTTCATTATACCTGATGCACATCATATTGATTTGTTCACATCTAACTTTCTAATATTTAATTACAGGCAAAATGGTGCTTTTAGACAAGCTGCTACCAAAACTGAAGGAGCGTGATTCAAGAGTTTTAATATTCTCACAGGTTTATATTTGAACATGTTCTGTCATTTTATGTGGTTTTATATTTTCTTCGCAGCATTTGAAGTCATTTGCTCATTTTTATGCTTTATAGAGGTAGAAAATGAGTAGCTGGCTCCGGTGGGATTGGGTACCGTTGTTGTTGTAAAATGAGTAGCTGGCTGGGTTGGATAACAGGTCAAAATAGGTGTTTATTGGGGCTTTCTTTGAAACAGTTTTTTGTCAAAAGAATTTTCACATGTTTATGAATAATTTGTGCATGTTGACTATTTTTTCAACTAAAGTTTTCAATTTGGCCCCTTTTGACTTGTTAGAGGTACATTCTAATTTAAGCCAATTTTATCAGTTAGTAGGTAGAACTTCTGGTGATCTTACTCCTAACTGTTATAATGTTATAGATGACAAGACTGCTAGACATTCTTGAAGATTACTTGATGTATCGTGGATATTTGTATTGCCGTATTGATGGTAACACTGGTGGTGAAGATCGTGATGCTTCCATTGAAAATTTCAATAAGCCAGGAAGTGAAAAGTTTGTCTTTCTATTATCAACTAGAGCTGGAGGACTTGGTATCAATCTTGCTACTGCAGATATCGTCATTCTCTATGACAGTGATTGGTGAGACGGAGGCATCTTCGGATTTTTTTTTCCTTATATTTTTGTTTGGCCAAAATGATGTTAAATTCTAGTGTTTATCTTGCTATAATGCAGGAATCCCCAAGTGGATTTACAAGCTCAGGATCGTGCTCATAGGATTGGGCAGAAGAAAGAAGTTCAAGTGTTCCGTTTCTGCACTGAGGTTTTTATTTTTGATTTTTCCCTATGCATTATATATAAGCTTCTGAAATGATCAATCAGTAATCTTTTGGTATTTTAATTGACTATCAGTACACTATAGAGGAGAAGGTCATTGAAAGGGCTTATAAAAAGCTTGCACTTGATGCATTGGTTATTCAACAAGGACGTTTAGCTGAGCAAAAGAGTAATAGTTCTTTCACGCTCTAATCTTCTAAATTACATGTTTTTGGTATCTCTGTGCTATTGTTTATTATCTTTGGTGTTCTTCACAGCTGTAAACAAAGATGAGTTGCTACAAATGGTGAGGTTTGGTGCTGAGATGGTTTTTAGCTCAAAGGATAGTACAATCACAGATGAAGACGTTGATAGAATCATTGCAAAAGGAGAGGAAGCCACTCGTGAACTTGATGCCAAGATGAAGAAGTTCACAGAAGATGCAATAAAGTTCAAAATGGACGACAGTATGTGTTTTATTTATTTATTTTGTGTAACTGCTATTTTAATGGACACTAAACCATGTGTATTTTCATGTGCAGCTGCTGATTTGTATGATTTTGATGATGATAAGGTACTTAATACATTAATTGTTATATATCAATATTTTGTTATGAAATTGTGGCTTGATTATTTGAACTTGCTAATGACTTCCATTTTTTGTTTAATTTCTGAAGGATGAGAGCAAGGTCGACTTTAAAAAAATTGTTAGTGATAATTGGGTCGAGCCTCCAAAAAGAGAGCGAAAGCGCAAGTAAGATTATTGTTATTATTTTTTTATTGTTTATGTTTAACAATATTGTATTTAATTGCTTAATATCATAGTATCTTTTTTTCAGTTACTCGGAATCAGAATACTTTAAGCAAACTATGCGTCAAAGTGGTCCGGCAAGGCCAAAGGAACCTAGGATTCCCCGCATGCCACAATTGTAAGTTATTTTTGTCTTGATCTTTTATAGTTATTGCTTTCCCATCAGTTTAAAAATTAATTTTCAACATATATCCTAAATTTGCAACCAATTATTATAGGCATGACTTCCAGTTCTTTAACACTCAGAGGCTCAGCGAGCTGTATGAGAAAGAAGTGCGCTATCTCATGGTGGTATTGATTTTGTCTACTCTAGCGTGTCTTTTCATTATTGTTGCTTGGCAGGGGTTTAGATTCCTTGTGTCTTCTACTCAGTTTTCTTTGCATCTTCAGCAGGCACAACAGAAGAATCAAGTGAAAGACTCGATAGATGTTGATGAGCCAGAAGGTACAGGATAAGATTATGATATGTTTTGTGTATACTGACCATTTTAGTATTAATGACAATTTTTGCTAATTTAGTAGAGGCCGGAGACCCTTTGACTGCTGAGGAGCAAGTTGAAAAAGAGAAACTGTTGGAAGAAGTATGTCACATTTCTTTGCCACCATATAATATAGAATGTCACAAGTTTAACATTAGCATAATTTGGGCCTGATATGTTATTACTGATTATTGTTGTTTCTAGGGATTTTCAACATGGAGTAGGAGAGACTTCAATACTTTCTTAAGGGCATGTGAGAAGTATGGCAGGGCTGATGTTGGTGGTATTGCTTCTGAAATGGAAGGGAAATCAGAGGAAGAAGTTGAAAGATATGCTCGAGTATTTAAAGAAAGATACAAGGAATTGAACGGTTAGTGCTTATTTGTGTGTGTGTGTGTGTATATATACTGACTTTCTAGTACAAACACTTGAAAATACAAACAGTGAGAACAGGGGGGCTTGAAAGTCAGTTTGAATCATTTTTGAATTTTTTTAGATGTCATTATTCATGGAAGAAAAAGCTCCCCCAAAAACTACCCAAAAGTGGGGTAGAAATGTTTTGTTTTTCCAATTATGGCCTTTTTGTTTTTAATTAAAAAGTATCAATTTTCTTTATTGTTGATCCCTAATTCCTAAGGTCCAAAAGTGTTCTTAAATGTTTTTATATTAAGAGTGGATGTATTTGATTGAAAATATATATATATATATATATATATGTATATGTATGTATGTGTATATGTATGTATGTATAGGTACCTCATCATTTTTAAGAAAATTTCGAAGTTCTTACCATTAATTTGATGCTCATAATGACATCATACGTTTCAACAGATTATGATCGAATCATCAAAAACATCGAGAGAGGGGAGGCTAGAATCTCCCGGAAAGATGAAATAATGAAAGCAATAGGAAAGAAGTTAGACCGATACAAGAATCCTTGGTTAGAGCTTAAAATTCAGTATGGCCAGAACAAAGGCAAGCTATACAATGAAGAATGTGATCGATTCATGGTGAGATTTATACTAAAAGTCTTATTCTGCTCACTGATGATCTGTAAATTAACAATGTTGAAATATTACAGATTTGCATGGTTCACAAACTTGGTTATGGTAACTGGGATGAGTTGAAGGCAGCATTTCGGACTTCACCTTTGTTCAGATTTGATTGGTTTGTCAAGTCACGGACCACTCAGGAACTAGCAAGGAGATGTGATACCCTCATACGATTGGTGGAGAGGGAAAATCAAGAATATGACGAGAGGGAGAGGCAAGCTCGTAAAGAAAAGAAACTTGCCAAGGTTTTATTCTCGCCCACACCAAACCATTAATATATTTTAGAGCTGGTAAAGGGTGGGTTAACACCTTAACAGGTCAAGATGGGTAATATTTGCATGGGTTGAAATAGTTGGTTTACATCTCAGGTTGAAGTTGATCACGAAAACTATTAAGCATTACAAAAATAATCTTTTTTGGTTGCATAAAGTACACTGTTGGCGACATTTCTCCCTCTTTGCTTATTTCCTTTCCGACTACTGTGTGGTTTAGTATTGGACCTGTTAGAGAAGAACATTACCCAAAGTGACCAATTTGAAGTACATGGGTTGAAATTGCAACCTTTAGTTTATTTACAATCTTTTGCCTACCCTCTTATAATCTTCTTGTATGGCTTTAAATGGGATAATGTGGATTTGGAAACTGAACAACTCTTGTTTTGAAACCTGGATTATTTCAGAACTCAACACCATCAAAGCGGGCAATGGCAAGACAAGCTACTGAGAGCCCGCCATCTAACATGAAGAAGCGAAAGCAGTCATTGATGGATGACTATGTTAACTCGGTAATCATCTATTCTTACTGTTTCTTCTTGGCTAAAAATTTAGTTTTCCACCATCATACTTGTAGTTTTGCTCTACTCTAACCATTGTACATATGCAGTTTTGAGCACTAACATATGCAGTTTTGAGCCATTTCAACCATTACTTTTAGTTCACTCGCAAAGTAACTAGAGGTGTCTAGTTTGACTCATTTACATATAACTAAGAATATTTGAATTTTTTAAGTTTTATAATGGTTGGGTACTTTGTGTTTTGCTTTCAAGAGGCCATTAAAAATTTCCCGGACATTTAGTGCCCTTTATCATAGAGTGTAGCCTCTGTGACCACCCATCATAAAACACATTGTTTATTTTTTGTTTATTGATGATTAATATGGTTGTGCAGGGAAAGAAGGGCAAATGATTGGGATGACAGATTTTACTAATATTTGTATTTTTGAGACCTTGGAGGCATTTGATTAGTAGTATTAGTATAGTAGTATATATGAATTGGCATTTGTGCAATGCCATAATAGGCACGAGCGGTCTCTATTCTCTATTAGTAGTGGTTGAGTGTAAGTGTTGCACTGTAAACTGTCTGATCATTTCTAAATACCGTTGCTAGAGATTTGGTTTTTGTATAAACTCAGAATCTAGTTATCAATGTTACAACTTGCAAGTGACTGTTATTCTATATTTGCATTTGATCAATTTTTGAAATGCTTGTAGATACAGTTGGTGATTTCATACATAATAGCATGTACATTAGACCACTATATACATTTTTTTAAATTTTGAACGACAAATTTGGGCTCAATGGTATTAGCTTTTCATATACCTAACTCTAATTATGTGAAAACCCTCCGTCTCTGGTCTTGGGAGCATTTATACATTTTCCCATGTTTTTCCATTACACAAAGGTATTCAAATCTTCTCAATATTTGATGATTTTATTATCAAAAATTAGTAACCACAAAATATTATTCTACAAAGCAAACTCTTTTGCTTTGATCATCATGACGTCGAGCCATTTTGCTTGGGAACGAATATGGAAATGGGGTTTGTGTGCACAGTGCAGGTCGAAACATTTTTCTCGCCAACAACCAGCTTCAAGCTACCTCGTACACCATGGGGACTAGTACCTCCTCTTAATGACTATTGACTCCAATTTGGGTCACCAATCTATTAGGTTTATGCAAAGCTCTTTCCACATAAATCAAATAGACATCTAAAAGCAACAATATTCCCTTTGTATATGAGAAAAGGAAATAAAAGATGGACATACTCTTATTTCAAGTCTTTATGTGAGGAGTAATGCAAAAAGTTACATAAAACTTGAAAGAAAAAAAAATTATGCATGAAGATATCATCATTTGAAGGCTTTTTTACTTTTTACTTTCTTCTATAGTAAATACATAAATTTTGTAATAAATTTTATCTTTCAATAGATTGGACATTGCAAGAAGGGATATGAAAAGATTAAACGGAGTGAAAACGTGATAGTTAACCAAATTACTGAGAGAACTATGTGATTTAGTCCAATTGCATGTTTTCAATTGGCTATATTTTTGATGTATGCAATCTAATCGATATTTTGATGATCTACTAGACATTTTTCCACACCATCCAATATATTTTCCTTTAAAGTTCAAATTCGGATTTTTTTTAAAACCTCACTATACTGGTTAATGGAAGGGCATGCAACAAAATTATTTTTGCATAATGTACAGTTAATTTATTATTATTTTTTTATTTTTCATAATATTTTTTTAATAATGTGAATATTACTCACTCTATCATTCACTCACCTGCTTTTTCCAAAACATTCATTCAAACAACAACATAATAGTCCAAAAGACATTCAAAAACCATCTTTAAAAACAGGCCCAGTAAAAAAAACACACAGACACAGACACTTAGACATAAAAAAAACACGAAGAAGAAGAAGAAGGGGGTTTTGTGTTTGAATCAAAGGCGAGGGAGGCGGGTTATTTAATTACCGACTCACTCGAAATCTAAGAAAAAAGAAAAATGGAAGTTCCAAAAGATCAAATGTCTACACTTCTTGATTGCGGTCTCTATAATTCTGCTCAAATGCTCGTATACATCCCTCTCTCTCTCTTAACATATACATATATACACACACTAACACACACTAGACCTAATTCATTTTTGATTTGATTTGTATGATAGGGCTGTTTTCTGGTATCTTCATCTTCTGTTAATAATGACAACACTCCACATCTCAAGGCTGAATATCTGGTACTCATTTTTACTTTTTACTTTTTTTTTTTTTTAATTCAATTTATAACTCAAGCTGTTCGTTTGGATTTTTAAGTTTCGCTGTAAGAAATAATTGTAGTTACTGTTTGATTCTTTCTTAATGTGTTTTAAGTCGGTCGGAAGGAGAGGAAAAAAAAAAAGGGGGGGGGGGGGTGTTTGTTGGGATAAGTGCTGCAACAAAATGTATCCACGTTATGTTGTTGTGTGTATCCAACTTGAAGTTCAATGCTATTTCTATTGTGTGTTTTAAAATGGATAAGTTTTCATGTCACCAGTTTACTACAAGAGGTCAGATACATCAAACATGAAAAAGTAAAAGTTTGATAATAGAAAACGTAACAAGTTGGATACACAAAAAAGAAAAAGGAAAACATTCGATGAAAAGAAAAAGCAATACCTTTTGGTGCAGTGAGCCCTTCTTTGTTTTTGATTTATCTAGAATGCTTGACATACCACATGGGCGGAGCCAGAAATCTTGTCGACTGGGTTCATTATTAAAGTTATCAAGGCTTATGGATAAAATCAGGAGGTTCAAATACAATTTTACATGGAATTTATATCAATTTACACTAGAATTATGGAAAAAAGTTTTGTTTAGTGGACTCGACTACACCCTCTCGGGTGTATGTAGCTCCGCCGATGACTTGCCAGAATGAGTCATGGTATGCTGGTTTCTGATGCAGTTTCATACGCGATCAAATGGCTCAATGCTAAAAGATTAATCAAAGACTAATAAAACCTTCATGGTTTCTTATTTCATTCAAACTCAAAAAACTGATCTCATATGTAGAAAACAGAGATATATTTAAAGCCTAAACCTAGCCAATATTTTAGGGAATAAACACAAAAAGGAAACTAAATCAAACACAAATTCTAATAATAAAATTAATAGATAAACTAATTCCCAGCTTGCACTCCAAGTCAGGGGCTCAAAACTGGGTCAGAACTGCTACGGGTTGGGCTGCGGGCCTAGGTCGCTATTGGGTCAAGCCCGACTGCATCAGTTTCCCCGCTAAGTCACTAGCTTTTTCATGTTTGATTTTAACCAACATCAGTTATACCACATTCATACAAAACATATATTTTTGTATTAGTTTCTAAAAAAAGGGGCTAGGGGGAAACTTGGTCATTTATTATCGTTCAGACAGTTCATTCAGCACACAAAACAAATAGCAGTAGCATTTAGTCGCATTTAGTTGATACCAACTATATCTATCTGGACAAAACTTATTGAGTAAATAAAACAAATATATTTATATATATACATATATTTGTAACATAATCCTCATTAGTTTTTCGTTTTAGACATTGCCTTTTGACTTTACAAACAGATATTACTAATTTGTGCAGCGAATGCTGTTTTAAAGTCTTGCTTTTTTTTTTGAAAGGTGTTTTAAAGTCTTGCTACAACCATAATTATAGTATAAATTCCTGTTTCATTTTATTGGCTATGTAAAATTGGGTGGTCGTGTTTCAGGCTCTCCATGGTGATGCTTTGCTTCGAGATAAGGAGTATCGAAGAGCTATTGTAAGTTTCTTCACACATCCTATTAGATCATGATAGTTTATCAATTGTTTACGTCCAACAATGGAGTTATATTATTTAATATGAAAGTTTATGTTTTTCCTCGAATTCACTTGAGTTTTTGCTAACATGTGCATCTTGTTATAAGATGATAGGTGTAGAATATTGTGTTTTGATATGTGTTTTAATCCATTGGGTCTATGTATTGATTGGGAAATATATTTATAATTTTTGCATCATATTTGTTTGTTTCTTTGTGAATTTTGATGTTTCAAATTAAAAGGTGTTACAATGATTCAATAATCACGTGTTTTGTCTACTATCTGTCACCCTCTTTCTCTAGCATGTGTACAAGCAAGCATTACAATATCACAAGATTGTTCCTAAAGTAAATGCAACTTTAAGAAGCTCATTATCTACATCAAACAGATCTTCTTCCCCAAGCTCCTTTAATGTCTCATCAATTAATGAAAATGAGGTAATATGAATGTTTGTATCACACACTCAATTGTCTTCATATTAGTTCAGATGTAATAAATATTAGTTAACTTATTTCAATTCTTTTCCCATTTGCATGTCAGGTGAAGTTCAAAATTGCATCTTGTCACTGTGCCTTAAAAGAGAATAGAGCAGCTCTTGCTGAGGTTTTAAATTTGTTACTCATTCTTTAGAGTTTAGATTACTGTTGGCCACTTTTTTTTTTGTCATATTAGTAGTTACGCATATTATCTTGTTAATTTTCTGTCTTCAAAAGTGTTGTAATCTGTCAACATACGTTCTCTTATTCAATTTTATCAGTTCCGCTGGTACATTTAATTAATACGCTGAAAATGTATACTAAAAAGAAAACTTCTCTTTTAGTGGAAGCCCAAGGATTATTTTTTACGTATAAAACAACAGCTTTACATGTATGTGAATCCTGAAATTTAACCTCAAAGAAAACGGATTATTCATCAAAATACATCGTTGCATTTTCTTTTTCAGCTATGCATGTTAAATTATACCTTTTTTACTAGTAATTGATACCAGACTGAATTGCAAGTTAGCTTTTCTTTCATGGTTTTATAGATGGAGGGTATTCCGGGCAAAGCAAGAAACTTGCAGATGAATCTGTTGATGGGAAAGCTTTATCGATGTTCCAAACATACACGTCCTGCCATTGCCTGTTACAAAGAGTGCCTGAGGTCTGCTTATCATTGCTCATCTTTTTCAAGATCATATTTATGGACATTCAGTTCATTATCAGATATTAGATGTTGCAATCTTGACAAAATTAATTGTTAAACTGGTCAATCTGAGTTCTGTATGATATCCAAAATGTCAAACGGGTAACACTGAGAAAAATAAGCTCTAGAGAAATTGGCCAAATCAGTCAAAGCTCACCAAAAGTGTATTTTTAATGCCCACCATCTTCTAAATTATTCTCTTTAACAAGTGGTGAGAAGTTTATTGAAGTGATATAATCATTCTAATCGTATTTGATGCTAATTATTTATCAGAATATAGAAAATTTTGGTTCAGCCTATAAAAAGAAGAGAGTATTTTGGTTCAACTCAATCTGTTTCAACCCATACAAAAGTTACCGTTCTTACCCGTTTCTCTTTGTTGTAAAATTGATGAATTTATCAGTTCTTATGTCACATATTGGCATATATTATTAATTGGTTTCCATTTGCAGACATTGCCCATATATTATTGAGGCTATTACATCCTTGGCTGAGTTGGGTGTTCAAGCAAAAGATATTTTTTCATTGCTTCCTCAGGTAAGTTGAAGTCACCTTCATGTTGATTCATATTCATGAACAAGATATTCTTTTTATTTTTTTCTATCTTCCCAACAAAGATAATATATTTCTTAAATAGTTAGATTATGTATACTGTGGGTTTCTATTGAAAATGATAACCAATTACTTGTTAAATATGATTCTTTATTCAAACAAATTGTAATCAATTTTTTTGTTTTAATATCTGATGTTCCAGACTTCCAGTAGAAATGGCAGGCCTCCTTTTGATCAGTTTGAATCCAGCCATTGGTTGCAAGTGAGTTTTTATCCTCTTTAATTTATTTACTCTCCAGTTTGTTTGGAAACTCGACGATGGAAAATTGGAGCTAGTTCGGTCTACAGTTTCCCCAAATTATTTTGGTTTCTGTCTGCCTTGTTATCTTTTTAAAACACCATCTGCTTTGATATATGATGAATGAACTTGATCATCAGATAAAACGTAATTTGCTGATAACCTAGTACCAGTACCGTTTTTTGATTTGGATCCACTGAAATATATAATGTAGATTTTTTTTAATGATCTACAAAATAAGCGCGTGTTAATATGTGAAATCGGTCTTCTAGCTGATTATAAATGAATTGGTGAGAGTTTAAGCTAACATGGCTTCCTATCACTATGAATAGGAAGTTCGGGATCAAATAGATAACAACTTTCTTTAGGGTTTGTAGTCTGTAAGACTGAACTGCTAGGACAAAGAAAAAACCTTCAGACCAAAAGAAGTGATCAATGCTCATTAGGTCTACACACATATTTTCAATGTAATAATATTGAGGTAGCAGTTGGTTAGCAGCCGATTACGCATAATCATGCTTTTACAACTTGTCATCAAAATGTTCTTTTTGTTACCAAGAAATACTAACTGCTTAATTATTTTCTGCAGCGCTATGTTGAGGCTCAATGTTGCATTGCATCAAATGATTATAAAGGTTGGTCAATAATCAATATCCTCAAAAAGACTTTATTTTTGTTTCTTGATAATGGTAATGCCAGCAAATAATTATCAAATCATTTGGCAACCCTTTTATTAATGGTTTCGTCTGACCATGCAACACCGTTGGTGGCCTAAATAAGTCATTACTGATTTCTGTACTCTTTTAATGCTTGTTAAGAATAATTGAACAGACCTTAAAACATCTAACAAATAATGGTATGTAATGATTTAATTAAAGATCGTACTTCACATAACAAAAGCTCAACTGATATGATGACTTAGGTTAAAATAGAATAGAATATATATCAGTCAACAATTAAGTGATCAATTATCAAGGTAAAGTTATCAACATCCTTTGCATTTCCTCAGGGGGTCTGGAACTCTTCTCAGAACTTCTTCAGCGTTTTCCTAACAATGTACACATATTACTTGAAATGGCGAAGGTCAGAAATACTTTCCATATACCTGTCATTTATGTATGTATAAGTTTGATAGAATTAGGTATTCGGTTTTCATTTATTTCTTGGTGATGGTCAACAAATCTAATATATGATTGCTGGTTTTTAGTCAAAATAAAGAATAACTTTTAACTAGCCAATGAAATAAAGTTATTTGAGAATTTGTAGGGATTTGATAAATGAGATTAGTTTATAAAAACTTTTTTCTATATCGTCAAGTTGCCCTCACTTTCCAATCCATAATTATATATTTTCTTAGTACTTCTGTTTTCACCTTCCAAATCGCTACTGCTTTTCTAATATATTTTTATTAGATAAGTTACCTACTGCTCTATTGAATACGTATTGTATTGTTTTATTATTAGAACACATGGTCTTAACAAATGATCCCAAATGATCTTGTTGAAAACAATGAAATGTAGTTCTAATTGATTCCTTATTCGATATTTAAGGTGGAAGCAATTATTGGAAAGAATGACGAAGCCATTATGAATTTTGAGAAGGTAAATATACTACTGCTATTATAGTAGTTTATATCAACTCAGTTATTTGACATCTTGAAACTAGCACTCAATTTTAGTTTTAATTCAACAGGTTCAATCGCTTGATCCTTATGTGGTCACCTATATGGATGAGTATGCTATGCTTTTAAAGCTAAAATCTGATCCACTAAAGTTAAACAAGTTAGTGCATGATTTGCTGAGAATCGATCCAGCCAGGCCTGAAGTGTTTGTGGCGTTGTCTGTTTTGTGGGAAAGGAAAGATGACAGGGCTGCTCTAACTCATGCGGAAAAAGTAAGGTTTTTGTTAGACGTGGCAATTTTGAACCAGTTACTTATGATTGGGTCGATTCTGGGTTTTGTTTTATCTCTAGTGGGCCAGACGGGTAAAAATGCTAAAAAGGAAGCAGGTCGAATGGGGTTCAGCAGCCGACCAAAGTATACTTTTAATGCATGAAACCTTTTATATTATTTTATTGAATAGTTTAGATTATTATTGTTCAAATAATGTGATTTTTGCAATTATATTTAACACTAATTATTTATGAAAAATTAAAATTTGCTCAAACCAACCTGGTGCGAACAATAGTCACACATTTGAACTGAAGCTGTTGACCAGGTACCCGCCCCGTCCATTTTGCCTTTTTTTAAATTTCACCA
The DNA here is from genome assembly GCA_028566075.1 of Solidago caesia. Lineage (NCBI taxonomy): Eukaryota > Viridiplantae > Streptophyta > Magnoliopsida > Asterales > Asteraceae > Solidago > Solidago caesia. The sequence continues at coordinate 16,670,566 of JAOXNX010000028.1, forward strand.
ACTGGTCAGCACTTGACTCTTTTGTTATGCTAATTTTCTTTATTCTGTGTTACCAGAGCATCCGAATTGATGATAGACATATAACTGGATACATAGTGAAGGTACGGCTTAAATTGCCATTTTAGATTCAAACTGTTTGCAAGAAGTATAAACTTGTAGTCCTGAGGGTATTTTTAAATATATATTACAATTTTATCTTTATTTGTTGGTTGTAGGCAGAGCTAAACAAAGTTACAACTTTAGTTGTTGGTTTTGTTATAATATTTATGCCAATAAATACGGGATAACTGATGTTTTCTGCCTTTTAGGGCAACTTGTTTCTTTCAATGAATCAACCAGAATTTGCTGTGGCTGCCTTCAGGTCTGCTCATGAGTTGAGACCCGATCTACGTTCCTACCAAGGTGCATTCACATTAGAAACTCATAATGTGTGTGTTTGTGCATGCATATGTATGTGTGTGTATGATGTCACACCAATTTTTTTTTGATATGTATCGTCAGAAGAATGTTCAATCTGCAGTGTTTGTCATAAAATTTACCGCAGTTATCAATTTTGTAACAAAAACATGTAGGGTTTACAACAATACCAAGTTTTAAGAAACCAATGACCAATAATATTTCATATGAAAGTACTAATTTCCTTGGAACGGAGCAATTATTAATGTTGGAGTAGGAAATTACTCTGATATCAAATGTATGCAAATTTATTGTCTTCTTTCTAGAGGAACTCGTTTATCAAATATTTTATGATTGTGAACACACTTCTCTTTGTTCAGGATTGGTTCGATCTTATCTGGCACTTTCAAAGGTGAAAGAGGCTTTATATGCTGCAAGGGAGGCAATGAAGGCCATGCCTCAATCTGCAAAGGCTCTAAAACTTGTCGGTGACGTATATGCTAGTAACCCTAGTAGTAGAGAAAAGGTATTTTACTCATAGAGATGAAGATTGGTGGGTGGGCCATAGGTCAAACTTGTTTTGTTCCTTTTTGGGTAAAAGGAATATCCTGGTTATATTAACTTGTTTTGTTCTAAACAGGTCATTGTTGGTACAAGTCTCTTTTTTGTCCATTTTTTTTATAAATATTTAATGAGTTAGTTTTGACTTTTGATAACAAAAATAATATTACTGCGACAACAATCCATTTCATGAGTAAAAAACTACTCCTTATATAAGAGGTTAAATGCATTAAAAGGAGATTTTCAACTTATTTGACCTGTTTGTGTTTAACCTTTATTTTTAATCCATTGACCTATTAAATATAAACGTAACACAAATTAACCCATCATAAGGAAGCCGAAATTGCCACCTCTAAATTAAAGGGCCAGTCTACTTTGAAAGGTTTAGGGGTATCACCACTAAACAAGTTTTAGGTTAGAATTTAGCCCCTTAGACTCACCAAAATCAAATGAGAACTTTTAGAAAATCTAGGCAGAGAAAATAATGAGACCTAAACAATGAAACAGGCTAAGAAGTTCTACGAGTCTGCTCTAAGGCTGGAACCTGGTTACCTTGGAGCCGCATTAGCATTGGCGGAGTTACATGTGATGGAAGGTCGGAACTATGAAGCAGTAACTCTTCTCGAGCGTTACCTCAAAGACTGGGCTGATGACTCACTTCATGTGAAGCTGGCCCAGGTATTTGCAGCTACAAATATGATGCAAGATTCACTCTTCCATTATCAAGCTGCTTTAAGGTATACCATATATATATCTGTGCGTGTGTGTGTGTGGTTGCAATGTAGGCAGTTCACAATGGGCTAAAATGTGTCGAGTTAGGTTGAACCATAACACTTATTATCCAAAATCTAAATACAATCTAGTTTGTGTTAATTGTGAATACTAAAACTAATAGTCTATTTTTGAACCACTTGGTCATAGATCAAGTGGCCACCTGCCACTGCTTATGCGGGACCCCATTGTTGGGGGAGCCTAACAAAAAATTGGCGTGGGTTCTATCCTCGTCTCAGACCGGATTTATTCGACTCCATGTGGTGGTATCCGTTCAGGTGCACTTACCTCGGTACACTAAAACCTTGTAGGGTGTTTGTGTAGGTACCAATGGGATACAAGGGATTAAGGGGTTCCTTCCGATTTACCCTAGTCTACTTTTTTGAATAAAGCGATTTAGAAGGTTGTATGCATTAACAATATACTTAGGGACTTAGGGTGAGTTTTGGCCCAATTGAATTGTTTCGTTTTTAGAAAGTTTGTTTAAATTTACCCATTTCACATGCTAGAAATGAAACATAACCTGAGCTGACACCATTTTACAAGTAAATGGATCAAAATTGCTACCTGTGATATATAAGCATCTCAGCTCGAATGCAGGTTGTTAAGCTAATTTACTTCCGTAAAGTTCAAAATTATTAATGTTATGCACAAAGAAAAGGAAGTGCTAGTATGGTGCTGTAATATAATATGATTTCAGGATTAACCCCCTAAATGAAGCAGCAAAGAAAGGATTGGAACGATTGGAGAAGCTGATGAAGGTGTGTAATGTGTTTTACAGTTTATATGGTTCAGAATTACTTCATTTTGAGAGAAAAACATGACAAAAATAAAGCCAATGAATTGAAACAAGACAGCATGAAAGGGACAATAAATGTCTATTTGTTTGTTTAGGGAGTCGATCCTGATGCCCCTGAAGAAGAGGATGATAATGATGGTGAGGATGCTGATGGTGACGCCGAGGATGCGGATGTTTTATGATGGATTAGGAGGTTTTTACGCATTTGAAAATACTTGTCTCTTTCGACCTGTTTCCATTTCCGTCCAAGGTTTGAACTTAATCTGTTTAAGACACCAAAACTGACTTATTATAGGCAAACGAGTCAAAGTCTCCACCTATAGTAAACACTGAAAGATTACACATGACTACTTGTGTGCTAGTTATCATGGAAAGAAACTAGTCAACTCAACCATTTATAACGTTACGGATGTTGTTTGTGGCAACTGTCTCTTTCAGGTTCAAAGTAGTTGCATCTCTCATTCTCCTTTGTCTGCACATGTCTCCAGCTATATGTGTGGTGGCAAGAAGTTCAAACGCACGTAATCAAGGTGGTACTATTGATTGACCGTTGGGTATAACTCTAATCATCCAGATTTTGTATAAAGATTGAGAGAGATTCAAGAGTTTGAATAAGGGGTCTCCTTTTGGCCCTTTTAGCCGGGTCAAAAATTGTTGTATAAACATGTGATGTTGAACAATTGTAGGTCTGTAAATTAAATGAATTTAGGTTGGCATAGATTGCAAGCTAGATCGGTTACGTATGCATGTTTGTTGGCTCTTATTGTGACTGTATAATCAAAAACATGAATCATCCGGTTGTTCATTCAGACACCTTTGGTCGTCTTATTTTAACTGTTTGTATAACTACTTGAATAAGGTTATGTTTTGTTTGTGATTATTTGGTAGTAGCTATGAGATTCTAATAATAAGATCAAAAACATATATGCAAGTCTTTTATCACATATGAAGATTAATATTTTCGCTTGGGATTTCATGTGCATTTTCACAAGTGTTAGAAATCATCTTGGCAAATCTATTTTATCAAGTAAGAACGTTTGATTTCTTGGTTCTCAAGAAAAATAGAGTTCTCGAATAGGCCGCCTTCTATGGATACACATCTTATTTATATAAACAAGACTGATATTTTTAAACTCCAAATTAGTACAATACAAATTATTTATATAAACTAATACCATTTATGATTGATTTTTAATTAAAGCCTTATAGGTATTATTCACAAGGTGATTTCGAAAATTTTTGCTTCTCGCATTGCTCTTGTGGTTGATTCTTTGGTGGATAAAGTTCAGTTGGCATTTATTAAAGATAGACAAATTTTGGATGGCCCGTTAATGTTGAATGAGATTGTTAATCATTGCAAGAGGAAGAAGATTAAAACGATGCTGTTTAAGGTTGATATTGCAAAGGCATACGATAACGTCAGTTGGGATTATCTTTTAACTATCCTCTCTTTTTTGGGATTCGGCCAGAAGTATATTCAAGAGTTAATTACTGAAAAGGTACCTGTGGTTTTCAAAAATTTCACGTTTAATGCCTATTAGATTAAAATTACACGAATGATACCTAAGGTTGCCAAAAGCCCACTCGGACCATACCATCCACTGACGGACGTCAAATAGGCCGTTAGGTAGCCCCACGTGCCCTGCACGTGAGGGGTAAAATGGACCTTTCACGCACTGTATCTGCTTTCTTAATTACTGAAATGATACCTGTGGTTGCCACGAATTTCACGTTTCATACCCACGAGATTAAAATAACTATCTATTTATATATATAAAAACAATAATTATCATCTATTACAATAATCTATTTATATATAAAAAATAAATCTTACAATAATCTATTTATACAACCAAACACATATGTTTATACAAAAAAAAATATAATTACAAAGAAAGTTATACAAAACCAACTATTACGGTTATACAAATTAATTACAAAAACATAAAAAACCAACATTTTATGGTTATACAAACCCAAAAGAAAGCACACCGGAAATACCACTGGTCGGATTTGGGGTCGGAGCGGCAGCGACGCGGTGGAGAGACGAAGACGACGGCGGCGAAGGGGGCTTTGCAGATGAAGATGACGAAGGCGGCGCGGTGTAACAGGTTAGATCTGGAAATACCATTGGTCGGATTTGGGGTGGAAGCGGCGGCGGCCGGTGGTGTAACAGGTTAGATCTGGGAACCCTCATAGCTTTGTGAATTGTGGGCTATGGATCTTCTACGGGTTGCCTTTGGTGCACCCTCATATCTTGTTGGTTACAACCACAAATGGAGCAGGGATTGTTATTGAATGTGTTTACTTATTACCATTTATTATCTACTGTGATCATAAAAAAAGAATGAGGGTGTTGCTGGTGTTGGTTGTTGAGATTATATTTTCTGCGGTTTTGGTTGTATTGGTACTAACACTGGTACATACCACAAAAGTTCGATCTGCAATTTTAGGTTTTGAGTGTGTGTGTTTTTTTTGTGTGTATGGATTGTGTATGTAGGATTACAATAAATAGATTATTGTAAGATTTATTGTTTTTTATATAAATAGATTATTGTAATAGATGATAATTATTGTTTTTTTATATATAAATAGATAGTTATTTTAATCTTGTAAGTATGAAACGTGAAATTCGTGGCAACCAAAGGTATCATTTCAGTATTTAAGAAAGCAGCTTCAATACGTGAAATGTCATTTTTACCCCTCACGTGTAGGGCACGTGGGGCGACTTAACGTCCATTTAAACGTCCGTCAGAGCCAGGTATGGTTCGAGTTGGTTTTGGCAACCACGGGTATCATCCGTGTCAATTTGATCTCGTAGGTATGAAATGTGAAATAGGTGGCAACCATAGGTACCATTTCAGTAATTAACTCAAGAAACTGACTTGGGCTATAAAAAAAACGTGACCAGTGCAGTAAATAATGCTTGTATCTCCATCTCATTAACTCAGCCAATATTTCTTTCTTGTATCTAAAAAAACGAGGTAACCCTAATTCGGTAAATCCTTTTAGTTTTTTTTTTTTTTTCAATTATTTAGTTGTTTTTTCTTCCAATCGATTGAGCAGCAGGTAATGTTCTTCCTTTTAGTTTTTTTCTTCTTTAATTATTTCCAATCTGTTTTGAGTTTGAGACTTTCCGGTTCTCTAATCCGGTCCGACCGATCCAACCGGTCCGACCAGTGATCAGTAAGGAGACCGGTTTACCTTCCGGTCCAGTCGTGAAAATATTGATTAAAAGTTTAACAAAGCAACACATAACCAGCTTTATTGCAAGAGAAAAATAATGAAACTTTCGTGGAAAACTAAACCAAAAAATCTCAAGCTTCATTAAAAACTTCTATGTTTGAAAAAAATTTCAACTTTCTCATAACACACTCTCCCAAGAAATAATTCAATTCAAATCTAATATTTTTATCGACCCAAAATGTCTCTCTAGCCCGTTAATTAGAAGAAAAAACTTAGAAACCCAACCTACGAAGAGAGACGCAACAAAAAGAACATTACTGCAGGAAAACCTTTATGCATATGAAATTTAGAAACCCAACCCGTATTTAATCCAAAATCCTAGAAAGCAAATAAATTTCCAACCCATTAGCACCTATTAGCAGCTATATACTTGCTATAATTAACTACAAACTACTCTTACCTCAAGACCAAGTTAACACAAGTGCTTGACCAAACAATATTTGACCCCATTCCATGAAAATATGCAATAGAAAGTGGATGGTAACTGAAAATTGCAAAAGAAACTTCTATCAAATTCAAAATTAGTATTCACAACCTACTTGTAACAATATCCTCAAGTTTTTTGTTTTTTGCCTTAAATATCCATTGAAAAAACGAATTGATGTCTCTCAATTCTCAATGCTAAAAGGCACTTGATAAGGCCTTATAGATTGCTGCTTGCCATTAATATGCTTTGTTAGTTGTTAAATTAGAACATAACTGACAATATTAAAAACCTAAACATATAATATTTATTTGAGATTTGATTGTGTTGGGCATATTAGACCATTTGAGATCTAACTATAAATTTTATGGGTTTTCCCAACATCACTTGACTTATAATATTTAGTTGAAGGTATTAGATATCCATATCCAAGAATGTTTTTAAGCTTGAGTGAAACCCAATTGTTCGAAATCTAGATACAAAATTACAAGACTGGATGTCCTAGTGAAGTCCTATAGCTAAATTACTATAGGATCCAACGAAAAACCGAAGTACCAGAATGGAATAAGATTAACTTGTGATGCATGTTGACTTCTTATAAAATATAGTAGTTTTACCTTTGATTGTAGCACTACCTGCAATATATGTTTGTGGGCATTTTCTCTTCTGAGGTGGTGGCTTTGTCAGGGCACATCATTTCTTAAAAAGTTGTAATGATAACTCTACCCAATCTGCAAAACGTAAGAATAAAACATAAATATCAAGTACTCATAGTCATATATTAATCACATATCTACATACTACTACAATTGACAAGAGTATCCACTCCAAGAGTAGCCCTTGACATAACAGACCATTCCTATATAATCCAAGTATCCAACATGACAAGAAGACTAATATCTTCCTGATGTTGCCCTTAAAATTCCCTAATTTACTTAATCGCCAGTTTTGTGACCACGTAAATACATCCAAAATGTTGTCTCTACTTATTTCAAACGAATTAATTTGGATTTCCGTTTGGAGGGAAGAACGTGACTATTGAGATATAGATGACGATGATGCTAAATTATCTCTTTAAATCAAGTTCAGCTTAATAAATACTTGTATAATGGTTTCTCAGTAAACCGAATGAAATTAGACATTAGACATCATAATTTTACATACCACATAATGCATATAATCAAAGGAAAGAACACATAACAAACATAAATTA
>JAOXNX010000028.1:16696468-16709164 GCA_028566075.1 Solidago caesia
AAGACTATGTACATCTTACCTCCCCCATACCCCGCTTATGCAGGGATTGGGTACCGTTGTTGTTGTTGTTGTTGTTGTTTTTAGTTTTACTATCACATAAATCAAGCTTTGAAATCTAATACATCAAACTTTTTTTTTTTTTACCATAAAATAAATCTCAGGTTGAGAATTTTTTTTATCCCTAAATATATATCAGTCTAAATGGCTTTTTGTTTTCGGTGACCAATTCCAATCATTTTTTCTGAACACCGCAAATATTTGTCTAAATCGGTACCATCGGCCATTGACATCAATGTATCGAACATCAAGATATTTGCCCGTGTGGTTGTACTGCCATTGACCATCTAACCGCCGTCTGCCACCAACTACCGTTAGCCAACATTCTGCATCTCAATTCTCAATCAAATTCAATGGATAAACAAAACACTAACCTGGAATCCTCATCATCATCATCATCATCATCATCTAACCACAAACATGAATTTATACTTAGAAAACTAAAACCAGCAATCGAAAACAGTAAATCTTGCACAATCTGTATGACCCACCAAATAAAACAACCAGCTGTTGTTTCTGTTTGTTTACATACTTACTGCACCAACTGTATTCTTAAATGGAGTAAATTCAAAACAAAGTGTCCCCTTTGTAATGCTTTATTTGTTTCTTTGTTTCTTGATATTGATCTTCATTCTTTGACTTTTCGTACTCGATATTTGTCCGGTCCTGTTAAGGAATCTAGTACAAGGTTTAGTAATACTAATGTTGCTGATACGTATGCTAGAAGAAGAGATTTCATGGTTCAAAGAAGGTAAAAGAAACTTAACTTTTATATAAATCAAAAATTGAATAACTTTGTTTGATATTGTTTTTTTTTTCATTATCTGTACTATTATATGTAAAACATTTTTTGTTAAACGCCTCGAATTTTAAGACAACTGCCTTAAAATTAAGGGAGTGTTTGGATTAGCTTGTTTTGACGGCTTATTGGCTTATCGAAAGCAAGAAAAAAAAAGAAGCCAATGAGCTCATTTTTATCGGCTTGTGAGCTTATCAACTTGAGCTTATTACTTATTGCACTCAACTTTTCCAAAGTTTGAGGTTATTTATTGGCTATGAAATAAGTTAATCCAAACACCCCCTATGGGAATATGTATCTAGCCCCATACCCCGCCCATGGCAGGATTGGGTACCGTAGTGGTTCAGGTAGAAATGGTTCTTAGGAAGGAGGATGCACCTACTTTTACTCTTTGACGCACTTGAAATAGATGCAAAGTTAGGTACATTAGCCTTTTACTTTTTACGGTCAGAACCCTTCCTACCTGAAGCTCACCCTGTGTATATAGTTTCACATTTCCATTTTGTATACTTGTAAGGTATCACTCTCTTATTTTTGTAACCAGCACAACTGACACAAAATAAACCCCTTTCAATTATATCTGGTGTAAAACCTCGTTGTATGAGTACCAAGACCAGTTCTTCTTTTTGGAAAGCAAATGAAACTGCCTTTGAAAAGGGAGTTGCATTTTGCTAATGTTATAGAATAATGACATAATGATGGTTTTGATTGGTAGTTATTGGACATACAACCCGCGTTGCCGATAAGTAAATGAGTTGAGACTCACCTCATTAAAAAATGGGCTAGTTTGGTAATTTAGTGAAAAGGCACCTCATCATAATTAAGTGCCATGTAAGCAAGAAATCCGTCATCAAATTACCAAGTTATTCCATTTTATAGGGATGGTTTAATTAATAAAACGGCCACACCAACCTAAGAACATGGCTATAATATGAGATGAGCCTGCTCTTTTTGGTTTGGTGTCATTACTTTTAGTAACTAGAGATTTTTTCATCTTGTTTTGGAATAAAATGGGCTATAATTTTGAAGTATTGGTCGATTATTCTGTAGAAGGGTCTGATTTGGCATAATATATATGTATATTATCCTTTTGTTGCTTATATTTTTATTTTGGTTTGTGTTCACTCTCAGGGCTACTGGGATATCAAGAGAACAAGTAAATGTTAACAGAAGAACAAGGCCATTACCAAGGCAGAGGTCATTTGGGCAGTCCAGTAAAGAGAGAATTTTGCAGTGGCGTGCAAGGTACAGTGTGACCTTATTTTCCATCTTCATAAGTTGCTTTGATAATTGTTTGAAAGCAATGATGGCTTCATTGTCCCTAATGTTCTTTTATTAATTTGTTCTTTCAGCATATATGAGCAGAATATGTGTGCTGTACCTTGTCCTAGTAGAAAGTCGCTTAAGCAGGTAAATAGCGTGCAATAATGCTCATCACATTAACTTACACTTGATTGATTCTAAAGTCATTATTGAACTTTCTACTGTGCTAATATTATTATTGTTTACTACAATCTACCTAGCCCTTTACGTCTTTTATGGTCATGGCCGAAATATGGAAATAGTTTGATTATACATGTATGCATAAACTGTCCTATACATAATCAACTTCTGCCGTCTCATAGGGAGAGTGAAAGCCATTCAGTCTTAACCAAAACAAGGGGATTAGATAAAAGAGGCTTAGTAAAGTTATACTTAATTGCATCCCTCTAAATCTAGTCGATGGTGATCATGGAACACATCTCACGATAGATATAAATTAACTATACAAAGTTTTTCGTATATGTTCTGTAGGATTTCGTACCTCAAAGCAGGTCGAGCTCTCTTAATGTTTAAAAAGCTCATTCATTCAGGAGGAAGCATTGCCGAGGATTTTATTTGATGCTATATATGTTTGCTTTGTTTTATTACTTCTAGGGTTTTGGGGGAAGTAAGAGTTACAAGGAAATACTACTACAAAAAATAGAGCCATGGATACACAGGGAACTCCATGCTGTTCTTGGGGATCCAAATCCAACTATACTTGTTCATTTGGTGACCTCACTCTATATCTCAAGCCTTGAAGAAACACCTTCAGGACCTCATGGGATAGAAGAAAACTATCTTGAACGTTCGCGGCCTTTTCTGCTTGGACAGACTAATACATTTTGGCATGAACTCAGGTATGCTTTTTTTATCTGTCTTCAAGTTATGTTAAATAATAGTAACTTCCTGATTCTATAAAACAAATCAAATATAAGGTTCTAAAAGAGTTTGTTCACTTCAGGGAAATTCGTTGGATGGGTTTGGGTGATTTGGATAGAGTTATACGTATTTGGCATATCATCAATTGAGCTGACCCAAACCAATTTCTGGGCCACCATATCCGAATTACCCGAACTCTTATACGGATTAATTGCATGGTTATTCAGATAGTTTTGATTTTGGATAAGTTATTATGATAATTGGATTACCCAAATATGAGTACAAACCATTTGGTTAAGTGGGGTAATGAGATTGGGTTAATAAATAAATGTGTAACTTGTAAAATGAAATTATAAAAATAATATATGCTTATTTTGGATTTTGGGTGAATCCAGTTTAAAATACCTAAACCCGAAACCAAAACGTTAAACCTTTTCTTATCTGGTTTCATCCAAAACCAAATCACAAGTGATGCCTAGATCTAATTTATCTTTACAAAATAGTTTGGAGTTATTCTATTGCATGGAGGAAATCAACCTTTAAGCTTTATACGAGTTAAAACACTTCTTGTGGATAGATAAGTCTATAGAAGAACATATGAAAGAAAAGTGTGCGTCCTTTCTCCGAAGAGACTCCATTTTGGGTTCTCTGGTGGCAATGGGACATGACTAGTGTAATACCAGTTGACATATTGACTCCAAGTGATAAGATAGGTAAGCGGCAATACCAACCCATTAATGCACAAATGGATCAATTTGGATTATGTTCTATATATCTAACGGCTCAAACGGGTTAAGCTGTAAGAAATAACTTAAAAGCAGATGGATGAAAATCCATTTGAAGTGTATAGAAATGCATAATACCTCTTAAATCATTTGTCATAAAAGGTTATATTATTATTCTTACAATATACATATTTTGATCATTGTTGACACATTTATTATCTTTGGAAGTTGGTAATATGGCAAAAAAGTGTAACATATCGATAGCTAGGCATTGATATTTGTGTTGTAACCACCATATGTTTTCCTTTTTCTACAGATGTTTTGCAGAAAGCTCATTCAACATGGAAACATATGACACAGTAGTCAAATATGTAAAATGGTCAAATTGAGCGAGTACATTGGCTCCAGTCAAGACTTATGGAACAAAAAAAGGCTGGATTTTGTTGTTTATCCTTTTGGCGAGCTCATTGTGAAGTGGATACTCAGTGCTAAAAGCTCTCCCACTCTGACTTTGAACATGTCACAACATCTAGTTTTGTTAATAGTCTGCTAAATATGGGGATTCAACATATAGTCTGTTAATTCAACCCAGAAGCAAATCTGGGTGACCACAATTGTGCCTAGATCTCATGTTCAATTAAAGGTCGCTTGTATGGTGGAAATTACAGCATATAGTTAAGCTGGGAATTGCTTCAAGGATGTAACTTTTTTATCGATTCTTGTGTTCAATGTGAAGTTACCGTCATGCTACTTGTTGATTCACTCTATTTCATCGAAAGATACAAGCAATGTATTACGTAAAGTTGACATATTCAGACATTGATATATGTACATGCATATACTAACATCAGGAAGACTATTTGATTAAAATGTCTTGAATAAAAGAATCAAGTGGTATACCTTGGTCTGGTGGCACATTTAAAAATACAATTAACCTATAAATTAACTTCTTTTTTTTTTAACACATGAAGCTACAAAAAGACCTGTAAGTAATCACCCTCCGCATCTACTTCTGACTTCGGATAATGCATTAGGATGACTCGATGGAAGAAGAAAACCGTCACATTCCATATGTATGTCAAACAGCAAGTTGGCTGGTTAACATGACAGCTGACAAGAAACGTATAAATGTGCAAACTTGTTGCCTTGTTGGCACCTTTATCACATGTCTGAAGTATGAAACATATGTGGATAAAATCTGTTTGCGAGAGCGCAAGACGTTTCCCTCACACATGCACGTGTAGCTCGTATACCAACCTGTAAAAAAGGTATGGATTCAAGCGTTTGCAATTAAATAAGATAACATTCATGAAAACAAAACCAAACAAGAGTCGAAGCAGGTGCAATACAAATTTGCAAACAAATATATAATACATATTAGCAATCCAATTTGAAATTTCTAAGAAACTAAAACAAACTGTAATAGAGTTTCCAATTGGGTAAGCACTACAAGTTACAGAGTTATATCTATCTTTACATAAGATACACACATTGCTTTTGAAAAGCAGCACCAAGATGTCAATAATATGTAATGTTATCATTGTCACATAAGCATATACCCAATCCTCTATTCTTCTTCTGGTTCCTCCTCTTCTTGTAGAAGATTTTCTCGATTGTCATGGGCCCAGAAACCACGTACGTCTATAAGCATGCTCGCAACAGTTCCACCTTGTTTGCAGGATAACAAATCTGAAAGTGTGATCCTCAGAGGATCAGCCGGCTTCACCATATCCCAGATTTCATCACGAACATCCTCTATGCATAATTCATAATTTCCACCCTCGATCCATTTCTGGTGCACATCTCTAAATTTGATGCAAGAAAAAAGTCAAGTTAGAAGTGTCACCACATGTTTCATATAAGGGGTTTTGAATAGCAAATGTTGTTTAAGGGGAAAAGGCCAATCCAATTGACAATGGATACTTTTGTACATGGGTGCATGCAAACAGTTTAAGGCATCTCCAAGGTATAAACTAAAGTGTAACAATATTTTTTTGAAATGCATGTTTACACACTTCTCAAGATCAAATGTATAAATTAAAATTTAGCACAACGATTTTTTAACTAACAAATTTTGATTGCATGCCACTATATAATGCTAGGTAATAAATAGTGTTGCACCAAATCTGGTATAATATGACAAGTTAACATTGGTTGGTGTTCTAGTATATGCATTGGCATGGCCTTAAAGATTCTGGTCAGTCCATGAGTGGCTTTGTAATATGGTCATATGTATCTCATAGTCCGGAGGCTTGTAAACTTGACTTGTGTACAACAAGCAGGAAAAGTAGAGATTTTGTTGTAGGAAGGGTTTATCAGGCAACATTTAAACTTTAAATGCTCCCCTTCTTTACTTCCGTAAGATTCTGTAAGGCTGACTGAAACCAAAAATGTAAATATACAGAATATGTTACCTGAAGAGTGTGTGAATATCAGCTGTTGTGAGGAACCCTCTTCCATGAAGATCTAGACATCTAAACAGATATGTTATACCCTCTGGAGTATCTTTGTTCTCCAGGGCTAGAACAAAGTCAAGAAAACTATCGAAGTCCATCTCCCGACCGCTCCCATTTCCATTTTTACCACGCCGGGTCGTGACATGTTCGTCAAAAGCTAGAGAGGATTTTAAATGAAGTTAGAATCACAGGTAACAATAGACTTTTAAATATAAAAGTTTGCAAGATAATAAAGAGTAACACACTGTAGATCGAATATCCTAAATTAGGAAGTACTTCTACAAGAAGCCAAGGGATACAATAATAATTGCAGAAATGGTAGAAATAGACCAGAGAGACCAATAACCCCAAACATGTGACTGATACACTTTAATCAGAAAAAAAGCAGATTGAACTTATACTTATCCAAAAATATATTAGAAAAATGGCAATGGCAACACCTACTTTAGGCAAAGACAAGCAAAGCAACTCATAAAGAGATTTAAAACCACTAAAATAGAAGGGACGCAAACTTTTTCGTTTAAGTTCAAAAGATAATTCCAAGAAAAACAAAAACCAAAAAACTTGTAAAATCTGTTAACGGTTCTTACCCCTTTCAATAAAAATATCTGTGAGTGTCCCATCTGCATATTCTCGAAGTTCCTGCTTGCTCAGTGTACCATTCTGATCTTTATCAAGTGCAATAAACATATCTGTACATAAATACAAGTAGCATATGCAAGAGACAACGGCTTAGATATGTATATACTGCTAATGTAATATAGATTCCAAAAAATAGTAACTTCACAAGATTAAGGTAACCATAAATACCATGTGTAATAAAACTACAGATAAGAAAAGCTCACCACATATACGCTGTGCAGATGTTAGCGAAAACCAGTTTTCAGCCTGTTCGGTATCAGTAGCTTCTTCCTCGCTTTCCTATTATGATTAGTCATGCAAAAAACAAGGCGGTAAGAAAACATTATCATGTAGCAATATTGATTCAAATGACCAGACAACTTTTGGAAGTAAACAAAATGGTAAAAATATGCTCAAGGGCCAAATTTCAAACTTCGTATGCAATCCCCAGTGTAGTATGGTATAAGTTTCTCAATAGATAACATGTGTTAATTGTAGTTACTTATTGGAATATTGTTGGATTCTGTTTATTTCACATATTTTAAAACTCTGCAAAAGCTCAATGTTATTATTGATTTAAGGATTTAATATGGATTACATTACCTGGTGCAATTCCATTAGTTCTTGAAGACAGTTACTAAGGAGCACCTTCTTTATGCATGCCTTACCTGCAAAATAATTAATTATGTAAACTGAAAAGCCATAGAAATAAAGAACATTCCCCAATTTGCAAATGCTATTTAAAGGGAATTGTAATAATTATCCACATCCAGAAACATCCAGATGAGAACATAAAAGGCTGACAAAGAATACTGATCATTAAAAATCACCGAGTAATGAAAAACTATAATACAACATCAGGTGGCATACACAAAATACAAAGACTTGCATCCGCAAACTGGAATCCTATAAAATAGTTTCTATAGTAAGAATAAAACAAACCTCGTCTATTGGGATCACAAAAGAAGAAGAATTTTTGTGCAGCTATGCGGGTATACATTGCAATAAAGTTTTCAGTCATTCCACGTAGTTGAGCCAAATTAGGAATAAGACCTCGAATGTAAGCTTCCATCTCCTGTAACAGGATTATATAATAAAATAAAAATAATACAAAGGTTCAGGTTTGAAGAAAGTGCAAGCCATTTTGTACAAACTGAAGCTTTAGATAACATGGTACGTACAGCAGGTAGAAGAAAACCATCAGAATCCTCGTCAAGCTCACTCATGTCAATTCTGGCCTGAGTAAGAGAAACCTGAACACCAAGTACATAGAAATTTTCTGTCAACCTTACATTTAATACAGCATGGCTTGTGGAGCTAAACAAATGAAAATAAGTACAACCTATCCAATATAAGTTTATATAATAACACAATCACATAGATATCTAGCTTAGATAATGCTGAATATCAAAAGACATGTTGAAGGATAACAAACTAGGGAAAAGTATAGAGGGAAACTCACCGTGCGCATTACATACAGATAAAAAGGCAGAATGGCAATTCTTCCTGATTCATCCTTTTCAAACTTCATAAAATTTGAAGGGCTAAAAAAGCGACGGCATTTTGGGCCTATCTGTTCTGTACATACAGAGGCAATGTGGCAAAAGTCTTCATAGTTCATCTATAGAAGATTGACAGAGAGATTGAGAGAGAGAGAGATCAGCATTGTCATTATATAATGGAACAAAAAGCACAGAAGCTAATATATGATGAATAGCATTGAAATCGAGATACAGCAAAAATGTAGCCACATAATAACTATGATAATCTGATCACATAAGCGTATAATGGCAATCAAATATGGCTGTCATCAGGCACAACTTCCATATAATTGCAACGAAATTTAGAGTATCAAATGCGTCAAACATATCAAAACAAATAGCAACTGTTTCATTCAATACACACATATGCATCAAAAACATAATACAAATTAGCCAGATGGTTATTTATATATAAAAATCAGTGGCACATCCGCACATATGAAAGATGCAACTAAAGCTATCAACTCTAAGTTAATATTATTCATACATTGATAGCATATATCACTTCACTTGTAGCAGAATATTTTAAGTACATAGTTATCTCCAAATCAAAAGATCTAAATTAACATATAAATTAATCAAACATCTTTAAAAAAGCATAAGATACTCCAATCAAGTTTAGAAAAAATTGTGACAAGGTACATCATTCATAAGAAGTCTATAAAGACGCACAAAAAGGTGCGACTAAATATCATGTGCCCCAAAAATATATAAATAAACCTTCCACCATTTGTATGAAGGCTGGTAACTAGATCTAACAACACAAAAAAACATCACATATACATGACATTATAAGGTGGTTACCTTCTCTGCACCGGTTGCATCATCAATAACACAATTTTCTCTTAGGCAAACCCACATAGCATCCAGATCATCGGCATTTAGCAAATTATCAGATTGTTTCTGCAACAACAGAACATAACTTCAAGTACATATTTCCAAAACAATAACACCAGGAAAAAAAATGAAGCAACTAACACGTATATAGACAAATTTACTATTCAAACAGGAAAATGCATCTTGATAAGAAAATGAAATCCTTAAGAGTCGTGAGAGTTGCCTGTAATTTGGACCTGGATATCATACAACTGCAGATTAGGGAAAGTGGATACCTTTAGAAAACGATATTTCGCCAAGATTTGAACCCTACGGCTGATAGAACCTTCCTCGGGTTTCTGATCAGATGTAACAAAATAGGATGGTTAGAAACTAAAAAAGGAAAACCTTCTATTAGTCAAACATTTTGGTTAGACTATTCAGATCAAATAATGTAGTTTTGGGGTATAGAGGGAGTATTCATTCTATGATCTCACTTTTTGAAGTCATTAGTTTCTATACTTAGTTATCATAAAATTTTGGATTACACATTAAAGTATTCAAAAACAAAAAAAGTAATCATCAAGACCTTCTTGTAGAAACTTGGGATTGTGCCAGCTTCGGCGCTCTTTTGTTGTTTCTCTTTAAATATATCAAGCAAGATTCTTTTTGTTTCAAGCTCTGAAAACAAGGTACGTGCATACGAATTAAATAAGGAAAATCTACAAGGTACGTGCATACGAATTAGATAAAAGGAAATCTCCAGATGAAAATGGCTTGCTATAATACTATAATAGACACACTAAAAAAGCTAATACAATAACTGCCAACATGAATTTATTAAAGAAGTACATACTTATGAATAGTGACATAAGAAGCTGTAAAAAAAATACGAGAGGCTGGAGAAAAGCCTACTACTCCTTATATTCAACTCCGTGGCAGTAGTACGATTTTATGTCTGATATATACCAATCAAATCAGATGGTGATATATTTGTGATCCTAAGAATAGAAATTTGCTATTCTCACATTCGCACTGCAAAGCAAGCAACTTAACTAAAACACAATTTTCTGCCTATTATATTACATAAAAAAAATATATTTGGAAAACCGAAATACAAAAGGCAGATCTCTTGTTTTTCTGCCTACTGAATCACATCGTAAAAAATATTTGGAAAATCCAAATACAAAAGGCAGATCCCTAGTTTAATGACTAATGAGTGTCTTGTTTTAGCTTATTTGTCATTTGGTTAAAGGCGTATAAGCTATAAAATACAAACATCTAAATTTGAGTTTCATCAAAGCTTGATTCAGGTAAGGCACTTAATGTTACCACATTGCTTCTTTTCAATCAATACTCTCAATGAAATTACTAGACAAAATCAAACTCATCACTGATAAGTTCCCATACCAACCCAACCCAACCCAAACCAAGACAACTTTTACCAAATCCATCAGACCAATCTTAACGTAAAAATGGATAAATTAAAAAACAAAAGCTTCGCCTCATCTATATAGTTACATTTTACCTCTACGTCACGTAGTTACTAACACATGCATAATATGGCATGCACAACACACAGCAGCAAACTACTATCTTAAGATATGAGAGACAATTTCCTTTTAAAGCCTATAACTTTTTCGTTATATCCTTAAGCACTCCACATTTCAAACACTGACCCTTAAAATTACCTTAACTATCCCAATATTAAAGATTAGTAACTACTTAACTAGAAACACACCCCTAGTCATAAATACAATGCAAGATTCTACCCATTATCACACTAGTTCAAACTTTTACTCTACATTTGTAAAATATTTTTAGCATATACAGTAAAGTGTTTTTGAAAAACAAAAAAAGTACTAACTTTACAGTGCATTTTTTTCGATCAACATTTTTGCCCAAACTTCGCAATGTGCATCACATTTGCACAATATGTGATGCACACACAAAAAATAATTTTAAAAAACACGTTTTTTCATGCGAAGACCGGCAAAAACAGATTTTTATGATACACAATCCGGATTCAATGCATTTGGAGGGTCCTTCAAGTCAACAAAAACTAGACTCCACTTACACGGCTTCATTTCATTCATACAAACTAAATTTGAATAAATAACAAGTAAACATTCAATATAAATTATGCATATACATAAACTTGTGCAGCACGATACATAAAAAAAATAAAATCATAGATACAGACTAAATTACAAAAATATAATTGGGGAAAATATTTGAGAGTACCCATTAGGGCTTCGGAACCGAGACCGGCACCGGATCCGATGTAACGGCGGAGATTACGGACCCAAAGCATGGAAGAAGCCGGCGGAATCTTCCGGGAAGCCACCGATGATGAATCGTGACCTTCGCCGTCACTTGAACCACTATACATTTCCAAATTTAGTAACTGAATTTGTATAGATATAGATATAGATATTGGGTTGAGGATTTAAAAATGTAAACCCTAGAAGTAGCAGAGATGCAAGTGTGAGATTTATAAACCGGAAATATAGCAGGGCTGTTTTTGGTTATTATTTACTAATAAAATAGAATTTTTGTTTGTTAGAAAATAATTCTTCACCTAATAAATAGCATAGTTTTTCATATACCCTAACTATAAATTATTATTACAAAATCAAAGAATCAATAAATATATATTGAAATATAATATAAAGCTATCATTTGATAAAATGAATAAATAATAAGTCGTAATAATTATATTTTTCTTATACAAAATGTTTTTTTTTTAATAATAATTTTGTGATAGAGTAATAATGTTATACTTATTTTTAATTTATGTTTTGCAATGTATATACTTTTAATATTATCCATTTAAATAATAAATAAAAAACTTTAAAGTTATTTTGAATAAAATATATCCTTCCATGACATTGATGATGCCGCTAAATATAATATATTTATATCCTCATATTTTAAATATGGATTTTTCTAATGACAGTTCTTAGGGCTGTTAATAACGTGCATAAAAAATTTGTACCTTCCATATCAAAAGTCCACCCCTTAATTTTATGGTAAAAATACAACTAATTTATGCACATTAGCAAAACCCTTAAAAAAAATTTGCTGCTAAATATAATATATTTATATTCCTCATTTAAAATATTTGTGAGAATAGCAATACGTATCAATCAATAAATACAACATACTTTATTTCTTCAGATATTAAATGTTTTTTTTCCATCTAGTTGGATGTTTAAGTCCTATATTGTTTGTAAGTAGTAGAAAATGTACCCGTGCAATGCGCGGAGTATATGAGTTCTTAATTTTTTTCACGTGTGAATCTATATTTGAATTTAAAAACAAAATTTATGACCTATACATTAATTTGCTTATTATTAAATTTATGAGTTCTTAAAGATGATCGAAAATCTTAAATTTATGACCTATACATTAATTTGCTTATTATTATTATTATTATTATTATTATTGCCAAAATCAATATAAAAGATAACAATGTTAAACTATGGGTTTAGGGT
>JAOXNX010000028.1:16725816-16737091 GCA_028566075.1 Solidago caesia
TTTATTATGTTTAAATGTTTCTCCATTTTTAGGCAAGCAATTGAAAACATCCATATCTATAAAACTTGATAATTTTTCCTCAAGTCCCATAAAAATAATGTATTATTTAACCGTTGGCTTGTGCTTGAAGAACAATCTTTAGTCATGACCAGTTGTATATTGTAATTTCAAAAGTAAAAAACAAACAAGGATTGAAGGTTTTGATTTTGAACAATGATGACAAATCTACAAATACCACAAAAAATGTTATTTTCTAGGAGATTTTGAGTCATCTACAATTCAGTTTACATTTATATTTAATCTTTATTTAATTCCAATCAATTTCGTAACTTTTTTTTTTTGTAATAAATATTAAGTATCTTCATTTTGCGGACATTTTATTGTTGAATTTATATAAACATCTATTTTATTATATATAACTATTCACTTAAAGTTATAACATTCTTTTTATTGTATATCATTTACGATGAATTAGCTAGAAATCAAATTAGTCTGTGCAACGCACGGGATTCACCTAGTTGGGAATAAAGTTAGAAATTTTGTTATATCGTTGATCTGTCGGAACGGTTAGCTATTTTGTATCCATGTTCATATAGAACTCATAATAAGATATTATATCTTCATTATTGAAGAGTTATCAGATGCATTAATGAAATTATTATTATATGTTATGTTGCTATATGAACTATAATATTGGACATTATATCTTTGTTATCAAAACGTCGTTGTTTAAGTTACAAAAATTGTTATTTTACTATCAACTATATTTTAGACTTGGAAAAAGAGTTCCGCGAAAACATACGGGCACCCATTCTTATGCAACATGTATTAGAGTCGATCAAAAGTGTCCAATTGTAAATAATCTAACGGTTTCATGGCCCCCAAGTTTTTGAGGAATCTGAATGAACACATCCTTATATATACTTGTAAATTTTGTATTTCCAAGCATATCCAGTTTGGTAATTAATCTCAAACTGATATTTCTTAATGTTTTAACACAAAACCGGTAAAGAATCTACACAAAGATGTTTGAATTTTAGACCAAGTCATGGAATTTCAATTCATTGTATCCGACCATTTTCATCAACCATGCACTTACCTGAACCTGGCGCCCAAGGTCCAAGTCTTGTCATAGCTAGGATTTGAACCCGGTGAGAAGAATGATAGTTAGGATTGACCGATGCCCATGATTGGTCGCTAAGACAATGCATACTTGTCAAAAGTACATAGATTACATGAAAAACTAAAGGTAGAATAGGACGAGTGGCCGAGTGGCAATAAAATGTAATTCTAGAGTATGTTTTTATTCACTTTAAATGGAAAAAAAGGACCATATCCTTTAAGAATACAACCAAATAATTAAGTCAAATGAATGCACCTCAAAACTACCACAGTACTCTTGGTATTACTATTTTCTCCCCCTAAAATTAACCAAATTATCACCATCCATCCCCTGCCCCTGAGACACTTCTATATGCCCATTTTTTCTCAAACACAGGAACCTCATTGATCATTTAAACTATGTTAGCTTCCAACTTTATTAACCCGAATATACATCTTCCTTTCCTACAACTTCATTGGATCCTCCACCATTTACGACTCCAAGGGGTTCATTATTTGACTCCGTTATATCTATGTTCATGTAACTAGGTTTCAAATCTCCGTTAACCTGTTCACGTTCAAGGCCTTTTTCATCTTTCTTGGTATTAAGGATTTCCCTTGGTCGTGGTCGTTTCCCAAGGAAACCCGGGGAAAAAAGTGGCTTATATTTTGCTGCAGAAGAACTTGTTTTCACCAGTTTCTCAGAAGCATCTTCTGTAGGAGACCTCATAGTGGACTCTGGTTCCTTGGGCTTACATCCAACATTTGCAAAATCCATTCCGTTAACTTCTTCACCGTTGGTTGAATTAGAAGATGAAATATCCATTGTACTCCCGATATTATCGTCAACATCACTCTGAATGGAAACAGGTTTTGTTCCATTATCGTTTTCAGTAAGACAATTAGTATCTTCAATAGGCAACGTGGCTTCTTCAATGGCAACCATACCATCATTGCTACAATTTCCATTCTCGCCTATAACAGATGAATCTGTACTTGAATCTGATGTATACATCTCCATGGCCTTATCGGATGAATTTTGAAATGTAGAAATGTTTGCTGATATATCATTAGAATGCATCAGTGTGTCACATTTTGCAGTAGCATCAGCCGATTCTGCAGCCAATGAGCAGTCAACGGGCAGGGTTACATTAGGCGCCTTTTCTTGGGATACATTAGATGTTTGAAGGGCCTCTCTTTTACAAGTTTCCTCAATAGGATTGAAGCATGATTGTCTGGCAGATACTCTGGAAAGGATTAAAAAAACATGCAAATGTTAATTGCTTTAGGCAACTAATTTAGAAGTGAAAACTAGAGGTGACGATTTTCGTCCAATTGCTTATTAATGGGTTTATACGAGTTACGCTTTATCTGTAACGGGTCAAAACATGAAATATCATAAATGAGATAGATAGGAAAAGAATCATATGATACTTGATCAGTTGATCATACTAGACATGCCAAGTATTTATAAAATAATTAAAAATTGAAAGACTTGGACACAAATTGATCCAGGTCTACCTGACCTGACCTGGCTCGACCCGACGACTGCTAACAAAATATCATATACAATAGAACTTGATGTTGAATGGGTAATATATGCCCATTATGACCTGTTATCCGACAGGGCCACTTTGGCACATGGTAAAAACTGTTTCTAAAAAACATAAAGTGGCATATACGATAGACCTTGATGTTGAATGGCAGTAAACATGTATGATTGTTAACCAACAAAGTTTTAATTCTAGAGCCATAGCTTGTGAAACCAAGACACTGTTATCTATGCGGGAATTTATTGAATTCATTTGCTCATGTATGATGTATCTATATTTGTTGCACAAAAGCGAGCACCAATATTCTACGCGAAGTAAGAATAGAGTAGAGATTAAGACTGTATTCAACAATTGCATTGAGCCCTAGTCTTTTTTCCCAATTTGGCAAGTAGTCTCGGATTTCTTTTTGGTAAGTTCTGTTCTTATAAAAAGTTTAATCACAAAAAGTGATCGACGCAAAAAATAGAACTCCTTCCAAATGTAATGTTCGACTAAGCACATAACATAATAGAAGCCTTTGACTAAAGATTAAATAACCAAAATACCCTATCAATAACATATAATGTATAAGTAGTTAAGCAAAAAAACATGTACCTACTATACAGAAGCATATAAGCTCCCTGTGAGAGCACTTCATCCAGTTCAACTGCTTCAACCTGCAATAAATTGTGGACCAGTTCAAAACATTTGTGAAGTAAATTAAATACACAGAAACTATTGTGAATGATTTAATAGATGACAACAGGAAGTTGGGTAACAATATGTAATTAATATATAAAGAACCTTCTAGAAATAAGATAAATTAAAAACTGAATTTACATGAAAAGATATGCGAGTAGTAGATACAATCATGTCAAAAAAGAAGATAACCTAAACAAGAGGTGGCAATTTGACCCATTATACTTACAAATGGGTCAGGTTGGGTTGTGTTTTATCTCAAATGGGTCAAGTTGGGTTGTGTTTTATCTCAAATGGATCAAGTCACAAAAATTTGGCTAAAAAGATAATGTGTCAAATGGGTGAAACAGGTCAGTCGCCAAAAGTCTTGCTTTCTAATGAATAGCCTCCTAAACAGTTATATTCAGAGATTTAGATCATCATTGTGATAACATAGAACTTTTAATTTGTAATCAAACTTAAAACGTTCATTATTTATACAATTTCTTTTTAAAAAAGGTCTAAAACTGTTTGTGGAAACCACCCATAGTAAATACTCGACTCATTTAATCCCAACCCACTGTGCCATCCTAACAATTGTTAGTTCAATGGTTGATTCTCTGCTAAAGTAATAGTACAGAGTTTAATACATTTGCTCATACGCGCACACGCGCGCACACACACACAGAGAAAAGGATATTTTACCTTGCAGTCATCGATTCTATACCAGTTTCCAGAAAAGTCCTTAGTATAGCAAATGTAATGACCAAAATATGATGCATTCAACATGTCCACATGTACAATAACTCCATATAGCTTGTATATATCATTGCTATCTGCAGCTTCACTCATGTAAGGGCTAAGATCTAATGTTTCTGGAAATGTCACCCTCTTGTTAAGTTTTCCAAATCTCCCACTCTGCAGGCAAAACAAGGATGCTAAGAATTACCAGCAAAATAGCAGATTTAATTTACAGAATGTTAAAGAAAATGATATAAATGATCCCATATCAATTGTGAATATCAATTTATAATCCAAGACAATGCATTCAGAAGTGACTTGCAGAAAGATAACTCTAATTGCACTAACCTGAAACCTCTTTAATGCAACGGTAAGAATATTTGGGGCCGTATGTATGTTTAATCGTTTCCATGCCAAGACATAGTCATTACATCTGCAAAAATAATTAGTATTGAAGTAAGCTGACAATATCATATGGTGATCATGACAAAATTCAAATAAAGTAGTACTCCATAATTATTGTTATTGTTAAAGCTGATAAAAGAAAATTATGAGATGAACACGCCACAAAAGTAAACCTTCTATTCAGCAAAAATAAGTCCATTTTGTAATTTGTAGATTGTCAAATAACACAATCAACATCACAAATATATACAGAGTGAAAAAGTTAAAGTTGAATCTCAGATCATATGTAACTGATGAATAAATCTCAAGAAGAAAAGTAAGAAAATTACCCGTCACATTTGTACTTGTTATCTCCATCAAGCCATTCTTTGGCTGTGAATTGGTCTAAACATTCCTCGAGAGATGCAGCATCCCCATGGATTTCAACAGTCAAATCCATCATATTTTCAAACTGATTCGAGACATTATTGCATTTTGTACAGATCACCTACAAAGCATTATAGACAATTGTTACAATAGATAAATGTAAGCCTTTGGCCACAATAAATTAAAGACCTCCAGTTTTCATTATTCGCCTTTCAATATTGAAAAATTACCATTAAGTTAATCTACCCACATGCAATTGATAAAAACCGACACTATGGAAGAGGTGTCTCACCCTAGTAGTCAAGGAGGGCTAAGGATATGTATTTTATAAATTAATAAGGATAAATCTAATTTACTAGTTTCTTTTTTATTATTTTGGCTGGAGAAGCAAGATTACTTCTTCTTTTTTGGATAAAGAATTATTGATTTCATTTATTTCAACATAGTTGAAGGCAGAAATACAAAAGATCTTGGTTACATCCCTGCATCAGCCAGTAAGAATCTAATTAGGATATTAGGGTCAAGTGTCATCCACGTGAATTATTAAGTTTGAGTTGCTACAGACAGAACCAAATTTAGCACTACAAAGGATATTGACAACAATGTTCAAAGCATGAGCATATTGATGTCCGGACTTAATGCAAATTATTGAGGGATAAGATACCATAGTAAGTGTAGCAAGAAAAATTAAGCTTGGAAATTTCACTACTCTACATGAGCACTATAACACGTAAACCTATTCCCTTGCAAAGGCTC
This sequence comes from Solidago caesia, assembly GCA_028566075.1. Taxonomy (NCBI): domain Eukaryota; kingdom Viridiplantae; phylum Streptophyta; class Magnoliopsida; order Asterales; family Asteraceae; genus Solidago; species Solidago caesia. Next base: position 16,731,396 of record JAOXNX010000028.1, read on the forward strand.
AGAAACCAAGAGGCTTCAACAAACCGTCACATGCATATTATTAGCAACTTGCCAATATGTTCTTAAAAATTCTTGTTTCATACACAAACTTTTCATACTTCTCATAGAACATATCAATTTACTTTCTCTATCTTATAATAAAAACTAAGTACAGCTAGATTGTTAAGCTTGAAATGCGGAAATGAAGTCAATCAGTTTAATAGAAAGACACCTGAGATTGAAGGCGACCCCCAAATATATGTTGAATAAGAGTTGTCTCCTGAGAACTGGGATGCACGGCTCTTTCGCCACCATATTCATCAAGGCAAACTGATTGCATGGTATCGATAGCAAACCTAGCATATGTGAACGTTATGCAATCAGTAATCAAGGTCTGCATAAACAAGATTTGAAATACTTCAAAGATGTAATATATGCATATTTAATTAGTCAGGTATGAAGCAACAGCAACCTCATGAATTCGTGAGCATCCTCCTGTTTTCCATAACCGAGATTTCCTCCAATATTAGGCAACCGTGACAAAATATTGACTGGTGAAAAAGCACTATTACTTCGGCTGGCTCTTTCCAGATGAGTTTGAAGTTCACACAGGAAACACCAATCATTTCGCCGACCTGATAAACGTGCATGTAAACAATCACAAGATTTCTAGCAAAACTAAAGGTGACAATTTCGATCCATATACTTAATAATGATTCGATTCAAGTTATCTTATCTCTAAAGGATCAAAGTTTCAAACAGGTACACACTTTGTGTTATTAAAGTTGAAACCTCTTAATCATTATACTAGATGAAGTAGACTCTTGAACTAATACTTTTTTAAAAAGCAGCCTTATTAAGCTACTATAGTTTTTGTGCATCATATTCAACACTTATATTATCTATATATATATAATATAATGTTTAGGAATTTAATCAAAAAGTGTTCCGGGTCTACCCAAGCTTATGTGACTGTTTAACTGTTTTGGCATGTACTCAAGAGGCCAAGATTACCCATTTTGACCCATTACAACCCACAAGTACCACCCGTTTTACCACCTTTAGCAAACTATTTAAGACAGAGAATAGCCAATTACATTCCGATCGATGGCCTTTCTCCAACAAATAGGCGGCGAGTGGTCGAGTGTAAGCTAAGCATTGTAAAACTACATTGGCAAAGCAGCTGCCAAAAGATAAAAGCTGTCAGCACTCCTAAAAACCAGAGAAATATATTCTAAAAGGAAAGCGTAAAACATGATCAGAAAAATATACAATTTTGCAGTAGAGTAGCCATAAACATAAACCTGTTTCCACAATTAAGGAGCCCACAAGGAGGAAAGCCTTGATTGTTCCAGTTAAAGAGCTCCACAAATTTGTCGTAAGGAAAAAGGATCTGCGACATATATTTAACTAAATAATAGAGACCATACACAAAATACATTCGGAAAAAAATCACAGACATCAATTTCAACCTTTTTTATCTGGTTAGATGTCCCAGTGCCAGGACCTAGTGCAACTGCAGTGGAATTCCGTCTTCCTTGCAACCTTGATTTGCAGGACAGCCGAAAGTCCTCACATTTATCCTTATGCGCAGAGCGCCAATGAGATTTTTGACATGATTCTGAGCTGAAAGTTAGAAAAAAAGAATAAAAATTAACAGCACAAGTAACTAAAAGGCTAGGTCCAACACTTCAACTCATTCAAGCATCCAAAACAGAAGACTAACATTTGATCAGGCGAGTCAGATTTCATAGAAATTCGAACATTAGATAGAAATTATGAGAGCAGGTCAAAATATATCATAATACGACAGAATATGTCTATTAAGAAGCCTCGGATAATTATCTTCAGAAATAAAATCTTATATCATCTAATGACATAGAAAAATGTTCCCCATTAAAAAATCGTTGCTCGCGGAGATCAAAATCAATTTCCCGGAAATTTAAACTCTCTAACCCTAAGGTTAATTTGATCCCTAACTTTACTATTAAATCTTGGATATGGCTCAACAGGAATTACAACATTATCAACACTCAGTTAAGTGCAACTATATCCACAAGAAGAAATAAAAGAAGTTTTTTAACATTGAATTTAGTTACAAAACAAATGTATCTACACCACTGCCGTAAGTCTGAAATCTCACACTCTTACCAAAAGAAAATCAACCACACCCCCCGTATTGCCTCGTCCATGAACATTAATCAACAAACTCTCTTTTTCTCTCTCTCTCTCCCTCTTACTAAAGAACACATACAGATTGAAAAGAATTTTTAATAAAATATGTTGCTCGTGGATCAACTTTATAAAAAATTTAAACTCTACCCCTAAAAGAACTTCTTATCCCTAACTTACATTATCTAATCTATTACTGTATGTCTGTATTATATGGATCACAGAATATAAAAAATTATCAACAGCCAGTGAACCTTGCACTTCTCAACAATGTCACTTTTTTTAGTTATAAAACATATCTATCTACCTTTCAACTCCTGCTACAACCTCTACATTGACACTTCCGATAACATCCATCAACAAACTCTCCCTCACATACAAACAAAACACACACGTACACACACAAACATTAAGGACTGATGATTACTTTCTCCAAAAACGTTAACTTTCAAGAGACCCCAGCCCACTCGCACCCATCATCATATAAGTCAATCAAGCTCACCCAGCATCCCACTCAAATAGCGGCCAAAACTAACTAATCCAACTTAACCAAAGAGCTTTTTCTAATAAATCTTGGAATTTGAACCCAGGATACTTCCCAAATACCCCCATCTCTGCTAAAGGCACTAACGTTCACTTTCGTATACTTTTTAATTCATCAAATTTCAATCACAAACAATACTTTACTCGACTAAAGTTTAAAACTTTAATACTTTTCACAACTAATCTTAACAATATATTCACATAACTAAATTACCCACAAACAAAAACACAACAAAATCAACTAAAGCTTAAAACTTTAATACTTTTTCGCAACTAATCTTGGCAATTCATTCACATAGCTAAACTACCCACAAACAATAACACAATAAATAACAAAAACAAACAATGTGAGCATGTAAAAGAGTACCAATATCGAACACTTTTACACCGCGAACAATGTTTGGTCGTAAAGCTACCACAAACAGCACAAGATTCGCCACTCGAAACAAAACCCGGCATCGAACAAGATGAATTAGTGTCAATGGAACTACAATTTGGGGAATCTTGGTGATCAAGAATAACAAAGTATTTATAAGCAGTTTTCTTAACTAAAAAAAACAATCCAAAAATAACACAAAATACTGTGATTGCGTACTTTAAATACGGATCAACAGAATAATTATATTGTTCATGCATCGACAATGATTATATATATATATATATATATATATTATTATATACTATTATAATTAGAATAATAATTAGGGTTTTTCATTGATTAAAAAAAAAAAAAAAGAATTGGGGGATTGTAATTATGGAAATTGTGAAAAGGGGTTGTTTTATTTTTGGAAGTTTGTTAGATTTTTGGGTTTGTGTATTTGGGATTCTTCCAATAATTATGGAAAGAATGGATGTGTTGCCCAAACCCAAAGAGGCAGAAGAAACTAGAAAGTGTAATGTAGAATAACAATAATTTGCTTAAAACGGTGTCGTATTAGTCTCACCGATTGCTTGTATTCAATAGACTAAATTACTAAAATTTCTATATGGAGTAACTTTTTTTATAAAGTCAATATTGTTGTTAAAGGTAATGAGATTATTTATCATGTCCACACGATATGACGGCGATTGTGGTAACAGCAACGGTATGGTAGTGGTGGCTATTGATGTAAAGTTAATTGATGCAAAAAGAGATAGTGTAGTTATTTTAAGAGTTTGGGGATATATGTAGTAAATTATTTTATTAAGGGTATTTCTGATAGACCATGTATGTTAGGTGATTGGTGTGTCGAATGTATAAGGACATTTTAGGTAGATCAAATTTTTTTTTGAGAAATGAAAGTGAGGTTAAATGTTTTATATAATAGTATAGATAAGTATAAAATAAATTGATTATCTTACATTGTTTTCTTTTTAAAAAGTAAGTCTTTACGATTAAGCTTGAAATGTTAAGAGATAATCAGGTTGAAAGTTTCGATCTTAACTTAAAACTTAATTAATTTAAATATGATCCTTTTAGTGAAGAGCTTAAAATATTGATGAATTGATATTAGGTCGTATGTGTTGTTGGTTTGGTTTTTAGTGGGTTGATAGGTTATCATATGCATAATTTTCAATTAAGTTGGTTAGCAATATCTTTATAGAACAAGCATAGAATAAAAAATATAAAAAAAAGAAAAAATAAAAATAAATGCATCGTCGCTAAGTAACAAATTATTCTGGATTTTTACAAAATAACCAACATATTGTAACATTATTTTTTGCAATTTGAATATCTATACGATTTCCCGATAAGGATTAAGAATGATTACAATATCATTAACGTCGACAAAACTCTAATCTTCGTCCCTACATAACCAACTTAAGTATTAAAATCTTTTTATTTATACATCAATAAACTTTAGTAGAAACTGATTTTTCAAATATATATTGCATGTATGTTGGTTAATAAAGTTTTTGTTTCACCCCAAATGTTCAAACCAAGGTTTTTAAAGCCATTGTAGTTGAAAAAACACCTTTTTAAAATTCAATCTTTTGGATTTTAAAACAAATGATTATAAGTTATAAAACATTATTTACAAAACAATAGATAACATAAAGAAGTATCTAATAAAGTAGTAGGTTAAGTTTAACAAGATTTGTATTTTAAAATATGATTTTATTCGTATCAAATTTTGTCGTAATTAATTGTATCCAAAAACAAACAATGGTAGCTTTTGTCTAAAAAATAATAATAATAAATAAAAAATAATAATAAAATTCATCATTCATTTGCATTATCTACACTGTTTTTTATCCGACTATTCTTCAATCTAGGGACACACATCACACAATACATACATATATATACTACTATATAAAATAAAATTTTTATACCCAGTTAAAAAGGTAGAAAATTTTTATATGTGAAATTACCATTCTACCTTTAATGAATTAATTACATCATCAGTCTCTTATCTTTTAAAATATCATTATTACCCCCATTTTCATTAATTACCTTTACATCAATTACCTACAATGCTCAACGTCGCCATCACCACCACCAGTCGTTGCCACCACCATATCGTTGTGCCGCCACATTGTGCGAGTACCCCTCTGGTATTTATTAATAATTGTGTAAAATGAATGACTATATGCTTTGCACAGTCATACATTGTGTAATAACTTATTTGTATTTGTTGTATATCTAATATTTTCTTTGTAGATATCACTATCCAAAATGAATTAAGATTAAATTCAATGAAACTTTGAAAATGAGTAATTAAGATTAAAACTAGCTGGTAGCTGGTGGCTGGTGGCTAGAAGCTGATAGCTGTAACTGGAAGCTGGTAGCTGTAGCTGGTAGATATATTTAAGTGTTTGGTAGAGTACCTGTAGCTTTTAATAAAATGTATAAAATGACAGAAATGAACATAAGTAAAAAACACTTAATACTAAGCATAATGATAATGATACATACACACACACACACAAATTCTTTATTAGTTAAATAAAACATGGTCATTTTAATTAAATAAAACGTAGTCGTTTACAAACGCTTGGGAACATAATATAACAATAGT
>JAOXNX010000028.1:16764960-16777862 GCA_028566075.1 Solidago caesia
TAAATTACATTATTAATCCTTTATCTTATAACATATCTCCACTAACCCCTTTACATCAATTACCTACACCACTCGACACCGCCACCACCCCCATCAGTCGCCGTCATCACCACCGGTCGCCGCCACCACCACACCGCCGCCGCATTGCGCGGGTACCGTGCTATATAATAATAATATAAAATAAATTAATAAATAAATTAATAATGAGGGTAGCTTTTTGTAATTTTGACCTTGGATCATATGTTTTTCTATATACATATATATACACACATATACTTGTAATAATAATAATTAAAAACAGTTTTAGATATAAAAAATCACAAAGCGAACTTGAGAGCTCAAAACCCACACAAGATTCACAGACACAAGGCTACGCCGGTGCGGCAGACGGCGGCGCAACCGGTGGCAACGGCGGTGGTCTTTTTCCGATCGGTGACATAATTTTTAAAATAAAAAATGATACCTTTTGTTAATTTTGTGCCCTAATTGTGTTGAAATTGATATGGGTATTCATTTAATTGTTGTGGGTATTAATAGTTATAGTGAAAAGATATAAACTATATATATAGATAGATATAAGTATAGTGATAATCGTATTGAGGTGATAAAAATGGGGGAATTAGGGCAAGAATCAGTGGAGTTTTCAACATTGGTGAATAGAGCTGCAGAGGAATCTTATGTTTCTTTGAAAGAGTTAGTGGAAAAATCAAAATCGAGCGAAATGTCGGATTCCGAAAAGAAGATAAATATACTTAAGTATCTTGTCAAGACTCAACAAAGAATGCTTAGACTTAATGTTCTTGCTCAGTGGTGCCAACAGGTTTGTATATGAATTATTTTAGCTTGATTATATGCATATATGTATATATTTACATTGTATATGCATATATCTTCTTATATATATATTGTAGATTAGGGTTTTTGTTGACGTGGCTAATGTGCTAGAAAGTAGAAACTAATGTAGATATTATGTCAAGTTTTGGTAGTTTGAACATAAGATGATGAGAATAGTTTTCTTGGTGTTCGGAATATTGGGAAAGGTTTAGGGTGCGTTTAGTTGGAGAAAACACCCCTTGTTTTCCATTTTTGTTTTTCAAGAAAACATGGAAAACAGAAAACGTGATCAAATCATAGTTTTCCAAAAATAAGTTTCCAAGAAAACAGAAAACATTGTTTTCTACTTTTCAATGGAAAACTTGAAAACATCTTTTTATTGTTTTCTAAATATTTTCCACTTTAGAAATGGAAAACTCCTTGTGTTTTCCAAAATTGCCACTAAATGCGTTTTCAAAATTTTCAAGGGTTTTTCTAGGGATAGAAAACCCTTCTCATTTTCTTAAAATATGAAAACGGAAAATTAGAAAATGTTTTCTGTAACTAAACACGCCCTTAGTTTTTAGTACTATTTAGAATATAATGTGATGTTTTGGATGATATATCTGGAAGTGATAATCTCAACATATGACTTTAGTTAGTTTCTTCGAGGTTGGGAAGATAACGAAAGGTTTAACCTTTAGTGTTATTGAAGCGTGTAATGGGATTATTTGGAAAGCCCATGTGGTTATACTTATTAACATCAGGATTTGATAATCCAAACATATGGCGGTAAAATTAGTTTTTTTGATGTTGGGGAGATTGGGAAAGGTTTAATTTTAAGTACTGTTGAGAATGTAATATGATTATTTGGGAAAAAAAACCTCTGTGGATATAATATCGAGTGGGGGACATGCAATATAAAACAATGGTCATGGGTTCAAATCCCATCCCCATGTCCATTTAACCATAGTGTTACGTGATTTAGCTGTCTCATGTTAGCCGTGGTCAGTGGGGGCTGCCATAGAGTAGGTTGCTCTTTATTTATATCGAGTTTTAAAAAATTGAACATAAGACTGTAAAAAAAGCTCCCTTGACGTTAGGAGGAATGAATAAGATGCATTTTTTAGTAGTTTTGAGGATTTAATGGGGTTATTTGAAAAATCCGTATGGTTACTATATCAAGATTGGATAATCTGAATACAAGACATTAAAATAGTTCTCGATCATGACTATTTTTGGAATAGAGTTCGGAAGAGTGAGAAAGATGTAATCTTTACTGTTACTGACGGTTGCAAAGGAATTATATATAAATAGTTTTTTAATGGCTGGAAATGGACAAGAACAGAACTAGTTCTTTATGATGTAAAGTGGTCAAGAACAGTACCAGTTTTTTATGATGTACTTGATGTTAGTATTGTAGGCATTATTATTATACATACATATATGCACATAATGATACACATAGTCACACAGTATCATACATACAGTCATACACACATAAAGTTCTTCCTCCTGTAGTTATCATCATGTTTTAAGTTTTAACATAAATAGTCAAGTAACATACATTTCATAAACTGATAACTGTATGTTCAGCTTTTGATAAAGTTCATTACTAAATTTTGGAAATGCTTCAAAACTTGATGACTTTAATTTGGACATACGAGGTTCAACACTTAGAGGTCTAAATTCTTATGATTAATAGTGGAGAGAGGAGGGGCAATAGCTGTTATCATTTAAGTTACAATAACTACATGCTTATTCTTAAAAAAATATTACCATCTTCTGATTTGCAGGTACCACTGATACAATACTGTCAGCAACTTGCATCAACCCTGTCAAGTCATGAAACATGTTTCACTCAAGCTGCAGATTCAATGTTTTTCATGCACGAGGGACTACAACAAGCTCGTGCTCCAATTTATGATGTTCCATCTGCCATTGAAATTCTCCTTACAGGTACTTACGAGCGTTTACCCAAGTGCATAGAAGATGTGGGTATTCAGAGCACATTAACTGATAAACAGCAAAAACCCGTGCTGAAGAAACTTGACACGATAGTCAGGTCAAAGTTACTTGAAACCACACTTCCCAAAGAGTTCTCTGAGGTCAAAATCTTTGATGGTACAGTAAACCTTTGTGTTCAAGGGGAGTTTAAGGTATTGCTGACGCTCGGTTATCGTGGACACCTGTCAATGTGGAGAATATTGCATTTGGAGATACTTGTTGGTGAAAAAAGTGGTCTAGTGAAGCTTGAAGAAACAAGACGGTTTGTTCTTGGAGATGATTTAGAACGCAGAATGGCTGCTTCTGACTCCCCGTTTGCAACTTTGTATTCTATACTACATGAATTTTGTGTAGCTCTTATTATGGACACTGTTATAAGACAAGTTCAAGCACTTAAGGCGGGCAGATGGAAAGATGCAATTCGGTTTGAGCTTATATCTGATGGTAATTCGGGTCAAAGTAGTGCTGCTGGTTCTATGCATATTAGTCAAGATGGAGAAACTGAATCTGGAGGGTTACGGACCCCGGGACTAAAAGTTGTTTACTGGTTGGATTGTGATAAAAACAATGGAACATCCGATATAGCATCATGTCCTTTTATCAAAATTGAACCAGGGCCCGATTTGAGGATAAAGTGTCTCCATAGCTCATTTGTTATTGATCCTTTAACTAATAAGGAGGCAGAATTATCCATTGACCAGAGCTGTATTGATGTTGAGAAATTGCTGTTAAGGGCTATATGCTGTAATAAGTATACTCGTTTGCTTGAAATTTATAAAGAGTTGGGTCAAAATAGTCATATCCGTCGAGCTGATGGCGACGTTACTCTTCACTGCCTGGTTGATCAACCTGGTGCAGAGTACAACAAGGTCAGTTCTGTGGCTTGATTATAAAAACTTTGAGGTGGTCTTAGGTGCCCATGAATGCAAATGATCTTTCGATTGTGGCTTGACCTTTCAAGGCTTATGCAGTTTATTATGCTCGTTTCATTGATGATTATATTACCTTGTCTGGCTTTTATGTGCAGGACAATAATTTAGATTCTGAAGGGCAGGAAGTATTACGAGTGCGTGCCTATGGTTCATCATTTTTTACACTTGGAATGAATATAAGGTCATACTTCAACCTCTAGATACAAATATGTATTTTTATGGTGTTGTGTTGATCTGATATGTCTGTGCTGAATGCTTTGACTAATTCTTAAATGTCATCGTTGTGACTGATTATTTAAATATCTTTGCTGATGCTCCTGGTCAGTTTAGTAAATCTACTTGGCTAAAATCTGGATAACTGCTATAGTTAAATAGCATTTGTTTTAGCAGTTCGTTTACAATTATAGGACATGTTATTTTTCAGAAAGTTCTCTCTATATTGTCAGCATGTGGAGTTTAGGTGCTAAAATTTCAACACCACTTTGAGGTGCTAAAATCTCAACACCACTAATGATGCAGCAAACTTTTTAATGCATCTAATGTGAAGGAAAAAAAAACTTCCTTTTCTTGTTTTTAGAATTTAACAGACTTTCTTCTTTATACCTTTTCACTCATACACACACACAAATGAACCTAAAGTTCAAATTATATAATTTTTGTTGTATATAACTTGCAGGACTGGGCGCTTTCTCCTTCATTCATCAAGAAGTACGATATCATCATCAGCACTAAGAGAATGTGAGGAAGCACTAAACCAGGGAAGTATGACCGCAGCTGAAGCATTTATAAGCTTGAGAAGCAAGAGTTTGTTGCATTTATTTGCATGTATTGGGAGATTTTTAGGCCTTCAGGTAAGAAGTACTTTTGGATGCGTCTAAAGTTATCATATCAACACATACATCTACTACTAATAAACTAATTATGAAAACAGCTCATAAATATTGGAGTATATGACGTTTAAATGCATTTTTTGTTAATTTTTATCATGTCACGTATTTTTGCAGGTGTATGAACATGGGTTTTCTCCCGTGAAGGTGCCAAAGCATGTCTTAAATGGTTCCAATATGCTTCTCATGGGATTTCCTGACTGTGGCAGTTCTTTTTTTCTGCTGATGCAACTGCAAGATGACTTTAGACCTATTTTTAAATTGCTAGAAACTCAGCCTGATCCATCAGCAAAACCAGGATCTGCTGTACCTAATCTTGTTACCCGCGTTAAAAATGTTGATATAGATCAAATGCATTTGCTTGAAGGCGAACCCGATTCAACCCTTCTTGATTATGGTGCCCTAGCATCTTCTACTAATGACACGGGCACTAATCAAATATCTGACAATGGTATTCTTTCTGATTTGACTGTTGAAGGTTCTGGTCTTTCTGGATTTTCTTCAATCGTGGATGAAATTTTTGAGCAAGAAAGACGAACCTCTGCACCTGCCTTTTCTGTCCAGAGTTACAATAGTTCTCATATTGATAATCCTGGGAATCTTACAAGTGTAGGTTCAAATTGGAATGGTTCTTTGTACCCTATGAGTAATTACAAGGGTAGGATGCAATCTGTTTCCAGAAACGCAGCTATGAAGAAATCGTCAGCTTCAAAATCCGATCAAGATTTATCTTCTAGATCTTCACACTCTACTGAAGTGGGTTCTTATATCACTGTGGATGATGATCTGCCACCGGTTGCAGGAAGCCGGTCTGCTCGGGTATCATCTCGAGCTTCTGCACCAAATGCAAGGGGAAATGCTTTTAGAAATTCAGTAACTGGTACTCCAGGTGGGTCATTTGAAGTTTCTGAATCTACCATATAGAATCTTTTCTTTACAATAGATGTTGCATTACAAATTTTATCTCTAACAGGTCAAATGGGTAGATTAAAAGTTATAGCTTGAAAGGAAATGGGTCAAACAGGTTTAAATTCGCTCAAAGCATATTTTTGAAGCGTAAAACCTCGTAAATCATTTTATTCAGAAAATTAGATTATTAATTGAAGTTTCTGGATATATTAAATGTTTACTTTTTATTTTAAATTTTGAATGACAATTGACAAAGACACGCTATCAATGCCTTTAATAAACCCTTGTCCCAATTGTGACTTGAACCCTCAACCTCCAAGTGAAATAAAGCTGGCAGTTTTGACCCGTGTAGTTATGAATGCATTGATTGGGGTTGTGTTTCACTCTAGATGCTCTTTTTTTTCAGCACCAGAATCCCCAGGCAGTCAAATCACCAGAGATAACGGATCACGAAAACGCACATTGTTGGATATGTTAGACTTAATCCCATCACTTAAATCACCAGAAATCCTTGAACCATCTTCCAAGAGAAAAAAATCTTCAAGAACAACTCAAAATCAGTTAAGTGCTGCCAGCAGTATTGTAAAATACAGATATGTGAATCTTATAGCAGAGGCAAATAAAGGTAATGCACCATCCAGTATATATGTCTCGGCTCTTCTTCATGTAGTCAGACACTGCTCGCTCTGCATCAAACATGCTCGGCTGACCAGTCAAATGGATGCACTTGACATTCCATATGCTGAAGAAGTGGGTTTGAGAACAGCTTCTTCAAACATATGGTTCAAACTTCCGTTTGCAAGAGGTGACACATGGGAACACATATGTTTACGACTTGGAAAACCTGGAAGCATGTATTGGGATGTCAAAATTGATGACCAACATTTCATGGATTTGTGGGAGCTTCAAAAGGGAAACACTAATACTCCATGGGGTTCGGGCGTTCGGATTGCTAATACGTCTGATATAGATTCACATATTCGCTATGATGCTGATGGGGTTGTTTTGACTTATAATTCCGTTGAAGCCGATAGTATTAAAAAGCTGGTTGCCGATATTCAACGGCTATCAAACGCTCGGACATTTGCTTTAGGGATGAGGAGACTTTTGGTTGTTAGATCTGATGAGAAATCAGAAGAAAGTCGATCTAACAGTGATGCTAAAGCAGCTCCAGGAGGAAAAAGTGGTTCTGAAGTGGGAGATAAATACTCGGAACAGATGAGGAAGGCATTTAAAATTGAGGCTGTTGGGCTAATGAGTTTATGGTTCAGTTTTGGTTCGGGGGTTCTTGCTCGGTTTGTTGTTGAATGGGAATCGGGTAAAAGTGGCTGTACTATGCATGTATCGCCTGACCAACTTTGGCCCCATACCAAGGTATCTCTGATGCTTCAGTATGATATTACTAAATTCAAATTTGACAAATAATTTATGATTTTTTTCTCTATTTTCAGTTTCTGGAAGATTTTATCAATGGGACCGAAGTTTCATCTCTTTTGGACTGCATTCGACTCACAGCAGGACCCTTGCATGCTCTTGCTGCTGCAACACGCCCCGCACGAGCCGTTCCTGTTTCTGGGGTTCCTGGTGCCGCTTCATCTGTCTCTGCACTACCAAAAGCAAATTCGTATGGACAAATGCCAAATGGTTCGAACCCGAATGTTGGTCATGGTCCTGGTCCTGGTCCTGTTGGGAACTCTGGTGCCTCTGCCATACTGAATGCTGCTACTGTGGCTGCTCGAGGTGGCCCTGGAATCGTGCCTAGTTCACTATTACCCATTGATGTCTCGTTTGTTCTTCGTGGCCCGTATTGGATTCGGATTATATACCGCAAATATTTTGCAGTTGACATGAGGTGTTTTGCTGGAGATCAAGTTTGGTTGCAACCAGCAACACCACCAAAGGGCGGTCCCTCAGTTGGAGGATCATTACCGTGTCCACAATTTCGGCCCTTCATCATGGAGCATGTTGCTCAGGAGTTGAACGGGTTAGACCCTAATTTCACTGGCGGCCAACCATCGGTTGGACCTACTGGTTCCAACAATTCTGTTGCATCTTCCAGTCCACAACTCTCAGCTACCAATGGCAACCGAGGAGGTTTTCCTGGTTCTGCCGGAACGTCTCGACCTGGGAACCAACAGACTGGTTTTAACCGTGCTACAAATGCAATGTCAGCATCAAGTCAGTCTTTAGTACGTAGAGCACCTGGTACAGTTGTTCCAGCTCATGTTAGGGGAGAGTTGAATACCGCCATTATTGGGCTCGGGGATGATGGTGGTTATGGTGGTGGATGGGTTCCTCTTGTTGCTCTCAAAAAGGTTCTTCGAGGCATTTTGAAATACCTTGGAGTATTATGGCTATTTGCACAATTACCAGAACTCTTGAAGGAGATTCTTGGATCAATTCTGAAGGACAATGAAGGTGCACTCTTGAATTTGGATCAAGAGCAGCCTGCCTTGCGCTTCTTTGTGGGGTAAGAGAAGTTAAAACCAACCAGAATCCGTTTTGACCAGTTACCCAACCCGCCCAGTTTTCCTGTTTAACATACAAAATTATTAAATCTTCTGCAGTTGAGATATAATTCGAGGTGGGAAAATGGACAGGTCGGGCAGGTTGGGTAATGGGTTAAAACAGGCGGGTCGGCAATTATATTTAGCTCTTAACTCTTTTAATAAGTAACAAGAGCATCTCCAATGTTTGCACTAAACGTATCCCTTTTACACCGAATTTAGTGGTAATAAATGTACAAAAAGTTCCCTTCATTGTTAACACTAAAGACTACACTAAATCTAATGTGATGAATAGTAAAGCTCATTTGACACTAAATTCAGTTTAACGCTACATATCACACTAAAAGCTCAACATCTTCCATCTTTAACCCTTTGAATTTATGTAGTTTTAATTTATACCCGTTTCATCATTAAACAAAAATGCTACAAATCTAACATGAAATAATTATTTTAGATATGATACAATATACATAATCATTGAGTTGTCATTATAACCTTCTAACAACAAAAACAATAGTGTTAGTATTAACAAGTTTTTAAATATTATTATATAATTAGAGTAGCTTATAATTTCATTAAGGGTTTAAGCTATATATTGTCCTATGTAGTTAAGGACCGAAATTTGTGGGTTTCGGTCAAGGACCGATATTTCAAATATCGGTTATCTTAGTGGGATTTCGGTGGTATTTCGGTAGTTTTAATATTATGCAATATCTACATATATAATAATTAATACTTACCAATATATAGCTTAAACCCTTTCATTTAACCTTCTAAGTGAACCTAAAATGAAATGAATTTCATATAAGATATTTTTATGTATTTTCATTATTCATTGATGATTGTGTTATTAAACAAGTTTTTAAATATAAAATAAATCAAATTAACAAAAATTGATTAATTATATTCTCTTATTGTGTATTTTAAACGTAATTTGAAACATTTAGTGTGACATTGGTGCAATTTTTTTTAAAGATTCATTCTTTTAGCTAAATTTAGTGAAAAAAGAGTATATACATTGGAGGATGATCCAAATTTGTAAATATTTCACTAACAATAAATTGATTTTGGTAGAGATAAAAAAGAGGCAACCCAACTTGAACCAGTCATAAGAAAATTAGTCGAAATTGCCACCTATATATGTAAGTGATCTAAAGCTTTCTTGTATTAACCAAGTACTTTTGCAGGGGATATGTATTCGCAGTTAGTGTTCATAGAGTGCAACTTCTTCTTCAAGTTCTTAGTGTCAAACGGTTTCATCATTCACAGCAACAACAGCAGAACAACGCAGTTGTCCCTCAAGAAGAATTACTTTCAACTGAAATAAGTGAAATCTGTGATTACTTCAGCCGTCGTGTTGCATCAGAACCCTATGATGCATCCCGTGTTGCATCGTTCATCACTCTTCTCACATTACCAATCTCGGTCTTAAGAGAATTCTTAAAGTTAATAGCATGGAAAAAAGGTTTGGCTCAGGCCCAAGGTGGTGATATTCCACCTGCACAAAGATCACGAATCGAATTATGTCTCGAAAATCATACCGGACTTTATACCGAGGGAAATCCTGAAAACTCTTCAGCTTCCAAAAGTAACATTCACTATGACCGCCCTCATAATGCCGTAGACTTTGGGTTGACTGTGGTTCTTGACCCTGCACACATACCTCACATAAACGCTGCTGGGGGCGCTGCCTGGTTGCCATATTGTGTTTCTGTGAGGCTGAAGTACTCGTTTGGGGAAAACCCGAACGTGTCTTTTATGGGAATGGAAGGCAGCCATGGTGGGCGGTCATGCTGGCTACGGTTGGAAGATTGGGAATATTGTAAACAGAGAGTGATCAGGACAGTGGATATGCACGGGTCAGCGGGTGGAGATGTCAGTCAAGGAAGATTGAGAGTTGTGGCAGATAACGTGCAAAGAGCGCTGCATATTTGCCTTCAAGGGTTGCGGACTGGAGGCGGCAACAGTGGTGGAGCCAACACGACTTGATTAGCGGTTTCTTATAGTACATGAATATAGCGAGTTTGAGAGTTGATGGTTTGTATTTGGTATTGTTTGGGGATCATTTTACATGGATTTTTAGAGTTTAAAAGTAGGCTAAAATTTTTCACTTTGTATAGAAAGTGTTCTATTATGCTTTTGTATAAACATTTTGTCTTGTCCAGTCCTTGTGAACAATAACAAATAGTAGTAGCTTCAGTCAATTCATGTTACTTATTAGACAATGAGCTAAAGATGAGCTGTGTCAAAGGGTAACTTTTAAGTGACTAGAAACTTGTTATCTTTTTTTAGATTTATTTTTGAGTTTATTTCCTTTTAAATTATCTCACTTACAAGTGTAATACCCTTCAAAATAATAATAAATATCTTGATATTGATAGTAAGTAATTATAAGTTATATTTAAGTGAGAGATGTTATAATAAGTGAATTTTAAGGAATATACTTTAGTAATTATAATATGAGTGAAATTTATATTGCTTTATACAATAGCTCAAAGATATAGAAAAAAAATAATATATAGAATTAGATAGCTATAAATATCTATTTGTTTGTATATAAAATAAAATAAGTATTAAGATGCCATACTGATAGTTTGGAACGTGATAAAAACAAACCCGTAACTAAAATCCTACTTAGTGTCCATCCTTATTAAGTTACGGGCTAAATTGGTTTAATAAATAAAAGCTCAATTATTAGTATCATCACTATATAATAAAGAGGGTTTAGATAAGATAACATATTAACTAGAAAGTGGCTGATGATGACATAAGAGATTGGGCAGTGATTCGTATACCACCAATTTTTAGCCATACACTATTAAATATGCTTTAAGCTTCTTAGCTTTAAACGTTTTATCAGGTACAGATTCTTCTTTAATTTAAACATTTAAAATTGGATTTAAATTCTGTTGCTTCATTCAGCGTTGCTTTATCATTAGTTAATTTTGTCATGTCTTTTAAGGCCTCAAAAAGTGTTTTATTTGTTTGTTATATGTAAGCTGTGATGTGATAAATTATTTTGCTTCAAAAATTAGCCTTATTTCTTCTTTAAGATATCTTATTGCTTCAACGTTATTGCATCATTCAAAAATGATTGTGATTATTGCTTTTACACATTGCCTTATTTGCCTACATCGTTTTTGATTTATACTCTGGATATGCGGGTTATTAACCACCTATGGGGGTACCATAGACACATCATTATGACACTGATGGCGCGACACTTTCGTAGCGGTTTGATCGGTTACAACGTCTCCTCTTTGTTGGCGGAATAAGGGATTTAGGGGGTGTATGGGTTGACCCTAGTTTTTGTTTCGGATTTGGACTGTGAATGGGATGTGTGTCAACTCCCCCATTCACCATTATTTCGGTAAATGCGGATCTGCAGGTCCAGTGTACACTTTTGGCTAATACTTGTTAAATATAACATACCTGATATACGCAAGTGTTGGTATTTTGGCTAATATTTGTAATATCTAACACACTTGATATGCAAATATTGGTATTTTGTCTGTTATTTGTCATATCTAACACACTTGATATGCAAACGTTGGTAATTTTGGACCCGGTTCGTCATACCTCTTTGGCTTTTTAGTTCAGTTCAACTAAATTTTTTGATTCGTTTTCAGTATTCGTTTATTTGTAAGTATCTGATTTTGTTACCAGTCAACTCATTATTCATTTGCTATAAAAAGTTGATTTATACAATATATATTATTATTCAAAAATATATTACTAGTTTGTATCTGTCTTTGTTACATCCGCGTACTGAGCGTTTGGCTCAGCCGCAGTATTCTTTCCCTGCGGTAGGTATTTAGAAAGAAAGGAGAAATGGACTTTTTGCTAGCTTTCGCGCATAATGGGCTGTTGAAGATCAAAGTTCAAGATCACATTTGGCTATAATAATTGTAAAGATATAATAAGGAATTTTGTATTTAGTGCTTCATATTAAGATGTATCATTCGTTAGGTTTGAAAGTGATGCTTCATATTTGGTTTGGAAAGTGGGGTGTTACAACAAGCGTGTTTAATCTCTAATCTCTAATATATAATAAAACAAACCCTTAATTCTAAAGTGGAGAACTATGAACCATTAATTGAATTTCATCTTTATCTTTTCTACCTTTAGATTATTTAGATGACATTATCATTGGCTAAAATATTGGTCAGTAACGCGTTTGGTCTCCCAATATTATATAAATTACACAAATTTTAAATTTTATTTTATATATAAATAAATATAAATAAGTGCGTAATATTAATGTCATTTAATTAAATGTAATAAATGACCCAACTCATACTATTAAATTAATGGCTATCTAATTTAACATGGGATTTATTTTATATTAGTATTTAACAAAAAATAAAAAATAAAAAAATTAGTAATTAGTTTTTTCTAAGTCCATATTTTTATTTTTAGTTCAAAATGCTAAATTTTGATATAAATTGGATCCGTGTTTAAGTTATTTTTTATACCCACTAAAAAGCAAGGTATGTAATACTTATTTTTGTCAATTATCAACTTCATACCTAAGAGAAGTCTCGAAATATTTTTTTTTTAAAGATAGTCACGGCGTGACACTAACACTGGCACGGCGTGACACTAATACTGGCACGCCGTGCTCTTAAGACAGTAGCAACAATTTTTCTGAAAATTAACATGGTCACGACGTGACACTATCAAGGCACGGTGTGACATCTCCAGAATTTGCAATACATGTTTAAATTTGTCCCACAAGCTAATTGACATCAACCAACTCATTTTGACACTTCCAAATCATTATAAAATCTGCAGAAACTATAATTTGACCATAATAAAACATTCATACCATATCTTCGTTCAAAATG
>JAOXNX010000028.1:16790296-16802830 GCA_028566075.1 Solidago caesia
CAATGGTCTAGATCTTGTCTTATTTGTTTTACGTTAAGTTTTGTTTTACAATAACCAACCCCTATATATATATATAAATGTATTTTCAACTATGTGAATATATACTAATGGAGTATCATTTTTTCAATCTGAAAAGGAAAAAAAGGGGTTTGTGCCGAACTTTCGGACTAGCCTGTTTTGGAAAGGGACAAACTGGCAAGTCTCTGATGGGAAATAATGTTGGTTTGCATTTTGACCATTTCTGGACCTGTTCAACCAAACTCATTCAATAATTACATACATTTTCAAACAGGATTATAATATTGGTACCATAGATTTTAATTAACTTACCAAAGTTATGTATTAGATACTTGTACAATATGTTATAAAATTTATACTGTATGGTAATGAACATGGTATTATTAGACTATTATAGGCTGAAGACCATCATAAAAAATGATATATAATAGCAAGGTGAGGTGCTCCGTAACGTCTGTCATCTCTTGAACCCTATGAGAAGGAATGAAATAGCAAGGTCTCACCCTTGTAAGATGAGGTGTTTCGCAATATCGTTAATCGACTGAACATTAAAAAAAAAAAACTGTTATATAGTTTCATCACATGTCACCTTCCTTTTTAGGCCATCTGGTTTTGATAATGGGCTTAAGACTCAATGTGGGCTAATTAGAATAATTACATCTATCTACTTTTGTTCTATTCGAGTATTTCCAAATATGAATTCACAAACAAAAATACCTCTGTAGACTGTAGTGAGCAGAATAGTAATGTTATTTCACTGTTTTTAACCAAAAACAAATCTAGAATTACAGTTCTAACCCAGTTATGAATCTTCAGTCTTTGCCAACTCTCTTTGCTCTTTGAACTTGCTATAAATATCACCATTGTAAAACTCTCTTGTTCTAGCCACCAACACAAGTGTAGCCAAAGCTCCAAAGCAACAAACACCAGCCAACACCATAAATGATCGCCTATAACATTGTTTACCAATACACACCAACTCTTTTGCCACCAATCGATCTAAACCACTACGTTCCAACGCCTTCATTGCTTCCTTATCATACATCGGGCCAGTAATTTTCACATTTAAAACGTACGAGCCAAGTGGGCTTCCCAATTGTGCACAATTGAACAATGTGGTAAAGTGCTTGAGCCCGAATAGCTCAGAAACAATAGCAAAGAGTAACGGTAGTTGTGCACCAAATGAGAACCCAATGATTATAGACGCGATATAAACAGACCCCGGGAAAGGAAATGCGATGAACATGTGCCCAATGCACGAAAGAAATAGTACTAGTGTCATCATAAGAGGTCTAGGGAATTTAAATTTAGCCAATAGATGTTCCGAGACAAACCCTGAAGAGATCCTCCCGAAAAAGTTCCAAATACTTAGAAGCGACACGAATGTACTTATTGATTTTCTAGGGTACCCTAGTGATTCCCCGATTTGTCCTAGGTTGTCGACGGCAGTGAAGCTCGTTCCAAGCCCACAAAATGTTGTCATGTAAAGAATCAACATATCCGTACTTAATAACGCTTGTAAAATTGAATAGTCGTCTTCACCTCTTTCGGGTTTATTCAAGAAAATGTTTTTAAAACAAGACGATTTTGGTTTTGGTTGTGGTTGGAGTTGTGGTGTGAAAGTACTCATTGATGGTTCTTGATCATGTTCCAAGTTCTCTACTTTAACTTCACAAACCTCAATCCCTTCTTGGTTGGTTTTCTTCAAGATGGTTAGTTCTTGTTTGATTGAAATAAAGAGAGGTGCAAAGAGGAGAAAACACACGACCGCAGAGCTAGCCGCATAACCAGCCCGTGAAAAAGGTACCATCTTTTGAGTTATGGTCATAGCCATGATGAACAAAGCTAGAACAATGGACGCAAACAAGAAATGATAGAAAACCTTTAGCTCATTAGTTTCCTTTTCTTTCACACCATTTATCTCTCTGATTGTATATGCAAAAACAACCGATATAGCGGCTGGAAGCCATGCAATAAGAAGAATAAGAGCCTTTGAATCATCACCATACACGGCAAAATATATTTGAGCCATAATGGCACCACTTAACCCGGTGAACCCTTTTAACAAGCCCAATATAACCCCTCTATTTTTCGGGAAGTTTCTAATGGTTGTCACAAGAACACCAGTGTTTTCGAAGTTTTGAGCATTGGCCGCGATACACATATACATACACATGAAGTAACCCGTGAAGTTTACCGCTGCACCGATGAGGAGGAGACACCATGTTGGGGTTATTTCCGCAATGAGTCCCGAGATGACGCCAATATTGGCACCTAAATCTTTGAAAAACCCAATGAGGTTGAGGGTGGTTTGGTCATAGTGAAGGGTGGTTTTGATGTCTTTGGAGTATATCCCGAATAGATAAGTTGCACCCGCACCAGCCATGACTATAAATGAGGCGAAAAGGGAGAACCAACGCCTGTGCAGGACGCGGAATGCTAACTGGCATGTCCGGCGTCCTCTACCACCGTTGACAACGGTATTACATCTGGACATAATTGGTGGGACTGGGACATTCATATTCCCTGATTGTGCTTAATCTAACTGAAAGAAACATAACTTTCTTGCATAAAAATAAGCTCAATTTGCTAGAATGGCAACAAAATAATTCCAACTACTACGTATTATATTTTGCAGGCATTAAAATGAATTAAACAATACAAATAATCAATCTTTTCATATATATGGACAGAAAAGTGAGACAAAAATTGTCTTTCGAAGCTCAACAACAACAAACGGGTCGGGTCATAAATGCATTGACTAAATAAGGGTTATATACCAAGCCTGTTAATTTGTTAAAGGCTCTCGTAAAGCCCTTAAACTTGTAGTGTTTATATCCCCCATCACAAGTCTTTCAACGTGAGTAAATGAAAAAAAAAAAATATTAAAAAATAAGCTAGTAGCATATAAGTCATCCATTTAAAATATTCTAAAATCACACGTTTTATTCACAACATTGATAAAATCAAAAGTTTAGTAGGTTCAGTCAATCCCGTTCTCTTTCGATACATATGTATGATTCTATGAAGCTTTAATCAAACTTCGAATTTCTCTCAGTGGCGTATGTACATCAAAGCCATAGAGTCCTTTGACCTCCCTTAAAAAACTATATATTTTATAGAGCCCATATCTATACTACTTTATAAAACAAATGAATTGGAGTCTTAAAATTTAAATTTTTTCAACATTTCCTTATTTATCTTATCATAATGTCTTATTATTTAATATATATATTATTTATAGATATATTATTTTTATAATACATTATAAAAAGAACTTAATATACCTATTTTGCCACTATCATCTATTATTATTTTATCACTCAATTCCTTAAAATACCCATATTATCCTTTCAATAACATTACCTAAAATACCCACAATACCTTCATCCCTTAAAATACCTACAATACACCCATCCCGCCACCACCACTGTCCATCGCTACTCACGTCTCGCCGCTGCATTGCGCGGGTAATCTTCTAGTATAATATAAATATGGATGAACATCTAATATTGGTGACTTAGATAGTTAGATTTGATAAAATACTTGGGCTATCAGTTACCCATTATACTAATTGGGCTCTCACAACTCACAACATGACGGCCTCGGATTTTTATCAAGCAAAACCGAGAAGGCAAAAGTATGAGACTTGCGTTGTAAACAGTCCCAATCAAACCAATGACCAACGGTTGGAATAAATATCATGATACTTAAATAATGACATGAAAGAGTGGAATATGTGGAAATATCATATTAGCATTCTAAATCTTTTTGTCAAAAGATAGTCACTTTGAATATAGAATTCAATTTCATTTTAAACTCTTGTCTTTTGAAAATGATCCCAACACAATTTTTTTTTATTTATACATAAAAATATATACATCACATAGTTGTATAATATAGCTATGTAATACATACATTTGTATGCATGGTAAAATCTTTTTATGTAAATATCATTATTTTTTGTCTTTTAAGATAATTTTATGTAAATATCATGGTAATTTAGTAGTGTTGAATATTAACACTATATAGCAATCTAATATTATTTTAACATACCCACTTTATAATAAAAGTCGCTACTTAACATATACACGTTATGTAAACAATACATTTGTTGATATTGTCATCAAAATGGCTTCTTGTAACACCATTTCCAATGGGGTGTTTGCCCCTGACGTGCAAGCCCCAGGCGAGTCGAATCCTAATGAGTCACCACTGGGGCTTCGACTTGCCCGAGAAAAGTAAACGGGGCCTAAGTTACCTTAGCAATGTTCTTATGGACATCGAAAAACCCACTTTAACCACTAACTAACCACTAGTCCCTTAAAAGATCCTAGTACCACTAAGACTAATGGGAGTGGGGAAAGCCCCCCATAGGGGCATCTCGCGCCATGTGGCGAATGACGTGGCGAGGGGCTTTCTTTATTTTTTGTGGGAGTGGGGGCTTTCTTTCTTTATAAATAAAATCTTAATAATAAATTTGTTGGGGGCCTACGTGTACCACTCCTTGTGGCTCCACAGGGATTACTGCAAAAGGAAAGCAAGGAAAGTCATAATGCAATAGTAAACTTTCAGACATTTTGTCAGAAACAAGCACCGTTCATTTTGTAACGCTTTGAGCAATAGTAAGCCCTGCGGGGTGGGGACATGCGGCGTGGTGGACTCAAAAATGGAAGGGGCACGCCCCCATTCCCATCGGTCTTAGAGGAGCATAATGCCTCATTCATTATTAACCTATAATTAGTCTCTATTAATAGTCACATAAAAAAATCCTCTTCACCACTAATTCTTTATAACATCTCCAATACATAACTAACACATCTCCAATTAAAAAAAAAAAACCACCCTTGCCTTTTCATTCGTTAACACCATAACTAGTCCTTTCATAACAAGCCAATAACGAGCCAGTCCTGGTGGTGTTGGCTCATTACCAGAACAATAATGAATGAACGATGAGTGGATAACGAGGGCATTAGGACCCCTCTTATGGATGCTCTCAACTTTCCATTTTTTCCCATCGCAGATCATCGCTTTCAGCAACGCTTTCGCCGAAAAGGGAAGAGTCGCCTTAGCTCGTGCTCTAGTATGGAGTCTTTTAGTTCACAGACACCCCTTTCTCAATCATAGTTGTCTTGTCTGTAGGCCTCTCCTAATGGTGACAACGTCACCACTTCTACCACATTACATTTTCCTCAATTTCTCACCTTATGATATACTACTGTTAACAACACATTTCTCACATATTTTATTATTAAATATAGCTAAAACAAAAACAAACAAAAAAACAAATTTCATATTTTTTTAATTGGTTGATAACCCGGCTTGGTGACGCGCCTCTGCCAACGGTGTCACAGGAGGAAGAGGCGGTGACGAGCGTGACACACTGACACGCCCATTAGGACTGGCCTAACTCCAACAAACATATCAAATAAGGCCTCTTCTAACAATGAACTCTTCCTCACCTCTTTCTCGTCGCCACTTTAGCGCCACGTCACATATTCCTTACTTACCTATCTTATGACACACTCAACAACATCTTTTCTTGACTTCTTCCTTACCTCTTCCTCAATAATTTGTTATTTCTAATTAATTAAACATAAAAATAAAACATTACACATTTTTATTAAAAAAAACTTTTTATTAAAAAAAAAAGCATTACATTAATAAAAAAAAAGCATTACATTAAAAAAAGATTATATTAATGGAAAACACATTACATTTAATTAAAATAACATTACGTTATTAAAAAACCCATTACATTAACGTTGACGGTAGTTTGCCGGAAGGTTCCAAATGTGTTCGACTAGAGCCTTCCGAAGTTGATGATGCACCCTTTTATCGCGTAATTCTGCGTCCATACATTGTTGTGTTGCAACCCTTTCATTCCAAGAACGTTGCGGAGGATTAGCTGGATCAACCAGATAGTCTTCTTCAAGGTGGAAATGGATTAACTTCGGAGAAAGACGCAAAACCGCTTGGAGACGGGTTGCTCGTTTGCGGTCCAGATGAAGAATTAGTAGGTGACGGAAACAGAGTATCGAGTAAGTTTTCCCACATATCGTTAGCGGGTGATCGAGATTGTTGGTTTCTTTTAGACATTGTAGTAAGTTTTGTATAAAAAAGGAAATGATTTACAGCTCTTACTAAATGTTAGTATGTTGTTGTTCATGATACAATTCTATATTCAATCTTATGCATGAGTCAGTTAAAAAATAATTTTATACGTGCTCTCATTTTTACCAAACTACATATACAAAAAAAAAATCATCTTGAATTGCTCAAAACACTATCCATGGCATGAAAACAATATTATGAAAAAGAATATAATGGAATGGCATGAAAACAGTATTGTGAAAAAGAATATATTGGAAACGCGCCTCGTGATCTCATTTTGAGATTTTCTCCAAGAAGAAACATTTCCTCGTGACACATTGATGATACAACGCTACCAACGGTGTCACGCCGTGACACAACCGTTGGGAGCGGCCTAAGTCGAATGTGAAAAAAAAAAAAAAAATTGCCGATAAATTATAAAGGCCAAGCAACCCAATTAGATTGATAGTTGCCTAAGTGTAATTCTAGTGCTTTGAAATCCCTAAATCAATTTACTAAAAGTCTAAAACCATTTTATTTTTTTAACGACCTAACTAAACATTTTATTTCATTCAAAAGACTACCAAGCTGGTAGTCAACACCAAAATATTTAAATATACATATTCTTAATTCTTAATTACATTACTGATAACACGAAACTAAGCATATAGATTTATCCAAAGTTTGAAGTATATGTTATTTTGACCATATACTTTCGATTTTTACAAAAATCTTTTATGCATTCATTATCTTTACAATTAAAATTAAAAAGATTGGACGAAGAACTGTTGGTGGGAAAAATCCAACCCAACCCAACCCAACCCGTTTGACCATTGTTAATATTTACCTATACGAGAATATGACCCAAAACCATCACGACCCGTTACACAGCCACTCATTACAACCCGCCAATTTTACAGCTCTGTTTTAAACCAATTGACAAGTAACTGACGGGCCTAATTAGCCATGGATGCTGAACCACAAAGATTGGGTCCCCATATCTCTCGTATTCGACCACAAAGAATGGTTGCTTTTACAAGCAAAGAATATGATCCTTCAGAATCTATGCTCTGCATGCATAGACCAGATCACAAAAGCACAATCAGATCAACATGGAAACATCCAAACTATTCGAGATTTTCATCACAGGCTTTCCACCCACAAGGAATATATTCATAAAGCACCATCCCCATCAAAGAAAAGAAAGTTCGTTCTTTGTATTGAAAGTTCCTGCTACTTTACAATATTCTTCATCCAAAACCATATACCTTAAAAACTAATTTATTTCACGTTTAGAAGTCAAATGAAAAAATTCTTGGGTTATATATGAATGAAAATGAGAGTTCATAACAAATATATATTTACTAATATACTAAGATCCATAAACAAACAACAGACTAGACGATGCAAAATAAATTGAATGCAAAACTGTACAGGACTAGCTAGTAACTATCTTGATGGAAACAAATTATATGCACGTTGAAGCCTTTGAAGTGCGTTTATTTGTACCTAAAATTATAACAATGACAGTCACATCATCGTGATATTTTCTCCTCCTGCCAGCAGGAACACTCATCAACTCTTCCGTACTGAAACCTGCAAGGATTTGGTCTTTCTTTAGTATATCTATATGATAAAAATAACATGACCAATAATAGATTTTATATCTCAACAAAATATACTTCAATGGTCTTCTTTTGGTCAAAAGTACATAACTTTACAGGTCTTCAAGCATAATATTGAATTCAGTTGCTTGAATATCTCTTTCGAGGTCATATAGTATGGATTAAATAAACACCACCAATTGTCCATCTCTACTACATTATAAAGCATTTGAGGGAGAGTCTTATTATTTGAATTTTTGAAAAACTACGACATTACAGTTATAACCATCCCTAACAAATGAAAGTAAGTTTGATCAATTATTTTCTATCTTTAAATATTCTACCAACAAATAAAAAACACAATTTAAATATGCCCGTGTATTAGATAGCTGAAAGCCAGCCGCCGGCCACCATCAACCTTAGCTACTTGTACTAAACAAAAATTTATGAATTTTATTTCTAAATTTGATTTCCACCATAATTTAAATGTTTTTGAGAAACCATCAAACTCTACGCATTGTGCGGGTACTATTCTAGTTTGAATATATCAGTCAACGATCTGCGGAATCCAAAACTAAATTTCACCATCAATATCAACTACACAAAACTAATTTAAGAAATGGACCCAAAACTAAATATATAAAAGCGTCGACATGGAAACCTATGAATTTACCTGCAGAACTAGCGGCTTTAAGTACAAGCTGCTCCAATAGATATTTGGCCGGATCCCCTGACGGTTTTCTGGATATGTAGGAATGGACGAGCTTCACAACTTCGTCATTTGTGAAGAAATCAAATAAACCATCACTCGCAAGTATTACAAAGTGATCCAAGCTTGAAACTTCGTGCATACATAGTGATGGTTGTACAGAGACATATGGAGGACTTAGAAGGTTACGAACACGAAGAATACCCATCAAAGCATCGTTCAAAACTTTCTGCAAGAAATTAAAAAACACAAACACGTGTGACCAAAATGCTCACTAATTTGGATGTGCGCTTTTAAAGTGATAATTTGATATTAAATAATCATAATCAGAAAGTCAGCTATGATACACAGACCATAGAATACTGTTTGGATGTCCTACTGTTTAAAGTTGTAGTAATAAGATAATCAGATGTTTGACAAATTCTAATTATATAAGAAATTAATCGCTAAAATGACTGAACAAAGTAGGGACAGCCTATGAAATGAAAATTAAAGTCTTTCAAATTAAGTTAACAGAAGGGGTAGATTAGTAACGTTGTTTTACGCTTAGATAAGCAGTTTTGTTGCAGTTTATATTAAACTGTCTATATACCCCTAACATATCATAAAATCAGAAAGAAGCATAATATGTTTATCTAAACATATCACAATAATCGTATAATCAGTTCAAATATGCAAATCCAAGTAACCCCTAAAATGCTCACTAAAAGCATGTTCATTGAAAATTTACTTTTCATCACCTTTTTCAAATAACCAACTCCAAATGCCCGAGTAACCTTCAACTTTCCTTTAACTTTTCCATGCACAATTGTCTTGGGATCATCAGGATGTTCACTAACAACTTGGTTTCTTTCAGCTTCGTTGTCAACTGTATGGCTATCTGTTAACTGCACCGCTTTCAATCCCTTAAATTCATCACTCTTTGTTTCGTCATCATCTGTGGCTAAAACTGCTCTACTATCACCTAAATTCATAATGTATAAATCCTTCCCTTGCAAAAGCCCGACCAATACACACGACCCCACTGACACTATATCTGGCCTATCCTCCATTTCTTGCTCAACCATATATAGAAAATCATTTTCGGCCTGATTAAGAGAACGTTCTAAGCTATCAAGAACTCGGTTTTTAGGCCTCCCTATGTTATAATCAAATTCCATATCCAATGAATTCAAATTACACCTAATTGTTTCATAAAAAGTGCCTGCTAGAAAATCAGCTGCATCTCGTCCATTAAATCCATCATAAATAGCACAAAAAAGCCAACCATTTTCCTCGGAACAAACCGCCTGAACTCTATCTTCTCCAGCAGCACCACCAGCCACTTGTACTTCAACTGCATTTAAAAAATCTTCACTTCTTGAAGGTGCACTCAAGGGTTTTGATAAAAAAGAATCAAGTTCAAGGTTCTCTGGGGTAGACGGGCTGCAACTCAGATAAGACATGCCACTTTGGAAGGAAGATGATAGCAAATCTAGTTTTGTGAATGATGGTGAAGAGGGAATTCTTCTAAATGACTTCGGGGAATCTAGTGATGGAAGAATTTCTGAGCTAATTAACCCATTGCAAATATTTGTGTTGGCTAATGTTGCATTGGCACTTATGGCAGCTCCAGAGAGGCAAGAAAATGAACTATTATTTCTCTCAAGTTTTTTTCCAGAGGGAATATCATATCCATCGGTTGTACTACACTGATAGCCAAAACTTACTTCTATTTCTCCACCAGGATCAAGAATTGATTTTTCACGCATCATTTCAATCTGAAACATTTGGAAGAAAACCGTGTGAAATTTATCACAAAACTGTAGTAGAAAGTGCAGATGTTATCTGCTTTATTTAGAAATCGAGCGTTAAATCAAGATTTTCATCTTCATTTGGTTAAGTTTATGTTATCACACACATGTCAAAAAAGTGAAAAACAAACCAGTAATTTGGTGAAGTTTATTTATTTTATCTTTGACCTTTGACAGTTCATCATCATTCTCGTTGTCATCTTCAATAGATCTGGGATCATGGTCAATTCGGGTATGTTTTATTTAATATGGGTCAAGGCATAAAATTGGAGAGACAAAATAAAGTAAAAATAAAACGAGTCAAAAGGTTGAAAGTTGCTCAAAGTGTATTTTTAAATCCAAAAAAAAAAAAAACGATTATTGTTAACATAATACTACGTATAACTTTATAACCATTTTTGATACAGACACTATTCATCCAAATACTATAAGATTTGTATATATATATATATATATACTCGTACAACAAAGACTACTGCCACGCCTAGTAAATGGACTTCTAAATGCGGTATTTCGTTAGTGACCCTTTCGGGGCCTTGGTTGATCTGAATTTCATATTACCTTACTTGAATTAACACTTGAATGAAGCAGAAACCCGGGGGGAGGAAATCTTGAATATATATATATATATATATGAGGAATGGGAATATGTGGTTGTCATGTACCTAAGGTTAGGTATAGAACCCCTCACATTTTTGTTTTTTAATCCATAAAATTCATGGGGTCCAGGTCATTTATTTATTATACAATAAATATTAAAATATTGATATGTGGGGGGTTCTATACCTAAGCTTAGGTACATTACAGCCACATATTCTCTTTTATCTCTCTCTCTCTCTCTCTCTCTATATATATATATATATATATATGTTATAAATGCTGATTATTGTAAAACAAGTATTAAAGTAAAATAAATAGGATAAGATCTTGACTATTGGATCATGATTAAACTGATGCACGAAGATTCACAGAACACAAATGTATAAAACTGATACATGAAGATTCACATAGCATAAGTGTATAAACATGTATATAAAACTGATGCATGAAAGATAAAACAAACTAATATGATGAATTCCATGATTTATTGGTAAAGAAACATGAAGCACAATGATTTTTAGTTAAAAAAGAATGATTGTTTTATTTGTTTTACTTTAATAGTTGTTTTATTTGAACCTAAACCTATATATATACTAGACGGATGCCCACGCGAGGGGGGCCAATGCCTCTCTCGAAATTTAAAATTTGCCATGTATTTTTAAAATGTTCATAGATTTTTAACATTTTCCTATGTGTTTTTAAAAATTTTACCCCCTTTCATCGAATTTTTAATTTTGTCCCCTTTAAAACAATTTTCTGATACCGCTCCTGCTTTCACCTGTTCTTGGTATATATTAAACTGCTTCACAAATAAAACCTAAAATTGTCTCGTATTGATGATCCAGCATGTAACTGTTTCACAAAATTTTCATAACTACTCTTTTTTTTTGTAACTGCCTTTAAGACTTTCATGGTCTACTTAATTAGTTTTAAATTTTTATTAATTAATTAACTTATTAAAGTACAAAAATACCCTTTTAGAAATCGTTCCTAAAGGTTATTACTATTTAAGGGGTTCTCAATATAACTTTTGTCGTATAATATATATATATATATATATATATAGGAATTGGTTTTAATAAAACAATTATTAATGTAAAACAAATAAGACAAGATGTGGTGATGACAAGTGTCCCTTAATTAATAATAATAATTTATATATATATTAAGGGTACTCTAGTAATTCTACCAAACTCATAACCGTGTTCCGTTCCTTTAGCTAATTTATCTCCTAAAAAACCACCCTAAACAAAAGCTGTATCCACAACATGTGATATATCCATACACCACAACATACAACCCATCTGCCATCCTCCATCGACACCTACAAAAACTATCCACCATTCCACCCTATCAATATTTTCCCAACTATAAAAACCCTACAAAGTATTTTGTCCATAACCACCAACTCACCACCATCTTTACCTTACCACCACCACCTATCACCCATCGGAAACTGTGACAAAAGACCAAGATCTCCACCTATATATCACAACCTGACAACCACCGGCAACTGTAAAGTGTAAGGTCCCAACGGCGGCGGTTTATCTGCCACCAGAAGTTGTCATCACTTCTCCTCGGTGATCTTTCTGCAACCAAAATATCCGGAAACCACTTGACACGTGCTACCCAGTCGTACATCACCACTGCCACTATATCCGTGAATCCCTATATTCTCTTTCCCTCTCTCGCAACAGATCTGGTAGGTTTTAAGATT
>JAOXNX010000028.1:16844876-16871379 GCA_028566075.1 Solidago caesia
ATATTATTTATTTTTTACTTACTTACTATGGAGTACATGCTTTTATATATCTATATTGTTATATTATTATATTATATTATATCTATCTTTTTATTTTTTTTATTATATTATGTCGCCACGAATACGTGTGGCGGTCGCCACGCTCGCCTCGCCACGTTTGTAGCCACAAGGACCTTATCGCCTCGGGGCGCCACACGCTATTTCAAACCAAGCATTTATCCACAGGTATCGGTTGGACGTAAAAAGAATAACAACTCGAGGATTCGGAAAAACTGAGAATCATTTGTGGAATCAGTTTAGAAAGGTCATTTCCTTACTAATAGAGTTGCTATTATGGATGTATGAAGCTGTACCTAGTCGCAAATGCAAGCAACAAGGGCTTTCAATACAACAGAAAATTATGACCGAGAGTATAATTTTAACAGGTTTTTATATTATGAATGTTGTCAGGCTTGCATCATACCTCATGCTTGTTTAAATTAGAGAACATGGTGATCATGTAGTGGACTCAAATGAGATCTTGATTCATTGCAATCATGGTTGACCTGTCTAAAACCCAGATATGAGATCTTAGATACATGAAATTTTGAAATACTATTATTGTTGCATTTGAGTCAATGGGATAGGTCCAATCAAAGAGAGAGTGCTCATTAGATATCCAACATGATGTCCATCTTACATTAACTACACATGTTGCTTAATGGTGGTTAGAATTCATGCTGCCTCTGTTGACAATTTGACATGGTATATGATTAGTTACCAAGATTTTCATATGTGATTTTTTGACCTGCAAATATGATTTCATCGAAAAAGACCTAGCAAGAAGTTAGAATTACAATACATAAAAAATGCCGAAACAGAAACTCCGACCTCAATAATGAACACCTAAAAATAAACCGCTCACTGGATGAACAACTCCTAGAAAACGCCTCAAAAAAGAAACACGTTTAGATACCGCTACTTAGAAAACAATCCAAAACAACATAGTAGATGATTCATTGTCACTCAGCACCTGACCTGTGCATGACATCTGTTAATTCGCCCGTTGCATGATGAAACTCGAAAGGATTTCTGAATCGCCTGTAGGATCTACAAATATCTGAACTAGACTCTGAGTCTTAGTCGACCTCATCAGAATCCTCAATATCTTCCATCGATTGATCAATCACGTGTTGACAACACCATTTTAGATGATTATGTTTTAGATCCATCCTCTGAATGTACTTTCAAGATGCATTTCTTCAATAATAAATTGTGCCCCAAGAGCCACCTGGTTATGATCATGTTCCTTCAATGCTCCTTGATTTCCATGTCCTTAATGCCATCATCTCTGCCACTGTTGTTGGCCAAACCACTGTAACACACCTTTCCCTTGTCACTCTAACTTTGACATAGCAGTTTGGATCGTCAAACCAGCATGCATTTCACCTTCGTGATCGAACTTGCTACTACCATCACTAACATTGCTCACTTTTTTTTCCTTCTCATTCCTTACCTAAAAGTAAACCGTCAACCTTAATATTTATGAAGGAATTGATAAGCTACCACGATGTGGTTGTGATGAAAACACGACCACATACACCAAGTTAAGATTGTCGATGACACCGTTTTCAGGATGTACCACCGTCCTCCGTAGGTGATATACAAAGTTGTAAATCGTACCCTCTAACAACAAACGGATAACATATTAAATTATACTCCATAGCATCTTTTGTTTTTAAGTGCAACCGATTTAGCTTGTTACAGTAAGGTAAGATGAATGCTTAAATGGTTGAATGTAAAAAATGTAAATAACCCATTTGACAGTAGCAGTCAACTGACCGACCATAAGCAATGCCAGATGTGAGCTTCTAGAATAGAAACAAATGCATATATCCTAATTCTAGTTGGTCAGTTGATATTGTAGTAATATCGTCTCACGACTTAGAACCAGAAACACCAAGACCATCACATGAACTCTATCTTTTTTGGGTAAAGGGTTTTACCCTGATGTTTTTATATATAATAAAATAACATCAGGCAAAATGGCAGGATACCATATTAACTTTACAAAACCACGCATAAAGTGCAACATCCAAAAACAAAGGCAACATGCCACCCTCGTAACCCTATCTAGACACTACAATAAACAAAGAACACACAATGAAGTGACTAGAAACCAATACATTATAAAACTACAAAGTACACAGCAACGACTCTCGTAGATTCCAATGTTCCATTACCTTCATAACTCGACTATTCTTCTTAAAATGAAAAGTAAGAAGCTTTAGCCGAACCATATGATTTATTCAGAGTCTTCTTTCTTTGCTTGAATATTGCATTTCGTTCTCGCCAAATGAAATAAGGAGAAGTAGCCAAAACTAACTTAGAAACCACGTTGTGAGCTCACCTTTTGCTCGCAACTGGAATGATCCTGGATATGATTGTATTCCAATGCAGTGATGTGTATGGCAATCCAGCTCTTGCATTTACCCCAGTCCAAACATAAGAAGGGAAAAATACAATCAAAGAATAAATGACTATGCGAGTCAGGTACTAACTCGGAAAGAGGACACAGGAGAGATGTCGGGTCCTGGATGTGTTGAATATCCCAAGATCGAAGCAAGTCTTGTGTTTTCAATTTCTGATTCATGACCATCCACAAATGAAAATAAAAAATTTGGACCATTTCTCGCTTTGTACATGCCATT
The DNA here is from genome assembly GCA_028566075.1 of Solidago caesia. Taxonomy (NCBI): domain Eukaryota; kingdom Viridiplantae; phylum Streptophyta; class Magnoliopsida; order Asterales; family Asteraceae; genus Solidago; species Solidago caesia. The sequence continues at coordinate 16,847,567 of JAOXNX010000028.1, forward strand.
TTTGCGTAGAGGCCATGCTAATCTTCTCTGTATTGTTCCAATTTTAATGGATGTCCCCGAAGGGACTGAACTCTATCTTTGAACTTAGTAGAACTCATTTTTAGGGTTCGTCTTACATCCATTGGTTGATAACTGGTGCATGAAACTTATGTGGGTAGAAATATAGATTTGTTTTGACATGATATAAGTTTGTGTAAAATTTATAGACATGAAGAAGATACAGTTTGTTTTGATTACCCTTATAATAGTCATGAGGAAGGTACGTGAGAAAACTATTCATTGCATAGACGCGTCTCTAATATCCAGAGTAATCAACTCATGTAGGGTTGTAGTTATCGCATACCTTGCCTAATCGTGTCGCATGTAATATAAAATGTACCACCAAGCCAATCCTACACCTACAGGCTAAGATAGTGGTCAGACATGTCACAACGTCACTTGGAAGGCACGTGAGAAAACTATTTATTACATAGATGCATATCTAAATCTCTAATACCTAGGGTAGTCAAGTCAGGCGAGCTTGTAGTTATCGCATACCTTGCGTAATTGTGTCGCATGTGATATAAAAGGTACCAACCAGTCAATCCTACGCCTACAAGATAAGATGGTGGCCAGGCTTATTGCAACCTTAAGATTTGCAATCTATCGTAGCTTTGTCGCAAGCTTTCGTAAGTGTTTTAGGATTATGACATCGAAAAAAAAGTTGGCTACTGAAATAAAGAAGATGAAGAAAGGGTTTCGATGTTGGTTGATTCAAGCGAAAAGGGGTTGTGGTTGAAAAGATATTGTCGAGAGACGGTGGGTTTTTGTTCAAAAAGTAATTGATGTTTGTGGTTAAATGTGTTGGAAAGGAGGAAAAGTACATGGTAGAAGAGCATTTTGAAAAGTTTCTTTTTTGTAATACTGGAAACACAAATAGTTGAAATCACAATCCTAGTTTTGAATTAACCCAATAAAATAATCCTACTTATTCAAATTTCCCTACACAAAATTATATAAGTTAAGTAATACATTTTTGTTTAGTCAACATAACACTTGTGGGGTGTTTGGTACATGTGAATGGGAAAGGAGAGAAAATGAAAGAGAATAAAATCCCTTGTTTGTTTGACCTTGGGAATGGAAGCATATGGTTAGATTTCCAGCTATTGCGAAAGATAAAATAAAGAAATAGTTTTTAATTCAAAGGTTATTTTTGTTGGACGAACGGATCGTGGGAACAACCCAGGCTTGCAACCCAAGTTTAATGTATTTAATTGTTAGACTATCCACTATCCACTTTTTTTCTATTATTTTAATACAATAAACAATAATAATATATTGGTTTAGATTGGGTTGTGAATGTGAGTGAAAAATTGGATTGGGTTGGGTTGTGTTGGTGGAAGAGAGAAAAATTAGTTTTTTTTAATAAAAAGTTAGGTTGAATTGGATTGTGATAGTAGATATTCTTATTAAAACCGTTGAAGCTTGTTTGTTTTTTAATCCAAAAAAGGTCTTCAATGAAAACCTAAATCAATAATAGTCAACTACAAAGTAAACAAAATGAGATCTATAATCAAAAATGATATATAATCAAAGAAGGGAATCGAAAATGGAAAGAATTACTTTACGGCGATGGTAATGGTTGCCGAAGTCGCCAGCATAAGTGATGTCATTGGTAGCCATGGTGGTCATCGAAATCTTCGGCAGCAGTGGCCGTTGGTTTTATGGTGGCCGACAGTGGGTTGGGAAGCTGGTTTTGTGGTGGCCAGATTAGAGATCGTGAAAGAAGGACCAATTCGAAAAAAAAGATTATGAGAAGAAGAAGAGTGTGTAGTGAAAGTGAGGATGGGTGATAAATTTATGTTTGTAAGATGTGAAGTTATTTTCCAAAGTTTTATTTTCAGATAAAATATTATCTTTTAAGAGCTTATTACTTTTTTAAACAAACCGTTTTCAACTAAAACGTTTGCGCATCTGCAGACATAAGACATAACAAGATTCCCCACTTCTTTATTCCTTATTAAAGCATCCCCCTCTTTTCAAATTATATAGTTGATGTGCCTAATTTTCCCCTTTATCATTATTTTAAAATTTGCACTTGATATACCTATAATCAAGGTTGTAAATATCGGCCGTATCGGTATATTGGTCGACCCCATTGAAACGATATATCGGTCGTAGCGGCGATATATCGCCCGTATTCATAGTATGTATGTTGTACATATATTTCTACCTATAAATCTACATATTTATTATCGCCGCTGCATTGCGCAGATATCCATCTAGTAAATCTTTAAAGAAAATAACAAAATTATATATAGAATGTTTTATTTTTGGGTGTCCTTTTTGTATAAAATAAAATAAATAGAAAAGAGAGTGAGCCAACAAACAAAGCAAGCAACTTAGCAAGCAAAGAACAAAGAGAAAAAGAAAAGCGTAGTGATTGAATTGCGGCCTCTCTCTTTAAATCTCCCTCTCTCTTTAACCCCATAAACCCTAGCTTCTATTTCACTACCCCCCCACCCCCCTCTCTCTCTCACACACACATATACATACATATACACATATATAAAGTATATGTATATATATATGTACACACAATCTTAAAAACATCATCAATAAATACAGATAGATATAGATAGATAGGGATAGAGAGTGAGATTCAAAAATGGATACTGAAAATCTGAAACAGACCACCCATCAAAATTTCACTGTTAAATCAATCACTTTGCTCGCTTCAAACCCCACAAAGCTTGTTTCTGGTCCTCTTTCTGCTGTTTTCGGGTCGGGGTCTGGCTTCCCGGAGCTCCAGTTTTTCCTTGAGCCTGATGGCCAACACTCTCTTCACTTTGACCTTCGAACCACTAAGGTGTATACACACACACACACACACACACACACACACACATATATATATATATGTAATTATAGTATAAGGGGTAAATGGATAACTGACCCATTAGCGGTCCCTAAGTGACCAGTCCCACGAACAACATGATAAAATGTGAATCGCATAACATTTTTTTATTTTTTTTTGAACTGTAATCGCATAACATTATGGTTAGAGGAACATTGGGGTTGTGATTTGAACCCCGGACCTCTGGTTTTATGCTGCATGTCCGCCATGGCAACCTTTGCGGGACGTATTAGATGTGTATATATGTTGTCACTAATTTATAAAGATTTGAAGTTTATGATAAAGTTTGAAACTTTAGCTGATTATTTAATTCTTGTCAATCTAGGTGTTTTTCTTGATGTTGTATAAGGTATAAAGTATGGAGGCATTAAGGCATTGATCATATGTGTTGTTTTGAGTACTTAATGTTGGATTAGGGTTTGATTTGGTTTGATTTAAATCATTGTTTTATTTTTGTTATTATGATGTATGAATGTATTTCAACATTGCTATTGTGACATTGTTATATTGAGTGCTTTTTATGTCAGAATCCACCTTGCAAAAGTATATGCTATTTGAGTTGTAAATTTGACTACTTTTTCCCTTCATTTGATTAGATTTCATGTTTTGTTTTGTGGGTCCCTAAGATATGGATGATAAGTTGAGTGAAATCGATTAAAGTTTTTTTTTTTTGGGCTGTCTTGTGTTTTTTTTCACTTATTACTGTTTTGGGTGTTTCAGCTTTTCATGTTAGGTGAATTACAATCACTTTGCGTATCAGAAGGTTCTGAAATCGTCAAAGAGGTATTATGCCGAATGTGACTAACTTGTATAACTTACATTTTTATATTTTTTATAGTTTACTTGTGAAAATGATAGGTCAAAATGATTTGTTGTGCAAAATGCATACACTAGACCATGACTATTAATATTCTTTCCTATGTTTGAATCAGAAACATTATTCAAAGGGAATCACTATTCAATTTAAGGATGAGGAGGAGAGTAGGTCCTTGCATGCCGCATTTGAGCAATGGAAAAAGGAAGTGGTTATTCAAGGTTTGTAAGCATCATACCGGGTATCTTTAAACTCTTGTTATTTAATCTTATCTTGTGATTTTATATTGCTTCTTTCTGTAGGTTCAACTTTACCAAATGGAACAGTTTCTTCTAAAAGCAAGTTTGATGATAAGATAGAACCATCTTCTGCTAAAATGTATTTCCATTACTACGGGCAACTGCTTCATCAGCAAAATATGATGCAGGATTATGTGAGAACAGGTCAATACGCCACCTTGTTTTTATCCGAGGCACGCCACATTGTGCTTCTAAGATATACTAATTCCTCTCATTAAGCATGTCTTGCATGAAACTTTTGGGATTTTAGCTGAAATGCATGATAAATGTTTTTTTTTTAGGATCCTACTATGCTGCGGTTATTGAGAACCAAGTAGATTTTGCTGGGAAGGTAGTGGTTGATGTCGGTGCTGGAAGTGGCATACTATCATTATTTGCTGCTCAGGTAATCGGCTTTTGTAAGACGATCTATTGGAGATAGGTTTTTTTTTTTTTGAACGGCAATATTGGAGATAGTATTTGGATGTGCTTCACGGCTTCTGTCATTTGAAGTTGTAACAATCAGATGTTTTAGTGTTTGGAAAATTTCTAAAGTATACAAGAATTAACACATAAAATGACCAAACAAGTCGTTTGGTGAAAATTGATATTCTGTGTTGTGAATTCAGAGCAAAACTTCTACTAATTAGGTTTAAAGAAGGGTTAAAGGGTAATTTTATTTAACTTGTAGATAATCAGTTTTGTTGCAGAAGCTGACTTTGTTAATCCAAACATAAATAAAACTGATCATTAAAACTTCAAGTCATAATAATAAAGATCGTCGGTTTCTAAGTGCAATTCCGAATACCCCATTACACCATCACATACTCGAATACTAGCATCATCTTTTGTGATGTCACATATAATGACTAACCACACTTTTTACTTGTTAGGCTGGTGCAAAGCATGTTTATGCCGTGGAAGCATCTGAAATGGCCGACTATGCTCAGAAGCTTATTGCCGGGAACCCATTATTGGGACAAAGAATTACGGTCGGTACCCTTACTACAATCTAAGCTACTTGGAATGTCAGATGTCTTATTTTTGGGGGCATGTTGTAATTATGTAGGTTATCAAGGGCAAAGTTGAGGATGTAGAATTGCCCGAGAAGGCCGACATATTGATCTCAGAGCCTATGGGTAAGTTCATTATGTAGAATTAGTAATGCTGTATTGTCAAATGGTTTTTCAGATGTTTCCATGTTATTTTATGTTTGTTTATGAGATCTAGTTGTGACAAAAGCTTGTTTCTTCTCATCTTTTTTTTTTTTGACAGGCACCTTGTTAGTGAATGAAAGAATGCTCGAGTCCTATGTTATTGCAAGAGACCGGTTTCTTGTTCCTAATGGGAAAATGTTCCCAACTGTTGGAAGGTGATATAACTTGAATGAATTGCGTTATTATTTCATTATTACTGAATAGTCTGCTTAAGCAAGAAGGTTGGGATACAACCTTGTGATACAAACCCGATATATGCTGTTTTAACAGTATGCAACTATGCACAGATTGGCCGTTTTATTGGATCGAAACACCTACTTGATGCTTTTTAGTACATCTTTTTGATTAAGTTATTTCGATTTTGTAGAATTCACATGGCACCATTCAGCGATGAATATCTCTACGTTGAAATTGCAAACAAGGTATGAAAATCTTAATTGTTGTTGGTCTGAGCTGTTTAATGTGACGGTGTTTTTCTCTTATGTTTATAGATCGGGAGTATCTTGATTTTTACTGTATAAAGTGGTTTCGGAATTGGTCAATGTATTGCTACAAGATACATAGTTGATTCTTGCTTCTTGTTATGCAGGCTCTATTTTGGCAGCAACAAAACTATTATGGGGTCGATTTGACCGCTTTACATGGAACTGCATTCCAAGGATATTTTTCACAGGTTTGTCCTCCTTTCATGCATTAGAAAACAGGGTAACACGTATGGCATTGATATTCCCAAGAGTTTTTTTCTAGAAGCTTCTTATGTTTAATAATGTCATTATTCAAACTCATGATAGTGATTTTTTTTCTTTTCCTTTTGGCAAAATGTATGTCTTTTAGAAAGTTATTTTGTTCATATTCAGGTATTTTTTTCTTTTTGGAAATTTATAGTTCTTTAAAAGTATATATGTATCACTAAACAGATCATGTAGTGTGCCATTTGATTCAATACGGAATGTATTGCTAGTATAATCGAGTCCTTGATATATATTTACTTAGGCTACACACATTGTTCAAAAATGGCATAAACGATGGTGATACGGTGTATATTTTTCACTGATCATATCAAATATTAATTGCTGAGATTTATCTATGTCCAAAATCTGACGAGGCATACAATGTGTTAGTGTATTGATGCTATTAGACTACATGAATACAATGTGTTAGGCATACAATGTGTTTTGCAATGTTTCAACGGTATCAAAAGTGGCATGGAGAAGTTGAGGCAATGCCCACTTGAGCTGGTTTGTTAATCTTTATTAGTGGTGGTAATTAGAACCCATTCATATGAAGTTGAAAATAGTCTGAACAGATTTAACAGAAAAATTATCTACAAGGAAATTAGTTCCATTGGGTCAAATGGCACCTAAAGTGTATTCAGATGCTTTTAACCTCTTAAATTCTTTGATCTACAATAGTTATTATAATAAAATATAGTATTTCTTATTGTATTTCATTATTATTTGTAGGTAGATTTAAAAGAAGTGGTCAAAATGTGTTTGGCAGGTCAATATTAATTGTCATTCCAGACACTTCTGTTTCTCTCATCTATAGTAATATTGTGTTTGTTACTGTTTGCAGCCAGTGGTTGATGCTTTTGATCCAAGGTTATTGGTTGCTCCTGCAGTTTCCCACGTGATCAATTTTACTACAGTCAAGGTATTCCGATTTTAATTGTTATTGAGTTGATAATGTCACAGTTTGATGTGCTGACCATCTTCAAGACTAGGTCTACAATGTTTTTTGTCAAAGCGAAACTTGGTTCTTTTGTGACCTTCAGCGTTCAACGATATTGTGCTATTATAACCCCAACCTCTTGAACATAATAAAACACAAACTTATACTAGTCACACATTTTATATTTGAGTGTTTTGGTTTGACCACAACCATTGTTTAAGCTTGTTTCAAGTTTCTCTCTAAGTGAACCTGTGTAATCTTATCTTCAGGAAGAAGATTTGTACGAAATTGACATTCCACTAAAATTCACAGCTTCTGTGGGCACAAGAATACATGGTTTGGCATGTTGGTTTGATGTTCTTTTTAATGGCAGGTTGGAATTTCATGCTTATAACTTGTTAACTTGGCTTCTGCATCTCACATAATCTTGATCGCTCTCTACTAAAAAGTCTCTATTAATTTTCTTCGACATACAGCACTGTACAAAGGTGGTTGACCACAGCTCCTGGTGCACCCACAACACATTGGTACCAACTACGTTGTGTTTTGTCTCAACCCATATATGTCATGCCTGGGCAAGAAATTACTGGTCATCTTCACATGATTGCGCACAGTGCTCAGAGTTATACAATTAACTTAACCATGTCAGGTTGGTTAAAAACTGTTCTTTATGTTTCTTTCACCATCTGCATTTGGTATGAACTTAATACTACCCCTAAATATTTAGAATTTATAATCACAATTACCCTAACCAAACACTAGAATGTGGCATTTACAACTTGAAGTCGCAATGATCAGATAACCATAATTAATCCTATATGATAATTTGCAAGTTGCATTGTGTAGCTAAAATGTGGGGGCCTGGTGCTGAACAAGGAGGAATACTACAAACATCAAGCTGCAGGCTTGATCTAAAAGAGCCATATTATCGTATGTCTCAACCACAAGCCTACTCAACGTCTCAAGATCAGCAGCCAAATCAGCTGTTACAGTCACAGGTACCATCACCTTCAAAACATACTCCAAACTCTCTCTTTTTCGTCCCATGTTTCTTAATGATCAAATTTGGAAACTGGATGACCAATCCAAAACATGGTTTCATCAAACATGTTCCATTAGAGATACAGAGTTCAAGACATAGCCCAAAACCCATTCATAAATAAAGTGGTTCAAATTGACACTATTCGGCAGGCCAACTGAATTTTGTTAACTCGAATTTCAGGATTTACAGCTTCCGTCTCTGGATGAAGATGGATCTGATTTCATCCAACAACCATCAAATGATTCCAGCGTCCATATCCACTGAGTCCTTTTGGAAGAAATGCATTTGAGACCCACACATGGTCAACATGATCCATCATGTAACATTATACAAGGCACCGCAAAAATGTCAGGCCTGCTATTTCCAAGACACCCCTTTACTCTCGTGTATCATTTCAATGCCTGTAAATTAAGTTGAGTTGGTTGACCTGTTTATTTTCTTAGTGTTAGCACCACCTTTTGCTATAAAAGTTGACAAATAATTAATTTCTAGTTTCAGTAGGAAGTCGACTTTTGTGCCAATGAGTTCATTTGCTCACTCTTATCACTTTTTAAAGAAGAAAAGATCAGTCCTTTCAGTTTTAACTATTTTATGGTCCCTTTTGGTGCTGCAAATACCCTTTGGACGGTAACTTCTAGCTTGGTTAAAGGCCAAAAGAATCTTGCTGGTGCCAGTTTGACTGTATGCATCCCTTTAGACCCGCACTTGATGTAGAGAATGCAATTCTAATGCATCTGGAACGGTAACTTCTTGAAGTTGAAGCTCCTTTATAGCTTCGGTGGATAATCTCGCAGATCATGTACACTTGACATACTCAGTTTAAGACAATGAGGAGCAATAAGCAGTGTAGCATGCCCAATGCTAGACTTTGTTGGTTTTGTGTATGTATAAAAGATCTATAATATGATGGAACAATACACATACACTGCCATGCAAATTTGATAGAATATCTGACATGTCTACAGTGCTGCTTACATAATCCGACACTTCTGCTATTATTTTTAAGAAAATACTATCAAATAAAGTCATTGTATTTGATATTATAATTATGACAAATGCGTGTCATGGAGTTGGTATTGGAATGGCATCAATCCATTTGGTGTCGCTTGTGCATTTTGTCATAACGATCTATACATAAAAACTAGCAGTGCTATGAGAGGCGCAAATTCCTAGTTTGACCCGTCGAAGAATGAATATTTTTATCCATTTGAAGATCAATCGGATGAAGATTCACGTTCTTCTTAAAAGAATGACATGCATTTCAAAAAAAATTTAAGGTTACCAAGTAACATTTGAAGTATATATCTGAGATTATAGATCTTGAGTGGAGAAAAAATAAATATGAAAAATAACTATTTTAAAGGTGATTATTCAGACTATGCCAAAGCCTGTCTTAGCCTTATCACTGATAAAAATCAAGCTAAATGCATCATACAATTATCCCAAACTTTGCAACATGAAGCAGCACTGAGATTTGTGAAGAAAAAACTATCAATGTTGCAACAAGCTCCTCAATACAACATTAGTTAGAAGTGGTTTTCATGCAAATCCCAAACACCAAAGAGAATGGAGTACCAGATACAACTTGTACCAGTACTTATGATTCGTGGCATCCATATTATCAGTTCTTTTTTTTTTCTTTCAAAATCCGATCATGGTAAGGAACTACAAACACGGACCCATGTGGGACTTCCGCAACCAAAAAGTACCATGAACCGTGTATATTGAAGACATATAATATAACACATTATAATGAAGAGTGGTATTAGTTGTAAAAAAAATAAATTTTTGATCAATGAAAATACAGTAAGAATTCTATTGCAGAAACATTAAAGATTCTGCATCCCAGATCGTGTTTCATGATTTACCAACCGCTGAGACCAACTAATATTGGAACGTTGAACTTTGTATTCTAAACTAATAGAGTTACTTCAACTCTAATGAGATCAAATGTAATTCCTTACCATGAAGATGCAACTCCATGTTCGGACAGAAAAATGCGGCCAGAAGCACGTGCAATCCTGGTACTTTCTGCTTTGATTTAATTTTCCACTTCGCCATCATTACACTAAAACAAAGTTTAGATTATCGAGTTAGAGAGGTTAAGAGGTGGCAATATCAACTAATTTGTTAACTAGGAGGTCGATTTAAGTAATGTTTATCAATAACAAGTCAAATGGATAGATAAAAATTAGCTAGAAAGAAATGTCCCCCAAGTTGATACACATTTAGAAAACCGTGAACACAAGTTGCAGCTTGTGACCAAAGCTAACAATATCACTACGGTGGCTAGTGTGTATAACCTTCGTAAATCATTTCTCGCACTAATCTATTCTATAATTTTATACAAAAAGTGTTTTGGGTCTACTTGGCCCATACAAAAATTCACCCTTTGCGATCCTTTACCCTAGCTGTCCACATTTCTACCTCTAGAAAGATTGTAGAACAGTGAATACAAAACTATTTTCGTCAAGAGATTACCCACATTTCAACTCACAGCAGCAAGAGCAGAAAGTGGCTGACCAGCAACAACATCATAGCAACGTTTGCAAAGTGTTGGATGATCAAGAAAAGAGCCAACTTGAGGTGAGAAGTTCCAGCATCTTTCACATTTTGAACCTTCGGCACGTGATACACCAACCCAAATTTTCTTGTCTCCTTGAATTATATATTCTCCCGAGTATGGTATATCTTTGCTTGGTGCATCCTCCAAGGCAGAAAGAATCTCAACCTGCAGTAAATGCAGTAACCAAATTTAATACTTGAAATGGTAGTCAAACATCAGGTTAGGAGTTTAGGTTGTATTCTAATTATCTAATAAATAATAATTGTGATGGGGAACAATGGCTGAAGGGACCAAAGGTTTCAGCTACCAGTAATAAATTTAAAAATGGAAGAAAGTGTTTGCGGGTCATCCCTACCCGCCCTACTTCAACAGGTACCAAAAATAATATGTTTCAGCCAGAACCCGTTTAGATTCGGTGCAGTGAGAATACCTGAGATGTTATGAATATGCGGTTCAGCGAGTCTGCATCAACTTTAGCTTCACACATATTCCTTAATCTCACAGCAAGGTTATGATCAGAACTATGGAGGTACACCTTTGCCTCTAGGCTGGAACCAATCAGTTTGCCAGTTCGAGCAGTCTCCAATGCTTTGTTCACCTCGGTTCTCAACTATCATAATAATACAAATTAGGTGGCAGTGTTACAAAATTGTTCAACCACAAATAATAAAATATTCACAGTTCACAATTACCTCAAGTATTTTCCCCCATAAATCAATTTCTTCTTCAGGGAAGGCAAGCCATCTTTCATTTACTGTGGGCCATTTTGACTCAAAAACAAACCTGGCTACATCATTGTTGTCAATATTATACTCGAATGGGAGATTTTGCCACACATCCTCAGCCAAATGAGGTAGTATTGGTGCAATTACTCTCGCTATGGAGAGTAGATGAGCTGCAAGCACTGTTTGACAGCTAATCCTTGTGAAACTTGAAGCACCCCTGAAGTTATAATCAACATATCAAAGTCGACTCATCTAACTAAAAAAAATCTCTACATCGCAAAATTAACATTACAGAAAAAGTTTTACCCAACATAAAGGCGATCTTTGGCAACATCGAAATAGAAATTTGAAAGATCAACAATGGCAAACCGTTGAATGATCTGAAAAGGAACACACACATTTATCATGAAAAAACATAAGAAACCGTTCATTCGAGAGAGGTGGAAAAATTCAAAAGTGAGCTAACTTTTACCTGGAAAATTTTGAAGAACTGATAACTCTCATAGCTTTCTTTGATGTTTTTCACAACATTTTCAAGCTGAAACAGAGCATGCTGATCAATCTCAGGAAGTTCATCATATGCAATAGCATTTTCAGCCTGCAAAACAAAATCACGATATAAGGTAATATACAAAAATACATAAAAATCATTGTGAACCCATAAAGTGTAAAACACAACATACTTTCCAATCATGAAGATTTCCCAATAGAAACCGTAAAGTTCCTCTTAGTTTTCTATATATGTCGGACATTTGACGGAGGACTTGCGGACCGATAAGAACGTCTCCTGTATAATCTACACTTGAGACCCAGAGTCGAAGCACGTCTGCACCATAAGATGGTGCTTCCTGGAGAGAATATTGGAACCCGTTAATGTATGTATTTGAAGAGTATCATTACTGATTATTTCAAAACAACCGCTAACCTCTTGATTCTTCCCCCCTTCAATTATAGTACGTGGATCAACAACATTACCCAAAGATTTACTCATCTTAAAACCCCTCTCATCTAACACAAATCCATGGGTTATAACCCCAGAATATGGAGCTCTTCCTGCCATAATTATCAAAACAATAACAATAAATATATTTTATTTTATATACTCTCAATTGTGGTGAAGGGCAGCCGTCATTTTGCCTTCAAACAGTGTCGTTTGACACTATTCATCATTTGCATTTTTGTAGTTACCGTCATCTTTGAGGTTATTTTTATACCACGGTTAAATAATTTCAGATACTTTTATATGTTGTTATGTTACCGTGGTTGCTACCTTATAATTCGGTTGACACTGGCGCTTTTGTAATTAACGTCATCTTTATGGTTATCTTAATATCACGCGTTAAATAATAACGGATACTTTTATACGTTGTTATTTTATTGTTGTTGCTATGTTATGATTCGTGCTAAATATTAGGAGGTATTTATATGTGGATTTTCATGATCATATTATTTAACGATACACAAGTTTACACTTTGTCAAAAATTGATGTTTGAAAAAATGTTATTAGATGTTCTAATACAACAATAACAAATATCTATTGTTGGTTATTTAAGTTCGGTAAAATATATTAAAAACAAATGTTTTATAATTTGTTGTTAACAAAAACTAAACATGACAAAACTGCATCGAAACGCGGGTTAAATTTCTAGTTATAATCAGTAATGGTTGTTGCAGTGAATTATAACAGCAAAGTAATACCAAAACCAATATCTAACAAAAAAATAAAAAATAAAAAATATTATAATCAAGATAGTACAACTGGAACAATGCTTGATTAAGAATCTGCTCATAGTTACCATACCTTTTGTTGCAACACTAGTCAATAAAGAACTTTGGAACCAACCCCGATGCTGATCGGTACCTTCAACATACAAATCTGCAGGATAACTGAGGCCACTTCTAGTCTCCAAAACAGCAGCCCAAGAAGAGCCTGTAATTAGCTCATGTTTAAGAAGTCAGATTACCTAGAAGCTACATTCTTAGATACGACATAACAGACCCTTCAACTAATGATTGACACCCTATAACATCTTTTTCATTGCATATAATAATGTTTCAGATTGTATGTACAGGAGCAGCAAGTATCGATCATCCACTTTTACTTTGTCACCCTAAAATGGATGTAATGTGAATGGCATAACTTGCATTCGTATATCAGCTATAACATTTTTGGCATAAATAAATGATGTTTTTTGGTCAAGGTCACCAGTGTCCTGGTCTCTATGAACACTTGCAGTTTACATCTAAGCTCCAAAAACTCTCAGAAAATGACAAAAAGATTTGAATACAATTAGTAGGCAGTTAATAAGGAGTATGCATATGCTCAACCTTTACTAACCAGAAAAATACCTGAATCAAACCAAACATCCATGGTATCAGTTCCCTTCACATAATCAGATGCTTTATCACGATAACTTTCTGGAAGCAATTCTTCTACAGACATGTACCACCATGCATCGCTGCCCTTTTGGGAAATGATTGCTGCCAAACAAAATGATCGAAAGATACATTATATATATATATTAGTTAGTCACGAAATTGGCAGTAAACTAACATACAATGCGCTAGAGAAAAATGTTCAAGCACATAAAATAATCAAGTTGATGTGCCCTTACACTTGATATGATCAACAGTCTCTTCATTTAACAGAGGTTCCTTTGTCTCGGCATGATAAAAGACTGGAATTGGGACACCCCATGTCCTCTGACGCGATATACACCAATCTGAACGACTGGAAGTCATTGTAGAGATTCTGTTTTCTGCCTGAATGATAGACATTATCTTAGATTAAACTGTTAACCATTGATCATATAACATGAAAAGAATAAAAAACGTAAACCAACTCCTCTCTGTTATACAAAGAATGATTGATTAATACAGGCAGAGTTCTAGAAATAGCAAACTGGAGTAATATTACTAAAAGCACAACTGAGAGTCAAATGCAAAATGAGGAAAATTTCTAACATATATGGTGTTATCAGCTGTTGCCTTAAAAGAAATCTACATTTACAATTCCAACCAAAGAAAATGTTTAGAATCTCGGCAGGCTGATCTGTTACTTCATTTACTTAGGATGGATGCATGCCAAACAAATGTAGTTGGTCTTCAGTAAAAATATGCTAATCAAACATATAAATACAAAAAGTTAATTGCATAAAAGCGTAATGAACTTCATTCATCTTTTTTTAGTTGATAAAACTCTATATAAGAAAATAAGATTCTAAAAAAAGAGTATTTCAGCCCTTGAGCGACCTGCAAATCTGATATAGCAGTAACAGGTAAAAAAAGTTAATTGCATAGAAACCAATGGAGCTTGACTGGGATTCTATTTATCCTCCAACTAAAAAAGGTACAAAAACAGTTTGTGTAGCTTAAATGAATTCTCCTTTTGAAATTCATGTATGCAACATAAGAAGCTTGGTTGTTCTTTGCATTCACCATTCTCCAGTTTACCATTACTTGAATTGTTCTGCAGTTTATCTCAACTTGTTAAACTCATTTGTTAGTTTCACCCCTATTTCTTTCATTTATTGGCTATATGATGATTGTGTTCCACCTTTTCGATAGTCTTCATGGTGTTTATCACCTATGTGATACTGTTTTGGTTATGGTGTTCTGGTTTCATTTCCGTTGTTGTTAATGTAAAAGGACTTTCTAGTTGTTCCATACTTCAGTTCTTGTGTTATAAGAACATGGAACCAAATTAAAAATCCTAATTCATAATAAATCGTATAAACTTCAATCAACCAAATCCTGGAAGTGATCAATTTTCAGTTTCCAAGATATATATAAATAAGTGATCCAAATATATTCTTGTACCTGTGATGGAGTCCATGTTACTTGATTAATCGCCTCCATAGCAGCATCTCTAAATCCTTCAACAGATGCAAACCATTGTGCTGTTGCCCTAAAAATGGTAGGTTTTTTTGTTCGCCAGTCATACGGATATTTGTGCTCTAATGAGAACAGTGACAATTAGAATAAATCATTTTCATGTTATCAAAGATTGCAGAAAGTTTTTTGATATGGATTGTCTGGATGAAGGATATGACTTACTGTATGGTTCCACCATAACAATTGATGAACGTTCATCCAAGTGATCTATTACAGCAGCATTCCCGTCACCTAATACATCAAGCCCACTAAAAATCCCAGCTTCTTCAGTGAACTTTCCTTCATCGTCCACTGGGGATACTATAGGTAAACCATATTTTAACCCGGTTAAGTAATCATCCTGCCCATGACCTGGGGCTGTGTGGACCAGCCCAGTTCCTGATTCTGTTGTAATATAATCTCCTCCAATGACAACAGGACATTCTTCCCCATTTATTGGGTGTGCATATCTATGTACAAATCACTAGGTTAGTAAGTAATTAACAAACACTAATTAGGTTAACTCAAATTAGAAGTAGTAAAAACAGGCGGGTCGGTGGATCGGGTAACAGATCAAAACGGGCCAGGCCAATTTTCTTTGAAATTTTAAGCATTTTTAATAAGTACAGAATGTCAGATATGATTACAAAACTATATAATCTTATAACACTATAGTATTTTACATAAAATGATTTGGGAGGCTTTATGCATTACAAATAGACTTTGGGCGTCTTTCAACACATTTGACCCATCTGACCTGTTTGCTTCTAAGCTCCTCCTACTATTTAATCCTTTTGAACTGATAGAGATAAAAACATAGCCTGAAATCTGAATTGATCCATTTACAAGTAAATGTTGAATTTGTCGGCTCTAATCCAAACATAAAGTACCTGCAATTTTCAAGATCTGAACCCAAAACTGTTTTTTTCACAACAAGCTTCACACCCCATTTGGCTTCCAGTGTTGGCACAAGGTCCAGCGCAACAACAAAAAATGGTGTCTCATGGCCTTTCAAAACACTACCAAACCTCCTCTTCCCGTCTTCAGAAGATGAAGCAACATCAGGTGAAGGGGACCGTACTTCAACAATTGCATATTGGAGCTTGGAATTCACTGCAACAGCTGAAAAAGAACAACAAGAGGTACAGATAAACATGTGGATATATGTAGATAAATATATAAACTTAAGTACATGAGCACGTACCAGCATTGGCAGGAATAGTCCAGGGAGTGGTGGTCCAAATTGCAAGGGACAATTTGGGAAGAAATTCATCAAGTAAACCACTTTTTGTTGGAGTATTTAGTACTTTAAAAATTGCATACATGCTCTTTGAAACATGGCCTTCCGGATACTGCATGAAAGTTTCCACGTTTAATAGTCATATAAGAACTACTAAAAGCATATGAAAGAGTTACGAACTTTCACTTAATTAGTCATGTAAGAAGAACTGATTGATAAACCTAAAAAAGGTATGTTGATCCACTTACCTCTAACTCAGCCTCTGCAAGCGCAGTGCGGGATGAAGGACTCCAGTGCACTGGCTTTCTACCACGATATATGTACCCTTTAAAAACCATCTGGCCAAACACTTCAATCTACAAAGCCAAAAGAGTCAGATAATAATAATACTATATGAGCAAATAATAAAACTTCAGGTGATAGCAATTTTTAAAAAATTGACTATGACTGTAAACTTTGCCTGGTTACCTGAGCGGCCTCATATTCTGGATCAAGAGTGAGATAAGGATGATCCCAGTCAGCCCATACTCCAAATCTCTGTGGGCAGAACAATAAAGATACTTAGTGTTCTATTAATTCTTAATATGATACTCTGTAGTAATAACAGAACAATCAGCATCATTACCTGAAGAAATGACAATTTGAATATGTAACCAAAAATAGGGATTTCAAAGTAAATAAGTAAAATATTTGACCTTATGCAGGAAAAAAAATTTCAGAAAGAGAACCAAGCGTTACTCTTTTTAAGTTGTACAAGTTGGTAGTATCAAATATTAACTGACCTTGAATGACACCATTTGTGACTTCACAGTTGCTTTGGCAAATTTAGCTGCTTTTGCTCTCAACTTTATTGGTGTTAACCCCTTTCGAGCATCTTGGTCCAATGACTGCAATACTAAAACAATTCAATACGAAAGTACCTGTGGTTAAAGATAGAAGCTACAAGAAAAATATTCAACCAATGAAACCAGCAACGAAGTTATCACTTGCCTTTTAACTCAATTGGTAGACCATGGCAATCCCATCCAGGAACGTAATTAACGTTATAGTTTTGCAGAAGCTGTCACAAAAGCAAGAAAAAAAAAATCAAAGTTGGGATACAAATCCATATTATTTGTAGTTTTATACAGATATAAATCACATTAAGTACATACTTCTGTTACATATATCTCAGCTATTGTAGTGTCAACTGAATGTTGCATCCATACCTTATACCGGTTAATAATATCCTTTATAATCTTGTTTAATGCATGTCCCATGTGTAAATCACCATTAGCATAAGGAGGGCCATCATGAAGAATAAAACTTCCCTATTAAAAGCAGAAGTAATATCAGATAAGAGTAGAGAAGGGGATTTTATAGCACAAAAGATGAACTTTAAGCTTCAAAACTGACCCCATTATTCTTTTCAGCAACTTTCTTAAAAATCTGATTTTCATCCCATAATTTCTGGATTTCAGGTTCCCTTACAGCAGAATTTGCTCTCATGCCAAAAGTTGTTTTAGGAAGGTCAACAGTATGCTTGTACTTTCCATCTCCTTGCTTTGTTCCTAAATAATGGATACACTAATCAGAATGATCAGGAGAAAATTTTGATATGTACATGTCTGTTATCATATTTACCAACTACAGAGCTCTAAAAAAGTTGTAATCAAGTACCTTTGGATTCTTTCTTGGCAGCCATCACAGGTCCACGAGACCTTCGCTTTGACTGAGTGCAAAAGGCACTTCTAGGAGAAATATAGCAATAAGTAAAATGGAAGATGGATGAAAGCTCAATGGACGAGCATCTTCGGAAGTCAATGATGTTAAAAGAAGATGACTTTCTAAATGATGAGCAACTTCTCAGTGACAGAACCTAAACAGTTTTTGTAGAATAAGATCAGTTGAATACTATGAAGCTGTCAAGAAAAAATATGACACTTGAGTCACGGAATTTTGAACAAAGACCATATGAACCTATAAACAAAATTTTCCATTATTCTGATCTAAAGCATGCATACTTAAATAATAAGTTAAAGATAATACTTAATAAAAAAGGCTTTCTTGAAAATTTTATGCATTGCTAATCGTAACTACTAAAGCAATCAAATTGTGAATGTATAACCTCCTTTTGTACTTTCGCCGTGCTCATTAATTTTATTATATACCGACTTCCACATACAAATATATGACCTCAATTCATCCATACCCAGTGAAGACAGTTTACAAAGTTCACCTTTCAAACAAATTGCCTAACTAGATAATCTTGAACCAGAGAATAAAATGAAAGGTACAAACCAGAAAAACAGCCAAGAACAGCCACGAATTAACACCAATAAATCGAACAAACAAACAATAGCCGATTAAAGTCGGCTGTTATGGGATAATTCAGGATTCGAGCTCCTGTTGCTCCTACAAGTTCCACAATGGAGTAATGGACTATTTAACTGAACGAATGAATGGCAATACGTTGGCCATAGCCTTATTTGACCACTAAACTTGGTGCACAAGGAATTGCTAAAATTAATAAATTAACTATTAAATAATAACACTTCGCACCTCTCTACTTCTCAGACGATTCATATCATAAAAATACTTTATTGACCAAAAACAATATGTTAAGATTTAATCCCGAAGCAGAGAAATAATTTTATTGCTGGTTGTCTCAACTATAGCACCCACCTAAATGTCTAGACCCATGAAGGATCCATTATGGCCAGCCTACTACTGCACATTACTATTCTTGTCCTTGCATCATCCTATATAATGTGGAGGGGCTAAAGTTTTCTTCTTTAATCAGCCAACTAACCACTACTTGATTATATTGCCTACAACAATGTCAGATCAAGTAATTTTACTCATAAACCTGCTGACAAATATAATAACTTAAAAAATAGAAGAACGTATCATTAATCTTTATCATAAAGTATTGAACAGAATTACCGTAAAAAGTTGAGAAAATTGTTGAAATAATATAGAGTAATATGTAATAACGTATGCATCAATCTTTATATCCAACTTATTGTAAATTATCAATATCAACAGTAATAATGAGCTAATAGGGAAACTAGAAATAAAAATAAAAGATTCTTAAAACAGGACTAAGACCCAATTCCTTGTCGGACAAGTAATCACCCAATTCCTTGCGGGTCAAGCTTTCTCTCGATTTTAAACTGTTAACAATGTGAGTAAACTGTTAAAGTGTGCATTCCCATCACATATAAAGCTCCTTCATTTTCCAAAACAAACAGATTTATGGGCTGCTACTGGTTTGCCCGGTTTTGCATTCACAAAGAAATTATCATCAAGAACAAGTCACACGAATGACACGAGTGTCACTAACATAATAAGACCCAACATCGATTTTGCGATAAAAACGAACTAGCACAATAAATAAATAATACAAAATTACCTACTTTCCAAATGTAAATATACTAGTGCAATTCATGAAACTAACCACATCTTCTCCAACTTAACTTGCTTCCAAGTTATCTTAGTATTTCACTAATTAAGTTAAAATCAATCAAGTAATCAAAATTTGACAATACCCATAACTAAAATAATACTTCGTTTAAATCCTAATAAGCAATTTGCAGCAATCTTTTACGTGGGCATTTCATCAAACACTTGACATGCATCTAAATTAACAAAAGAAAAAATTCAACTTGGTTGAAATTTGAATAAGATTTCGTAAAGTTAGTGAAACAGGGAACGCAATATATACATATATATAAGGATATATATGTATATGTATTGATTGTACACTTACAGTATGAGAAGATTGCATCGCCATTGTAGCTGGGTTTGATTGTTTTTAGTAGTGGGTGTTGAAGGAAACTATTTATTGGTTTTTCATGTTTTGGTTCATTTCATTTTAACAACTTGTTAAACAAAGAAAGAAGGGCTTGGTTGGATAAGTGGTGGCAGGGGAGGGAGTTCCTGTAATCCTGTGCGCCCCCAATATCTTTTGATTCTATCGGGTGTTTGGCCTAGCGCTTTTTTTTTTTTCTTTTTTTTCCTCGTTATGCTTTTTTTTTTTTTTGATAAATTTATAAGCTCTTGCTTTAATGTTTGTTTGGATTAGCTTTTAGCGTTTGAAAGGAAAAGAAAGCTTTATGATTTTGTTATAAAAGCTTTATTTTTTGACTTTTTAAAATTGGTTTATAAAAGCCAAAAAAGCTTAAACAAACACTAAATTGGCTTTTATTATTAAAAGTAAACTAAAAATCATCAAATATAAGCTAAGCCAAACACCCCCTATGTCACGTAGTGTATTTGGCTTACGAGTACCAAATTTATTTATTTACTAGTTTTAGGTTCATCCGATGGACAAATAATTTTGATATATCATTATAGAAATAATATAACAAATCGCAACAAAAGAAAAAAAATAATCGAAAAAATTTATTCCATTTGAAAGACATTATCATTTACTACATCACTGCAATACAACATAAAAGATCATTATGAAGAAATGAACGAAGTATTGTTTGATTAAGTTGTCAATTTTTCTTTTCATTAGTAACCTAGTAAATGTAAAAAGTCTAGTATGTATTGGATAGAATGGCTCAAAAACCCGAATCTTGTGATGTAATGACTTTGTATTTATTTGGTTGAGTTCGTTTTAACCTTTTAAACTTTAAATAATCTAATGAATTATGATCAAATATAACTACTAAACTGATGTTTTCTTAAATAAATGTATTCACAATCCTTCACTTTTCTTACTTTTACGTGTCCTTTTACACGTATTATCAAACAACAAATGAGTAAGAAGATAATGACCAATAAACATCGGGTTTCAACATCCACATAATAGTATACCATCTAATTATTGTAATTAAATATAAAGAAATAGTTAGAAACAAAACAAAAAAACATATAAAAACGACTAAATAGTTGGTGACAAAATGTAGTCTTATATTAGCTTTAAAAAACATGAATAATGTTATCATATCATATCTAAATCAACATGAGAATAATAAAAATCAAAAGAAAAACAAAACAAAAAGAATTAAAAAAAACAAAGTTTTAGCTTTTATATGAAATATTCAAAATGCAAAAACAAAGTAGTTACCGTATTTTTGTGAAGTTTTTTTTTTATAAATAAATCATAATAATCAATAATCAATGTCATATGTTAAGAGAAGTCGTAATAATAATCGTCATATAATAAGAAAGTCGTCATTAAAAGAAATTAAGCATCAATTTAAATGTTTATAAAAATAGATACAATATTTATTTATAAAATCAAAAAAAAAAAATTAATGCATCTCATACACCACCACCGAAAACTATTCAAATACAACACTCAATGAAGTCGGACGCTATCATCCCTCACCATGTGTTGCCTCTCAATATTTTAGTTATTTTAATACTTTTAAAATTTTGATAAATTATTCATCAACATATATAATGCAAATACAATTATAGTTAGGGAATATTCAAAATCTACAATAAATCTAAAAAATAATGCAAATTCTAAACAATACAAAATCAATAATTATGAAATAATCTAAATCTATTAGGTAATCTTAAAAGAATATAAATAAATTAAATGTTAATGTTAATAAAAATAAAAAAACTTAAATAATAGATTAAAAAAGGGAAAAAAAAATATTAAATGAAAAGAGAGAGTCGGGAAAAAGTTTTCAGAATGGGTTATAGAAGTGAGTTTTTTCAAAATTCTGTTTTAGTTAATAATAAATAATAAAATAAAAATAGACTATATTATGAGACTAGTTGTTAAAAAGTTATCAGATATTGCCGTAAAACACTATGAACATCGCATAAGTGATCTCATTTGTTAAAAAAGATGGGGATGTTCACGACATTAGATACCACGTAGGACACACCAAATGTGACCCCGAACCTATATCGATTGCTCTTATCAATGTACGTCTTGATTTCATTTATTTGTCTTAATTTTGTTCTTCAAAGTTTAGTATCTTCGTGTATCTCTCTAGTTATACCAATGTGGTCATTTTAATCATATTTTTAATAATATTGTTCTTTAGCTTTCAAGTTTTAGTTGAAGGTATAATTATTTTTTTCGTAAATTGTTGAAAAATTAATATATTCACCTTTTCTAATCGATTGTAACTTTGAATTGAAACTCGATCAATGTATTTACTTCTTTTATTGTTAAAATAATATAACAAGAACTTTAATAAAATTAAAACTAGTTAAAAAAAAACATATATGATATACGAGTGTCACATCATTTCAACCAATATGCCTCTTTTCAAATTGAATATAACAAGGATTTATTTGGTCGTGCTCGACTGCTCTACTAGGGTTCCTTTATCGGAGATACTTGGGGAAAAGGATCAAGTTGGCCCTTGCGAACAACTTGATACACTATCTCCCTTCAACTCTTTAGCGAAATGCAACAAAAGGAAGGAAAATCAATGGACCGACCCCATCATCTCCACCAGGGACATAGCCAGGAAATTTATCTCGAGGGGAAAAATTTAGAACGTCAGTATTATGCTTTGTATGTATTTACTATATTTACATTTTTTTCTTCTTTTTTTAGGGACAAAATTCCAAATATACCCTTAAAATGTTGCCTCCGTTCCTGATCTCCGGTAGGAACCTGCTTGTTCTCCTTGTTGAACTTGTTGCCATGTTTACTTGATCCTCGAGTTGAACTTACATTGTCCACGATGTATAAACCCAAGCTAAATATCATCTCGTTTTTTCTATATAAGAGGTGATGTGTGAGTATAACAAAAATATTTAAAAAAAAAAAAATACACTAATTATTTGCCATTAGACAATAGTACCCCCTAAATTTCAAACATTATTTATTTGACAAAGTAGTTATTATGTATGAATTGAATATTTTGTTACGTACAAATTCTATATATATATATATATATTTTGTTTGTTTGTCGGATCATCTTCAATATTCAAGTCCTGATAGAAATGGATGAAGACTCTCTCAAGTTATTTCAACTTGAGAGAAGTCAAGTTAAAAAGATCTTGACACTTAAGTTAAAATCAAAGGTCAAAATTTAAAAATCATATTTACCTTGAGAGGTCAAGATAAAAGCTTTTTATAAAGATGTTTTTGACAAGCTTTACCTCTAAATACAAAAAACCATATAAATAGTTTTTTAAATATTATTTAATGATAAAATTAAGAGGAATGATATTGTCGATTTCCCTTAAAGAGAGAGAGTTTTCCTAATTATTGCATAAAAAGGTTAATTAGTGTGTGTTTGGTTGGTGAATATGAATGAATGAATGTGTTTGATTATCTTTACTCTTTTATTAAAATTCTAGCCTTCTTATTTTTGAAAATGTTGAAAAAAAAAGAGATGCGAACGTACAAAATTGTCTTTCATTATTTTATTTTGTCAGCCAACCTTCTTTTAATTTGTCAGCTCTCACCCTCCAATTTATTTATTATCACTCTCTCACACACAAACAAACACACACGAACCACAAAAACGCTTTTAAAAAATCCCACCCCCCCCCCTCACCACCGCCAACACCACAAC
>JAOXNX010000028.1:16876243-16890594 GCA_028566075.1 Solidago caesia
TTTACGTTGCATTGTTTAGATATGTATTTCATTACATTTCTTAATTGGTTGTTGTTCACATATTGAAATTTATTGCTGAGGTTCAAGTCGATGTTCCATTGTTATCCAACCTTTGTAAGAATTTTATAGAAAACTATTTATTTGTTATCTCCGGCCGAAGACCGGGTATAATACTAGTTGTACATTAAAGAAAAAGATGTTTAATCACTCTCATATTGGTTCATTCTTGAACATCACAAAAGAAAAAGAGGTACACACTCCAACAAAGCAAGTCCTATCCAAACACACAAACATCGTATGATCAAAATCATGTGTTCTACTGTTTGCATATCTCTGCCCTTCTTCCCCCCACTTACTTATTGTTCTTCTTCTTTTTCAGGCACTTTAAAACCTTCAATCTGTTTCTCTAAAAACAGTAATCCTATTATACCCAAATCCAAACACACCCTTTCTTTATCTTTATCATTATCATCAATGGCATCTTCCACTTTTCAAGTCCATGCTTCATCCTCTACTGGTATCTCTTTTTATTTTATTTTTACCAAAATGTTAATATTTTTATTGTTGACTTATGGATTTATGATTAATATAAGTATATATATGCAATGTTAATTTGGATAAATTGTTTTTGCATTGTATCCAATTATGAATAATATGTAATTTATATGCAAATTGATGATGATCATTTTTGCAAGTCCGCCCAAAAGGTGTAGATTGTCAGGAACATCCTTGACCCTGGGTGCCAGTCATTTTCCACCCCACAAGGAATAGCTCCTGGCAACTCCTCTAGCACAATGGGGTATGCTATGCCGGAGGTAGGGCTTGAACCCGAAACTCCTTATCTCCCAAAAGTCCCTCTAGTGGGCCTATGTGTTTTGTGGGTGTGGGTACCACTTGATCTATGCTCAATTGGTTGTTCTATTTTTTTTGTCCTAGGTGGCAATTCGTGTAATACTGAGGTTGGCGGGTTTGTTTAGTCCAAACCAAACATGACCCGTGTAACCCCATTAGCTATCCACACAAAGAAGTGTTTTTGGGAGACACCCATGTTCAAAGTAACTTAATTTAGTTTAGTGTAGTTCGGGGCTTGGTCCTAGAAAGACTCTGGTGCCCTTGGATATGCTAAAAGAGGGCTTCGGAAGTACTTCTTTCAGTTTTTTTGTTTTTTTCTTTCCGTAACTCAAACATATTTATACCTGGAGGTATATATTGACAGGTGGACCATCCGTGACAGGTTGACCGGGTTAAATAGAAAAAAGTACATGTTGGCAGGTTAAACTTTTAGTATTTAATTTCAAAGTGGCTAAATTTAAATGGGAGGTTAGGTCAACCCGAACCCAACACGAATAAGGAAACAGGTTAGTTATGTCAACCTGTTTAGCCCCAACCCTAACCCATTTATTTCGTGTCTTATGGGGAATTGCGCCCCTTATAGTTCTTACCTAGAACCTGATCTCTTTGTGCTGCGTAAAAAAGGCATTAGTTTTGGACATTTGGGGACCAACTGCACGAAATTGTAATGTATTTAGACGTTTTTACCAGTAAATGCAGCATAACTTTTTTCTTTTTAACCATTCAATGTAAAAGACAATGTTTAATCATTTACGTGAACTTATTTACTATTTCTGGTTGGCATTAAGTTTGTTGTAACAAAATAACAAATTCCATACTTCAATAAGAAATGATAATTATGTTAAGCTGAATGGTGAGAAAAAGGTATGCTGTGTGGATCGCTAATAATGTGCAAGTATGTTACTTATTCGTGAAATTAACACTTGGTTGTTGAGTCAAACACGCCTATTAACGCCTATGGGATATGTACCAATTTACACCGTTACGGAGAAATGATAGGTATCAAACTATTATGTACCATTACTGTAGCAACTCTTGCAACAAAGGCATTAAAATTTTGAAAAGTTTACATTTTTCACCCTTTACCATATTACTAACTATTATGTATTAACATTTTTTAGTATAATTTCTTACTATATTTGCTGAACTTATCTTTCATTGTTGATCTTACTTTTCAATTCTGATGATTCGCACCTTTGAACTTCCTTTACAAACTTGATGATACTGAAGGTGCAGCAAGTGAAGAACTAGACGGCTCATCTTCTTCCTATGTTGGAGCAAGTGATTTGCTGATTGTTGGACCAGGTGTTCTTGGTCGCTTAGTTGCAGAAAAATGGCGTGAGGTTAGATCAACAAATGTTAACTTTCTATAACTTGTTATAGATCACGTTTTCTTTGATATAGCTTTTGTTATTGGACTTTACGTTGAAATTGAGGAACTTCGAGCTCTTTTGGTTTACCTAACAGCTTAGGTGACTTTAGAATGTAAAAAGTAGCTCATTTTACTCTTGTTTTAAACTATTGCTATAGCTATTGCTGAAGGATGCTGCCATTTTGCTTGCAGGAACACCCAGGATGCCAAATTACTGGGGAGACGGTTACTACTGACCACCATGATGAACTTATTAAAATGGGGATTAATCCAACTTTAAAGGGAGTTAAGAGCGACCATAAGTTCCCTTTCGTGATTTTTTGTGCCCCACCTTCTAGAAGTTCCGACTATGCTAGTGAAGTCGGGTAATGCACAAGAACTTCCCCTGTAATATATTTGCAACATCTTTTAGTTTGGGATGTGTCATATTAGCTCTTAGGTTTCCATTTTTGGAGAAGTATAAAGTAGCAGTACTTATTTTCCTGCTGCCATTATTTCAATTTATTGATGAGATTGATATAGTCCAAGGCTGTCTGTGTCATGTGCTCAGTGGAGCATTGAAGTTGTTTTGTGCCTGGGGAGCACTTATGCTGTAATCAAAACGAGTTTATGATTTTTAAAAGCATTGTGGAACTCTATATAGTACTTAATAAGTACACCGGATAAGCCACAAACATTAGATTTTACTATATAAGTTCTAGTCATATTGAGATTAAGTCCACTTATTATATATTCATCTTCACGCACTTCGTTTTCCGGTACTTTTCAATGGTGGTTGCAACATCTTTTTAATAGTTATAGCTATGTTCCATTTTGATTGACATGATTTGTTCCATCTAGTTATTGAAGATTACTCCAAAAATTACACATTAACAAAATCCATTATTTGTGTTTGATTATAAACAAGCAGGGCAGCTGCATCACTCTGGAATGGGGAAGGTTCTTTCCTGTTTACTTCAAGCTCAGCACCATATGATCGATATGACAATGGAGACTGTTATGAGGTGACGCATCTAACATAGTTCTTTTCGCTGCTACCAGAACCTGATACAACCCTCTTATATTACACAGTTCATAATTTAATATTATCTTTTTCATTTTTCTGCAACATTGCGTTTTAAATGACTTTCTCGTTTAATGAGGCATGCAGGACAGTCCTGTTGTACCAATTGGGAAGAGTCCCAGGACAGATATTCTTTTAAAAGCAGAGAAGAATGCTCTGGATGCGGGTGGATGTGTGGTTAGGCTGGCAGGACTTTACATATCCTTTTGTACCACTTGAACTTTGCTACATTCCACATATCCAAAGTGCATCTACAAATCTCTATTATTCAGTCTTAACTCTTTAAGCACAAAGTAGATAGAGGAATGCACCTATATTACTTGCGAGTGGGAACTGTTGAAGCCAACCCAGATCACTTTGTCAATCTAATCCATTATGAGGTGCCCTTACCTTTCCTATTAAGTTAACACAAAATCCTATGTAAAGGTGGCAAAGTGGGCGGGTTGTACAAATTGGGTAAATTATGAAGACGGGTAAAGTTTTGGTATGCAACAGTGTACTTTCTGTCAGTAAAAAGATTAATTATTTTATAAACATATAGCGTCAGTCACTTATAATAATCTGGAGTTTTTGAGTAAGATGATTCAAAAGGTTTTACACATTAAATATACACTTTGGGTGAATCTTCGGTCAAATTGCCACCTCTATGTTTGTGTGATCTCATTAATGTTCACATTATCTGATGTGGAGTGAGTTTTTTTTTTTGGCATCCCTACAGGATGCTGCCTCTCTTTCAGTTGCAATTCTGAAAAAGAAACTTCGCAGTCGGTTATTTTTGGGCTGTGACAATCATCCTGTATCGAGGTTTGTTCTATTTTCTTTCCATATCCATACTTGAAATTCATATCATACTAACAAACTTGATTTCACAGACAAGAAGTAATGGACTTGGTTGCTAAGAGTGGGAAGTTTGATAATACATTTGTGGGATTTACAGGTAAAGTAACATAATGAGAGATTTTACTTTGGAAAAAGAGAAACTGATGACATAAGTTTCATGGTCTTTATTTTCGTACCTCAACAAAGTATTTTTACTAATGACTAACTGAGGTGTTATAAATTAGAGCTACAGATTATAAGTCCCTAATAGTTGACGACACATGTTGATACAATTGTCTTTCAGTTTGTTAGTATAGATTACATAAGATGGGAATGATGTAATTGATATGGTTATTGAGAATCCAAGTAGGTGTTTGATAAATTATATATTTCGGGGTATGTAACTGAAACATCCAGGAATTTTATTTGGGAACATAAAAATTATAAATTTTTACAAAATTGATGCTTGTGCAGGCACGGATGGTGTTCTGGGTAAAAAATTGAACAACTCAAGGACGCGGGAGGAGATAGGATGGGAGCCAAAATATACAAGCTTTGCTCATTGTCTTGGGGTCGCCAGTTAACATCGGACACTTCTGTTTTATTTTTTTCCTGGGTATTTACTTGAATGGTTGAATCAACATGGAAAGGGGGGGATTTACAAAAAGGGTTTATATTCTTCTAATGATTTTTTTGATTGAGGATGATGGTTGTATAGAAGAATGATTATGCATACTTTTGTAACATGGTATGATTCCAACACTTTTGCGCAACTAAATTGTGCTAACCTCGGAAGCAAGTATTTCAACTTAATAAATAGTTTACATTAACTAAATATTTGTTCGTATTTGACTTGTTTAGTGATTTGAACTTTTTTTAAGTGGATATACCTATGACACCTATCTATTGACTGTTTCCAAAAAAATGTCACATAAACAAGAAGCTAAGCAGGCAGTGAAGGCTGACGAGGATAATAGTCGGTTGACAATGTCCAAATGTCCCAGTGAAAACATATTGTTCTTTTTTAATATGTTCCTACGAGTAAAATGTACGCAATATCAATGTGTTTAAAGTTAACTTCTATTTTAGGCAGTGTATTTTCGTCAATCTCAGGTTGATGGGTTTGGGCGGCAGAGGTGGTAGTAATGAATGGTGGTGACTAGTGGCTGGAGGCAGGTTAAGTTATACAATATCATTCGCCTCTCAATCACACCACCCACCCTGCCATCCACATTTCTCATCATAGATTTTGGGCATGGTCTCCACATTGCCTGCACTGCCATTCGCCTTTTAGGCTGGCTTACACGCGTCTATGTGATAATGATTGGATTGAATGGGGGTAATGGGATTGCATACAAGTTACACCAGACTGCAAAGAAATAAATTGTTTAGAAATCATATATTGTACCTGTTACTTACTGAAGTAGTCGTGTGTCGTTACTACTTTGTGATCGGATTGTTTGGTGTTTGTGTGAATTGCAGCGACAGAGGTTGGTTTGGTGTGTGTAGATTGCAATTGGGTTGGTTTTCTCAGTCAAATCTTAACTGATATATAGTTTGTTTATGGTTGGTTGCTATTGTCATATTGAAGAGAGGGAGGGAGGAAGGGGGAAGCTTGAATTTTTAACGAAACACATGGTACAAAGTTGTAGTTTGTAAAGCAGTTACAACATTTTTTGACCATTGGGGT
Source organism: Solidago caesia (assembly GCA_028566075.1). Lineage (NCBI taxonomy): Eukaryota > Viridiplantae > Streptophyta > Magnoliopsida > Asterales > Asteraceae > Solidago > Solidago caesia. The sequence continues at coordinate 16,882,040 of JAOXNX010000028.1, forward strand.
GTGTAGAGTTTGAGCCTATTATTACTATATCGCAAACAACAAAACATCTCCCTCTCCTACTAGAGGAGCTTTTGGAAATACATCACCAAAGCTCAGAGGCGGTTTTAGAGGGTGGGCAGGGGGGTCAAATGCCCACCCTGAAATTTAAATTTTGTCGTATATTTTTTAAATTTTCATAGATTTTTTAAATTTTCTTATAGGTTTTTAAAATTTTGCCCACCCTTGGATTTTTTTTTCATGGATTTTAAAATTTTGCCCACCCTTGGAATTTTTTCTGGTACCGCCCCTGCTTGTTGGTCAAACATTATGAGCCAGGGCAGATGGCTATTTAGTAAAATCGTTAACCACATGTATTAATCGATGATAGTGTCACTGGGGTCTCGTGACCAAAGGTGTCTTTTGACCGTATTTATTAATCCTTTAGTTTGAACTTAGAGGTATCTTATTTATTTGGATTTGAAATCAAGTATATATGTCTACACACGTGGTGTTTCATTCACGATATTCAAACATTAATAATAGATTGGTATTTTGTTGGCACTCCGATTTCCTAGTATAGAGGGTTAGGAGAGGAGATCGTGTACAAAGGTTATTACATTTTATGAATACCATCAGTGATGAATCCAGGATTTTTAGATGACAGGGGCTGAATTTATTTATTTATATTTTTTAATCTTAAACTGGGTTATGGTCAAGTATTTTGATTGGGGCCTAATGTAAAAAAAATAAAATTTTATAAACAAAAACTTGCTTGAGGGTCGGGTGGTGACCACCCTAGTACTTCTTTGCATCCGCCAATGAATACCATGTGATTCATGGAAGAATTCATTTTTTTTTAGGTAAAGGTACTAAAAAATATAGCAATTTATTTTTTAGGTGAAGGTACTTCATTTTTTAGGTGAAGGTACTTCATTTATATGATCGACACGTGACGTACAAAATATTACCTCATATTGGAACAAACTTGAAAATTTACTACCTATAAAAGCTAGTAATTTTGAAAGTTTATTACCTATAAAGATACATATTATAAAGTTTACTATCTATAATGATATAAATTTTAAAAGTTTAATACCTCAATAAATCAAGTTTACCCGTTGAGCCAGTCATCGATTACCATATTATTTATATTGGAACAAATTTTGAGAGTAAATTTACTTATATTAGTATTTTATAAAATACGTTACTTATCTTGGAACAAAAATGAAAGTAAGTTGCCATTGTTTGGTATTTGTCTTATTTTATTTTACAAGTGAATCGTTCATTGTGGAGTGCTTAATGGTTTGTTGCACTAGTTGCAAAATAGTGTGAAGTACTTTTGTAGCTTTTACATTAAATAGAGGTTGATACTAAAGTTTTCTAAATAGTTGTATTTCGAAAAGAGAATGGTAACAAAAAAATGTTGTTGCTGGGGTAAGGTTATTGATATCTCAACCACAACCATTTATACATATACCAAACGTAAGTATTATTGATTTGTACTGTATACTGTAAAAATTATATATCGTAATAACTAGTGATGCACAAAAACCGGTTTTTTGCCGAACCGGGTTTGGTCAACGGCATTTAAAACCGGGTTTGACAAAACCCGAACCGGTTTGATCCTCTTTTTTGGTCAAAGATGAACCGGTTTTTTCCCTTTTTTTTCTTCCCAAAAACCGAACCCGACCCGATCCTGAGCCGGTCCTTAAACCCGAAATCCCGAACCGGGTTCAAACCGCCGGGTTTTTTTCGGGTTCCGGTTTCGGGTTACCCGAACCGGTTTGTTTGACCATGCCTAGTAATAACTAATAAAAATTGTGGTAGTTTTGGAATAATATACTTCTATTCTACTGTTCTACACCAAGTTAGTTAATGGGTAGGCCCATAGCCGTAAAAATGGAACGGATGAAGTTACACGTAGAAAAGGTGTTGGGCTGTGGGCCCAATAGTTGTTTTCGGTAAATATAAAAGTAAAAAGGCCTAGGCCCACTGGGGTGAGTCAACTATCTATCGTTCTCACAAAGAAAAGAAAAATGTCATATCATATACTACCTACTTGTTTTATTTAGTGTTTTATGTTTGTATCTTGTGTATTATTCTATTCCCTTTTTAGTGGAAAGTTTTGGAAACAATTGTTTACTATTCAAACTGATTTGTATAATAAGATTCTAGAAGGTATGGTTTTGGAACAATTATTGTTTTTTGGAATTCTAATTGATTTTTGAGATTTAAGTTATTAAATAACAATTTTAATCACTTAAGAGTCTAAGTCTAAGATCACTGGGTTGGGCCAACCTATGATGTACCGGTTGTTATACCAATAGCAGTGTCGGCCTGTCGGGTAGCTAAGTTGATATGAAAGAACTGTTGTGCCGTGGGAAATCCTTCCCTGTACAATTTATATTAGAAAAAAAATGACATTGATATAACTTGTCATATATTTCTATAAGATTTTGAAATGTCATAACAATACAATTTTGATTATCGTTTTAACTAAACACTAAACATAGTTACATGTTTCAATGGTACCTTTAGGCAGATTTTAAGCAGCTAAACAAGATGTGTGGTAACTAAAGGATTTTTGTCTATCAGTTATTTAGGGCCTGTTTAGTTGTCTATATAGTTTAGACAGTATTATTGTTTGTTTTATATGCTTAATAAACGTTATGTAAAAGAATAATATTAAAAATCAGCACCAGTGATTTTTCTAGTTAAATCTTTCTTTACACATTAAGTTTAAAACAAACACACATGTATGACTTATTGTATCAAGAGATTTACTCATTAAGTCAATTCCAAACAAACACCCCCTTAATTGACACGTCAATCAAAATATTATAGGTTTACGTCATATCATAAAAGTTTGAAATATAAGTTTGAAATAAGATTCTCAGAGTACAAGTATATACACTGACGCACGAAGATTTTTATGATGCACTGTGATTTTCATTAAAGAAAAACGGATTGTTTTATTTGTTTAACTTTAATACTTGTTTTATTTAAACTGAACCTTTCTCCAGATATATTTTATCCTACCAATCATCCTAATATCATAATATTTATAACATATGTAATTCAGTTAATTTTCTTTACTTCATCTCATCACTTAATCTTGACATATACCAATCATCTTTACTTCATCTCACCTTTTTATTTACTAGAAGAATTATTAAATATTGTTACATCTCTCTTTTATTAAGTAGTCTTGATGATTATCTTCTAATTAAAATAACTGCTCAAAATTGAAAATAAAAGGTCTGAAAACCAGAGATTCTCATGCCAACTTCCTACCATTTACGTCACCATTTTGAAACTTATCAAAATGAAAAAGATAGAATATGCAGACTATTTTAACCAAAAATTATAAAGATGACGAAAATATATGTTGGTGACACGTGTTATTATAATATAATAACCAGCTCACCTAACTACGTATAATACAATAACTAGTAAACGTCGTAATGGTTGGGGTGGAATTCAATATTGTTGGTAGCAGAATGAATGCTTCTAGAATGTTATGTTTTTTTTATATATGTCGATATCATAATATATATATGTATGTGTATATTGAAAAGTTCATATAAATATACATATATGTATGTATTTATTGAAAAGTTTATATAAAAGGTTTTTTTAGTTAGTGTGTTTAAGTGTAAAATACGAAAACAAAAAAAGTGACACACAAAGTGATGCCTCACTGTTTGTAGTAATGTTTCAGTTTAAAAGTGATGATGTGGTATTGAACTCGCACGATTGATACGGAAAGTGACGTGTCATTGTTGGGAGATAACGAAGTAACAAAAAGATATGAGAGCATTAATCCTTCTTGTATCCTCGTCATCCTAATTATCTTTTGTGCTTTACCAGATATCATTTGCAGTAGTAATTGAACTAAGTACATTTTTAAATATTTAATTAGTTAACTATCGAGTATTAAGTTAGATATTCTAATATTTATCGACTTGGACCTCTCAAGTATATTTTATTCAATTGATAATAAAATAAACTATACAACTTCATATAACTTCATATTTAAAAGATGCTTTTATGAAAAGTTTTAAAAATTAGAGTAAATTGCATTTTTGGTCCCTGTGTTATCACCTTATTTGCAAGCGCAATCCAAATTTTTGCAAAGTGGCATCGATTGGTCTCAAAACCATGTTTTGGTTGCACACTCAGTTCATTTTAACGATTCATCAATTATCAACGTTAGTTGGGTCATGTGCTCCTCACTTGAGGGGCAATATCGTCTTCTTACACAAATAAGACCATTCTTGTAATTAACTCAATTTTTACTCTTTTAATCCAATTATCATCATCATCACTCATCAACTACAAAATCAAATGTCAATGACATTCATCATGTGATCTAAACACACATGCTTAATTCATAAACTGTATTTTATCAAAGCATCAGCTTCTTTCGTAATACCATGGATTTAATTATGTATGTATGTGTGTGGATATGTATGTGTGGTTGGGTTTAAATTCAAGTTTCTATTTTGTATGTGTATGTATGCAGATATATACGTGTAATAAATTATGGATGTATTTGTGGTTGTGTTTTATTTGAGTTTAATATTTATTTATTTTTTATGTGTCTCTCTTCGACTATTACTTTATTGCAAAGAAAAGATCATTTTGTAATCATCATTGAGATTGTGTGATTTGTGTTTAAAAAAAATGTAATGAAGTTGTGTTTCTTGTTCAGTTTTGTTTACTTGATTTAAAAAATAATAATAATTCATGCATACATATTTAGTTTACAAAATAAACAGTATTATATTTTCAGCTTGCAGACTTTCAGATTACATCTTCAATTGCAGACATAAAAACAGATGAAGTCAAATTACAACCAATTTTTATCTTCAAAAACAAACTACACCTAAGTGAAAGTACACAAGGTAGATTGTACATACTTATTTTTATTTTAAATCTTAAATTATTATAAATTTTCATTTTAAATCTTAAATTATTACAAATTTTCATTTTTTGGCTATAGGTTTTCTTAGCCTTTTAAACTTAACACATAAAAATGTGCAAAGTGTGTAAAGTGATCAAATGTGTAAACAAGGTGATTTCATCTATTGTACGGTCTACATGAACAATGTGCAAAGTATGTGTCATCAAATTTATTTATTATATATTATATATATATATATATATATATGGCAAAAGTGAATATAAGGTCGTTCCATACCTAAGCTTAGATATGGAACCCCTCACATACCAATTTATTAATATTTGTTGTATAATAAATAAATGACCTGGACCCCATAAATTTTATGGATTAAAAAACAAAAATGTGAGAGTTCCAACAGCCTTATATTCACTCCCCTATATATATATATATATATATATATATATAACATTAACAACCATATTTCTCGTAATAATTGTAAAATGTAAAATGGTACTTAGATTAACTTAAAGATGAAATTAGTCTTTAAAATATGCAAATAGATTATAAACTTTTACTGGCTAATCCTTGTAAACAATATTTTCATTGGGTAAGACCATCCGTAACCCGGATTGGGTTATCTTGAATGAAAGTCAGGGTTTCGTGTTTGTTGGGCGTTAAAAAAAAAAGACCATTCGTAACCCACCACACTAAAAACTCAGTTTGTTGGGGCCACGTAAGTGACACACTAACCCAACCTACTGAATCACTTTTACCTGTAACCCAACACATAAAAAATGAGTTTTTGATGTCAAATCATCATTTATATTAATATTAAATAACAATAATTACAAATTTAATATAAATATAAGATATATAAATATATATTTCAGTGTTTAAAATAAAACTAATACAAATTAATCTAACTATTTTAAAACATAATAATATTCCAGGGTCTAAAATAAACCTTATGGGTCGTCTTTTTCACCTTCTTCATTGGTTCTTATCAACCAATATAAGAGGCTCCACTATGGTTCACTCATCTTTCACAAGGACTAGTCTCTGCTAGCGTCACATCAGTCAAGGACCAAACAAGGACTAATGTAACATCCCGTATTTTTTTAAAGGTATTTAAATGAACTCTTATCGTAGTTTTAACATTAAAATAATTTCCTAGTATTTAAATAGAGCTATGTGATTAAATTAGTTGGAACTTTAGTGGATATCGGGTATAATACCCACTATTATTTTTGAAATGGAACGTGGCATCAGATGGGCATTGCAACAATGTTTCTTTGCTATGACTGTTAATTCCACTATCATACTCAATTCTTATTTTTCCTTTTCTCATTTCATTTTCTTCAATTCATTCTAGTAATCTCTCATCAAGTAAACATAAAGATTAAACTACCAAATCCCTAATCACTTTAATTGGAAATTTGGGTACCTTGGTGAAGGTGGTGTCGATATATATATATATAGAGAGAGAGAGAAAAAGAAGAAAAGTGTTGTAATCATTCAATTCTATTATTTCATTTCATAAGGTATGAATTTAATTATATTGTAGTAAAAGAATTAGTGTTCTTATTTTATGGAATTGGGATTTTTCGCATTTAGGAGTTTTGGGTAGAATCCTAGTAATTTATGATTATTAGTAAGTTTTGTTGATGATTGAAAGCCCATAGTTATTCATTTTAGTGTTTGGCTAGTAATGTGAATATTTGGTTATGATTATTGAGAATGAAATAAGATGAGAAATGGTAATAATGATAATATGAAATTTGTGATGATAATGATGATGCTATGAAATGTGTTGAGAAAATGTGAACTAGCCAAATGCTATAATGGGTAAATGAGAAGATTGGGTTGATTTATGTTTGGTTAGTTGGATAGAAGCCTTATGATGATTGTATGTTAATAGGTGTTGAAAGGAATTGATTGTTTGGATATATTGCATATTGTGGCTAAGGTAAGTATGTTCATATAGATGTATTGTACCATGGGGGGTAGCATGAATTATGTGAGACCGGTGGGCGTTAATTCATGCTAACTTGCGGAATGATTGTGATATTGGAAGTACACGGTAACAAGTGACGACTCGGTGTACTTGTGGCATTGGTATGGATCCATGACCTATGATTGTGGCTAGGAACATTATGTGAGACCGATGGGCTGTAATGTTCCTAGTGTGTTGTGATTGCCATGATATGCCTATATGTATTTGAATGTACTTACTAAGCGTTGTGCTTATTGTTTAGTTGTTTTCATCTTCTAGGTGCAAGTGGTAGCTCGGGTAAGAAGCCCGTTTGATTTAAAGGTTGATTGTAGCGTTCGAAGCTAGAAGACATTTTGGTTAGTACTTGTGAGGAACTAGCGTCCCTATGGCCCAACTCTTGTTCCTAAATGTTTTTAATGAACTTATGGGCATCTTTTGTATAGTGTCTTTGATTTTCAGTCAAGGAGGTAATTTGTTACAAAGGTTGAAATGTCAAGTTATGTATTACCCATTTTGTCAAGGGAAAATACTTATGGATTGACATTTTGTGGTTACATGAATATAAAGAAAGCGATGGTTGGTACGATAGTTGTTTAATGTCTATTTTTGTTCGGTTGAAGTTTTCATATGATGTGTTGAATTTATAAGTGAAAGATGGAAAATGAGTCAAGTGTCAAAAGCATGTTTTGAAACATCCCCAATGCAAGGACTAATAATTTGTACCACTAATTCTTTAAACCCCCTACACACACTTAATAAATACACTCGTCCCTCCAGTGACGGATCACCCAAGGACAAGTCAAGGACGAGCGAGTCCTACCTTATGGTGTTCACTCATCCTTGGACTAGAGACGAGAGAGGGACGAGCCATGGACAAGTGCACAGCGGATCCTCTAATAAAACATTATTGAAGCATCATTCGATTGCTACGTAACGCTTTATTTGAGCGACACGTGTCCCTTTAATTTTATATTCAATAATCTTTTTTTTTTTATAGCATAAATAACTAAATTTTAATTAATTAATATATTATAGATTTAAATATCTAATATAATTAAAACTCATATATTAAAAACTCTATTAAATTCAAAGTTATCATATTTATTTATTTCCTTCACCAATCATATTTTTGGTGATAATTTATATTTTACAACATATTACTATTTTGTATTATATATAAATAAAACTTATTTATTATTCTAATACATAAGATACGCTAAATAAATAAATAATACTTTATGTTTTTAACTTATAATTCAATATTACTAATTACTTAATTATTTTTCCATTAACTAATCAAATTAAACGTGATTGAAGATTTTAAACAACACGAGCCATGTTTCACTATCACGACTTTTATAATAATACATGTGTTTCGTTATTAGACTACTGTTAGAAAGACCAAATTCATGTGATGGAACATGTTCAAAAATTATTTTCTTTTAAACAATAAAATCAATCGTACGGGTATTAAGACTAGTAGCCATATATATATATTTAACACTAAAATGCAGCTTAAATATTAGTAAAATACAGTGTCGGTTGGAAAAAATAACTCTTTTTTCCAATCGACACTGCATTTTAGTGTTAACTAAGATGAATTTAATAGTTACTATTAAAATGCATCTTAGTTAACACTGAAAATGCATCTTAGTTACTAAGATGCATTGCATCTTA
>JAOXNX010000028.1:16957202-16971110 GCA_028566075.1 Solidago caesia
GTTGGGGGTTGTAAAGCTTGAATTTTTAACAAAACACGTGGTACAAAGTTGTAGTTTGTAAAGCGGTTACAACATTTTTTGACCATTGGGGTGTGTAGAGCTTGAGCCTATTATTACTATATCGCAAACAACAAAACATATGTTATAAAGTAGCACTTCGTAAAACAGTTTGAGACTACAACAGTTTTTGACCATGAGGGTGTGTAGAGGTTGAACGATCATATACGAAATATCTATATTATTATATAAAGCAAATGCCTTTCCTTTTCCCCTTTTCAACTCTCAGCCTTTAAAATATCCAAAATACCTCATTTTTCAAAAGCTTTCTTTTTATAGTCAACCCATATACCTAAAATAACCACACTACTCTCATTTACATCAATTACCTTTACAACATCTATCCCTCAACTTCTAAAATAACCACACTACCATCTTTTACATCAATTACCTTTACATCGCCGCCACCACCATACCGCCGCCGGTACCACCATCACCGCCGTATCGCGCGGATATTAATTTAGTATCATAAAAGTGCAAAATAAAATTTTACCTAATCCATGTGACATTTGACGTTTGAATTTCAATGCTTTAAGGGTATGAGACAAGGCGACTCGATCTCGCATTTTCTCTTTTTATTAGTTATGGAGACGTTGACTGTGATGGTCAATAATGCTTGTGCTAATGGGTGTTGAAAGGGGTCTCTTTGGGTCGATCGGGTCTGTCAATTTCTCATCTTTTATACGCGGACGATTGCGTGTTTTTAGGAGACTAGTCTTCTGAAAATAGCTAAAACGTTGGCCGAGTGCTCAGGTGCTTCTATATTTGCTCTGGCCTCAAAATTAATTTGAAGAAATCCAACCTATTCGGGGTAGGCGTGGATGGCTTCAAGGTGTGTACTATGGCTGACTCGATTAAGGTGTTCTCGGGAGTATGGTTGTCTATTACTAAGACCATTGATCCGTTCAATGTTATGAGGAAAGGACTGGACCAGGCGCTGAAAGGTGAGGTGGGTAATGGGAAGGATATTAAGTTTTGGTTGGATTCCTGGGTATCGTTGGATCCACTCAAAGATAAATTCCCTTCATTGTTTAAATTGGAAACAGAGAAAAGGTGTACAATTAGCGAAAGATTGATAAACAGTGAGGGTGGTGGACCTGGTATGTGGAAATGGAGTCGGGGATCTTTAAACGATTTGGAACGTATGGAATGGAATGGCTTGTGCAAAGTGCTCGAGAATGTTAAATTGGGGAACAATGATGATTGATGGACATGGATTGGTGGAAACATGAAAGAGCTTTCGGTCAAAATGGTGAAAAGGTTTTTGTCTAACAGTCAGACGAGTAACGAGATAAGGTGGTATAGATGGTCGAAATAGGTCCCCAAGAAGTGCAACATCTTCATGTGGCGTGTGGTATTGGATAGGCTACCAACTCTGGTGGCGTTGCGGGCCAGGAATTGCGGCCCGGTAGATTTGAGGTGCGCTATTTGCAAAGTGGGGCAGAGGAATCTATCGAGCATTTGCTATGCAAGTGTGAGTTTGCCACTGGAATCTGCTATGCGAGTGTGAGTTTGCCACTTGGGTCAAAGCTGATCGGTTTTTTGTTTTTGAGATCAAAGACCTTGCCGAGATACATAACAACATGGGTCTGGATAGAAAGAAGAGGAAAACAATCAAAGGAATTGTCATTATTGCTTGTTGGCTCATTTGAAAGGCGAGGAATGAACTCAGGTTTTCGAATGTCAAAGCCAAAAAGGAGTCTATCATTCATGGGTTGAAGTCATTGCGCTTCCAATGATATAAAAATAAGGGGGGAAAATATTATTTCATGGGAGGATCGGTGTAATTTTACTTCTTTGTAAATTACTTTTACTTATGTTTGACTACCCGTTGAATTTGGGGATTTGTGTTTATAAAAGTTACCTTTAAAAAAAACATATCTTAGATTAATTTTCTAAAAAAACATTAAAAAAAATTAAAATTAAAAACAAGTGTCAAAGATCTATTATTCAAAGACACAAACCGCAAGCAACCTCCATTCGTGTGCCAAGAAAATATTCAAAAACCCAATGGCGGGTGCCGCCAGAACCACCGCTATCGCCGCCGTTACAACAACCACCAACGCCGCCGCCACCCCATTTTCGGCGGCATATCCACTCTCCAAGAAAACCCACATATCATCATCTTTGTTACCATCATCATTCCCATCAAGATACAAAAGAACAAATCATCTCCGTAAAAAAATCATCAAAACCCTAGAAAACAAACCTTACCCAGATCCCAATTTTCCCGCCAAAACCCAGAGAATTCATACAGATGAAGCAATTCAGGAACTGGGTTTTGAAGCTGACCGGTTTTCGGTATCCGAAAGGACTAGTAACAGTGGGTTTTTTGATGGCATTGTGAGTAATTTTGAGAGCAAGTCTTTTGCTAAAATTGGTTTGTATTTAGTTGGTGCATTTGTTTTTCAGACTGTTTGTGCTGTTTTGATATTTGGGTTGAATGAATTTGATGATAACGATGATAAGGATAGAAAGTTTATTCGAAATGGCGATGATGGTGTCGAGAAAGATAGTGTTAAGAGCGATAAAGGTGGAAACTTTGTTGGTTTTAGTAATAGGGGTTTAGTGGAAAGGGAAGAGGGTGGGGGTGTTTTGATTGATGAGGGTGAAATGAATGATAGGATTGTGGAAATTCGAGAAATGGCGAGGGAAGCTAGGAAGCAAGAAAAGATAGAGGCCAAGAGGAACGGGGTAGTGGAAGACGGTGATGATGAAGTTGATTTGGATTTGGTTGAGAAGAATGTGAAGGAGAAGGAGGTTGATGGTAGGTTAATGAAGTTGAGGAAAAGGTTTGAAGGTGGTTACGAGAAGTTGCCCAAGAAGGTTTCTGGGAAAGGTGATGTAGGTGATGATGGGGATAAGGGTGGATTGGACGTAGGTGAGGAGTTTGGTTCGTTGATGTTTAAAAAGAAGTATAAGTATAAAAGTCCGGCGGTTGATTCAGGGGATACGACAAAGGGATTTAGCGGCACGAAGGATAATGGGACGGTGATAAATGGTGTTAATGCTAATGATGGGACACTGCAAATGGATAAGAGAGATGGTAGAGGGACAATAAGTGATGATATTAGTAGTGGTGATGCGGTTGATACATTGGATAACAGTAAGAAGATAGACCTGCCTAGTGACCAAGGATTGGAAGTTAGTGTTCAGAGGGATGATGATAAAGAGCAAGAACCAAGAGCAACCAATATTGACTTGATAGCTGGTATGTATAAAATTTGAAATACATTTCTTATAAAGTTCCATGTGGCATATTTGAGTTTCATTTTGTTAGTAGAATGCTTTGCTATTGTTTTTGTAATGAGTTTGGATTATGATATCTGTTTAAGAAGGACTATACAAGATTACTTGTAGAGGTGGCTAAATGTGGGTTGTGCAAATGCCTCCAAACAGGCAGCCTTTTTTTATGGGTTGTGCGTGGGCCGACCACCAATTCTATTGTCATTTTCTTTGTTGGATGGTATAAATAGTTCTGATCCATGCAGCTGCACGGAAGTTATGTGTAGAAGAGGGTAAACAGAGGAGTAATTGTGAGTGACAAAAAACATTAAAAAGTGAATACTTTTCATGTCTTTGCTACACGTATGTTAATCACTTTATGATGTTATATATATGTTGACCACTTTGGGCCAATTTTGACCTATTTGCCAAGTTTTCCAAGCTTACTCATTTGACCCGTTAGAAAAATAATGTAATCCAGTCGGTCCATTTATCCATAAAAGGGTTGAAATGGCCCCCTTTATGAGGTTATATTCATTTTGAGTCGAATTGGCCAACTTTCGACTTGTTTTCAGTTAGCCAAGTATTTCAAGTTTACTCCATTGACCTGTTAGAAATAATGTAATCAAAATCGACCCATTTACCGATAATTGGATCGAAAGTGCCTCCTTTAGTTAGATGTTTCTCTGTGTTCAATCATGTCGTGAGGAAAGCTGGCATAATAAAAGAAAAGTAATATGACTTTCTCAATGCAGTACAGATAGAGTTTTATTTCGGTCCATGTCAAGAGTTGAGACTTATACACTACTTTTGACTTGCAGCTGTTAAAGTTGGCATAGTGTGATAAGCCCAAGAGATGTTTTTTTTCTTCCTATTATTGATTATTTAATATATAGGTACCTCAAACGATCCAAAAGATGATAAGCAAGCAAGAAGCCCTCTGAAGTCGGGGAAGTCAAGCAATCTGGAGACAAGGAAACCTCGAGGCTTTGGTAAAGAAAGTCAGGATACTACTGCAGTATCTACCAAACAAGATGTTGTTAATAAGAATGGCAGTTTAAAGGGCAAAAAAGGCGGATACAGAAAATCTGCAAGAAGTATTGAAGATAAATCTAGTACACAAACTGGTTTTTGGTGGACTAGTCTCCCTTATGTGCTGGTATGTATATTTTGCACATGATTATCTCAGAGCATATGTTGATGTAGAGTTAAATTTCATATACAACGTTCTTAAACAATAATGTGAAAGAAAGGATATTTAGTGCTTGCGGGTTTTTTTTACAACGGACCTAGATCTTCAAAATTTTCTTTATCAGGCTGTCCTTATGCAAAGAGGGAGTGAAAGTGGCGAAAGTGAAGAATCATCAGGACTATTTACTTTAAGGGGTACTTCTCAAACTAAGAGTGGGGTATCTCACACTGTTGCTTTTGAAGATCGCAATGATGCCACGAAATTCTGTTATCTTCTAGAATCCTTCTTTGAAGATCTAGGCGACTTCTACACTAATATCATACCGATTCCAACAAATGTGAGTACTAGGACTCTGCCTTTGTGGCATCAACACGTTTAATAATATTCTAAATTTTGTAAAGTTGGGGATGCTACTATGTTTCAACATTTGAATAACAGATTTAGAAGCAATATCTCCTTTCCTAAACTTGACTTGATTCTTGGGATGCTTTTAATCACTCTAATGTTGGTTCACAATCATAATCCCGGCTAAAAGGCAGAAAGACAGTTTTGACTCACTTACTTATGAATGGGTTTGGGTTATTTTTGATCTCTAATGGGTCAAAATGGGCGAAACAAATTTTTTTAGCTAAAAAGGTATGGGTCGAATGGGTCAATAGTTACCCAAAGAATATATCAATGAATAAGTTGCTTCTAACTATTTTATTTTAAACTGCTGTATTATCTTTGTAATTATCTAGTTTTTGTATCATTTTAACACAATAATGTTTAAAAAAATTTAAAAGAATAGAACTGTTTAGGAACCTTAGGGTCAACTAAAACCCATTATGACATGTAAATTACCCATTATACTAGAGCCCATTTTGATCTGTCAAGTACATATCTGAGCTGACTGTTCACTTTGCCTGTCCCCACCTCTAATAATATGGGGGGACAAACTTCATACTTTTTTCTAGTAATTGATAGTGTTCTGCATGACATATGAAAAATATTGAACCTCTCTTTCAGGAGCTTGAAGAGGCAGTTAAATCACAGATCATGAACGTAGTAGTGGTGAAGAAAGGTCAGCTTCAGCTCTATGTAGGTCAACCACTTACAGAGGTCGAGTCAGTGTTGCGCATATTGATTGAACAAAGCGAAAAGCTCTAAACACACATTCATATTGATGTAGCTGTTGATTTTCATGGGCCAATTCATTTCTTTTTTTTCTTTTTTTCTTCCAGGATTTAGGGATAGTGGCTAGTGTTTGGCTCTAGCAGCCTCTGTTGTACTGCTTATATATCAGCATTAAATAGAATAGAATGGAATGTTTGGCAAACAGTTCTTTCTATTTGAAAGATATTGAAAATATTTTTTTTATAGAACAAACACTCTTTGATTAGTAAGCTCATCTTCATAAGCATGATGTGTCTATATCTATGGAAATGAGTAAATAACATTCATGATTAGTTCTTGAGAGGTAATTCGGTTATTTCAGCTAGTTTATGTGAAAGTAAGTTATCACATAACTAATATGGCAACCATCTGGCCAACATTACAAGTAGTGTCAAACTTTGTAATGCTTGTTTATGACCCAAGTGGGGGCATCAAGATGGGTTCAGAGGAGTTGAGAATGAGATTAGTCATGGATATGTTTCTTAAGTAGTGCACACCATGTATGGATTCTTTATTGTACTAAAACCATCAGAACCTCGATGGACAAATCGTAAATGTGTTTCGATGTGTTCATTTTTTATGGGACAAGTTGTTAAAGATAAAGACAGGCTGCATACCATTTGAAAATTATTGAACCTCTTTCGGGGAACAGAGTCTGAAGGTCATTGTGATATATTAGGTCAATTTCAGGCACTTGAATTCAACCGGGTGCGCACACGTTGTTTATTAAATAAAAATTCAACAAGAGTTAAAAATCTTGAATATATTTGATTGCTAAGCATTTTTTTTTCTTAAATTAGATTGAAAATAGTTTGCATAAAGAGCAAACCACTCTTACGTAAACAGAAAACTTGCCATCGTTATCGGTATGATGGTCAATCTACACACAAAAGGAATACAAAAGAAACTTCTACTGAGATGCAACAAGTTTGACCATAGCCAATGCATCAATGGCTGACAAATTCAATTGGCAGAAGTTTTGCCATTTCTCCGAGTCTTCAACTTCTTCACTGCCGTCCTCCTTAATCACCTTGTTAATCAACAACACAATACCTCGAGCCGCCTCTCTGGCTTCAGGGAGTCTATCTTTCATCAATTCAGCAGAAATTTGTACCAATGAAATGAGCCCGTATTCTCTCATCTCTCCCACCTCCTAAAAATCATCAAATTAAGAAAAAAAAATCATAAGAGACTGGTATAGCAATTTCATTTTTGAGACACAATAAATGACCCAAGGCGAGTGACATTGCATACCATCTTTGAGACACAATGTGAGATTGAAACAGCAGCTTTGGCTCTAACTCTCATATTTCCATGGCTGACATACACCTTGAGCTTGTGAATCAAAGGGATAGGAGTTGTAGACACCACCATTGTGTTCAGTGTTCTTTCGGCTTCTTCACATACAAACTTTTTATCTTGAGAAGCTTTCAGCAGCAGTTGAAGCATCTATGGCAATAAAACAAGCAAATTCTCGATCAGTTTTCAAAGGTAGTAATTTGGTAATTTCAGCTTCTTTATGCGATAATATAAGTTGTAACGTAAGTAACGGATCATACCATTTGGTCAACAGCATCAGAGGTAGTGAACTCAAGCAACTTATCACCATACGATTTAAAAAGATCAGAAGCAGCCATGATTGAAGTCTTGCACAAAGCACTTCTTGGATTCTTCATCGATTTCACTAAAACCATCACAACCTTTTCTCTGTATGCATACAAAACCAAATATCAGTAAACCCCAGAATTCTTTACAGAAAAACAATACAAAAAACCATCCTTTTTACATACAAGATCGGGAGCAAAAGCGCAGTGTGGTACAAAGCAAACCGCCTAACATCGTTCAACGAGTCACAAATCTTCAGCCAATCTTTTGACTCCAATCCTTCCATTAGGCCCTGAATTCCAATATGGGAGTTTAATATTTAGATGAAATATTATGAAAAAAAAAACACAAAATCTCAAATGGGTAATGAAGAAATCGCACAAAAGTCTTAATTATCAAAAACCCGAAACAGGGTACTTAATAAAAATCCAATTCTTCAAGAATTTCATATACACATTTTACCCAAAAGGCTAAAACTTAACATCAATATCCAAAAAGGTTTTAACTTTTCATATAATGTATAATGAAGATACACAAAATAACAAATGTTTATTAAAAATTTCACAACAAAACATATATTTACCTTGAACTTAACATCGGGGTCAGAAACGGGCTTAAGATTTTCAGACGAAACATAATCAACCGAATCAACGACAGGAGCAACAACACTATCCAAAGGGGGGGCTTTGTTCTCATCATTAACAGTCGAGTCTACGGGCTGTTTAGGTTTCGATTTAGCCATCAAGTTTACAACTTTTAGAGTCTTTTTAGGGCGTTCAGGGGATAATGGCAATGTGTTATCCAGAGATCTGAGAGCCATTGATGTAACTAAAGCAGGATTCTTTTTTCAAGATTTTAGTTCTTTGAGAGATAAAAATTATGGGTTTGTTTAAACAAGGGAAATTGAGTGGAAAAATGATGGAAATTGTGAAATTATAATTTGGAAAGATAACGGCTTGAAATTTGAAAAAAAGGTTAATTTTGGTAACGGTAAGATTTGCCGACTTTTGGAATGATTGGGTCTTGTGGGCCAATGGGGAGACCCATGGTTTTTAATGGTTCATGAGTTCATCTATGTTTATTTTGAAAGAAAGGGACCAAATATATGTTAGACTGATGGGAGTGAGGGCGTTATGAAGCACTTTTTATGCACTTTTTACGTTTAAGACGCCCCAAAAAGCCTCCTCCCCCATTCCAAGGGGCGTTCTCACCTCTTAAAATGCGTGTCATTTTTCCAACAAAACGCTCGTTCTATGTTGAAAAGGTAAAGCAAAGTGGCGGGCGACCCCACCTTTTCCTGCCACTTTCCTTTGACTTCCCTTTCAAAGTTTTTTTATTTTATTTTATTTTATTTTTATATTATTAATATATTAAAATTTGATTTAATTAAAAATATAAAATAAAATAAAAGGTGGGTCCCCATGGAGCTTCTTTTGAGGCTTCCCCACTCCCACAAAAAGTGAGAATGCCCCCTTGCCATCTCATCCGCCACATGACGCGAGATGCCCCTATGGGGGGCTTTCCCCACTCCCATTGGTCTTAGGAGATTGATGATATTTGTTAACGTAATCATCATATAAACTCCATTTTTTCAAGTTCTTTTAGTGGGTTAAAATTGTGTGTTTTAACAAGAGGTTTATGAAATTAGGGAAATAAAGTGTAAACGCTTTTCAACGAGAGATATAATGTATACATTTAATAAACTTTAGGTAAGCAACGGAAAAAAAATTGCAGCAATAACTAACTAAATGTATATGTTATCACCTATAAAATTTGTGCTTTAAACTAACCACTTGGTCATAGATCAGTGGCCACCTACCACTGTTTATACGGGGGCCTATTGTGGAGGAAGCCTGACAAAAAATTAGCACAGGTTCTATCCACATCTCAGACCGGATTTAATCGACTCCATGTGGTGGTATCCGTTCAGGTGCACTTACCTTGGTACATTAAAACCTTGCAGGGTGGTTGTGTAAGTAAAAATGCGGTACAAAGGATTAAGAGGTTCCTTCCGATTTATCCTTAATTTGTACTTTATACTTCGGATGACTTCCTACGATATGTGTCAACGATAAGACAACAAAAGATTTTAAAAAAATTAAAGGTTTCATGGGAAATAATTTCACGAATATACAACACGTTTCGAAAGAAAAAAAGTATGATGTTGGAGAACCAATGAATGCAAATTGATTTCAAGAAAAGATTCAAGCTTATGAAAAAGGAACCGCTAAAGAGATAAATGAAAGAGTAAAGAATTTTAATGTTGGGGAACTCAATCGATGCAAATTATTTTTAAAAAAATAATTAAAATGATGAGTTGTCGAAAAAAATTAAAAAAATTAATGATTTTATATGAAATTATATCTAAAAAGATATATGTAACTAATAGAACTAAAAATAGAAAAATCATCTAACTAATTTTTTAACTCCATTTTTTAAAAACTAATACTTGTTTTCACATATAGTTTTTAAAAATCGAAAACCCCTTAGGCCTTACATTTTCTACACTTCAGCTTTTTCAAAGTTTTGAGTAACTTTTTTTATTTTTGAAAAGGTAACTAGTATTCACAACTGCCGACTCACACAAATGCAGAGCGACTCAAAATTACAAGAGGTGTTATATTACATTGAACAAGTTCCAATTCTCCCAACTAATTTCTCCTTTTTTCAATCTACTCTTTTACAACAAAAAACCAATTGCCTTAATATCAAGAAAAACTTTGTCGCTACAAATCTTTGTATCTTCAAATTTCTTCTCGTTTCTCGCTTTTCAAAGACATCAACACGTGATAAAAATGATCCCTTTGAAAATCCTATTAGCCTTTCGTCCCATCTCCAACTTCTGAGAGATCTCGATAAGTTCTTTAACAGAATGAAAAGCAAAATGATCTAGCTTTGCACCAAGCATTGATACGCGACCACACAACAACAACAAGATTAAAATAACTTTTTAAATAACATTCAAAGATAAATGTCAATTTTCGTTTCCTAAGAAACAAACATGAATAATTGGGAGAGAGAAAAATAAAATTTTGATTCAAGTCATTCAACTTTAAAATTAAGGAACATTAATCAACCAAACCAACATTATATTCTATTTTTCAAACAACATAATACTCGATAAACATGCATCTTACTCAGCCCGATGACATATTGTTGTATATAAGTAATAGCTAATCAATTTGGGTTCAACCCGAGACTTTTAAAAAAAGTGTTGTAGACAACAAAAATTAAAATTAATTATGCTATTTTTATTGTTGATTTATTGGAATTTGATATGAAGACGATGAATCAACTAATACAATGATAATAAACAACCGACATTTGTAGTTGTCAATTAAGATAAACTTTTGCATTAGCATAAAATAAAAAAGAAGTTTGTATTATTAATTTTATTACAACCCTACTTTATCAAAAATTCAAAATACATCATAAAATACATCATGAAACACGATACTTAAAAAGTTTCTTAATAAGAACGTCTAAAAATACATTGTGCAAGTTAACCATATAGATCTGCCCAATGCCTGATTTCAACTCTATAAAATAGACTTTGCAAGTTATTATTGTTAATAATTGTATTCAACATACAACTTGATATTCTTATCAATACTACCAAAAGACGGAATCTGTGAGCTCCTGTACAATCCAGCTTGATTTCCACTTTTCACCCAACACTAATTCCTGTATGAAATGTATACACTGGACCCAAATATATGTGGCCAGACCTCACGTGTATCATACATTAGAGACTGAAATAAAAGATGCAAACATAGTAACATTTTTGAAACCATTCCAGCAGCAAAGTGACCCGATAAATAATCCTAACAACAGCCAGAAAAGCAACCCTAAATCCCGACCAACAACCCAAACGACAACCTGAAAGCAGTTAACCAGGAGCAATAATACCAGGCCAAATAGCTGCCTAAAAAGCAGCCGTCAATGTTGACAAACGGTCCAAAAAAAGGCCAAATATTAGTCCGAAGGACTTGAACAACAACAAACAGAAACTACCTTGCAATGAAGTTTAAAAGAAGATGAGATGCGTAAATGAAACTAATATGCTAAACCTTACGACTTCTATTTCATTTTCAAACAACCCACCATAGATGAATGAAAGAAATGCATTTGGCCGGTTGATAGCAGACCCGGGATATCATCTTCTTTCTTTTCTTTCTTTAACAGACTTTTTTAACGGATACTAATCAAAGGACTATGAGCTTGTAAACAAAAATAAGAATCTGACGTTACGCAGATACAGATACAATTGTAGAAAAATAGTAATGTTGAGAAAACTCACCTCCATGATGGATGTAATTCCTATCAGGTCAACCAGTTATTTTATAATATCTTGATGAGCATGACACAAATTATAAACAACTCAGATATTTGAGCGAAAAACAAATATTGTAATAAATTAAGGAACATTAATCAAACGACCAACATTATATTCATTTTGTTGACTGGGTACGGGTAGAATTTGACCCGACTACGGCTATAAGTATGGCTGGATATTTTGTTTGTAGATCCAGCCTAACAAAAATAGTTTGGCCAAAGAGTAGTTAGTAGTATGCCTGGATATTATCTTTGTCCCGATTATGGACCAGAAGCTGAAAACCTCTACGTTTATGATGAGGTTATCTACATCTATCTATACTTAAAGTATACCTAATCAACCATTTTAATTAACTGATTTTTATTACTAGCTGCCATGCCTCCATTGGAACTTCCAAAAGCTAGACCCTATAGGTTTGGTATCACCCATTCCTTTACTAGACAAGGCAAGGTTTCTTATTTTTGGTGCCAATTCTCTCTATTGCATTTAAATGAAACTGTTTATTTGTTGTATGTCTAAAAAAACCTGTTGGTGTATCACGTACATGATGTACATCGCGTGGTGGCACTACTTGTATTTAACCTAATTTCGGTTTGGCAGACGATAAGGATTGAATGCGCTGATCCGCAATTTACAGTTAGATCTTTTACCACGGAAGAAAATAAGGGAAGTGTGAGGATCGTGGTCAATCTAATCAATGGTGGGAGATTCCTACAATATATCGAGGACATAAACGAGGCAACGGTGTATTTCGAGTTTGGTTTGAGAGGGGCTGGTATATGGAGGATTTGGCAGGTAGAGCATCTGATTGTTGGTGAGAGAACCTCCGCTTCGAATGTACCATTAGACGGTTTTTTCACTTTCCATGACGGTCTCCAGTCTCCTTGTTCTTCTACCCGTCAATATTCAAGCTATCAGAAATTATAAAATTATGTTAGTATGATAGGACACGCCCATGAAACACGGTTCCATTGCATAAGGTCTCGTCAATTCTAGAGTGTGCAGCCCACCCGGTGAATTTATGTCATTCCGCATCAATTAGTTTACACTACTGAATGCATATTAGTATGTTGATGAAGAACCCGCTAATTTTCTTCAAGAAACAATTCACATGATATCAACCTTGAGAGTCTATATGATGGAACCATATGTGTTTAACAATAACTACACACACATCATGATATGTTATCATATGCTACAATTTGTTATTGGGCATTGGGAGCACATTTTCAAGTGGTGACTTTTTCCGCAGTACAATACCAGCATCCCTTACCTCACAAGGGTACTTTTTAAGTATGACCTCTTAAACTTATGCTGAAATTGATTGTGTGCGTGTGTGACTAATATACTGCATTGCTAATCGCTAATTAATTAAATTGTGGTTGCGTGTAGGGATGGGCGTGGGACTGGTACCGTCTCGCACCGGTCCCGATACCAATCCCGAAAATATCCAAAACATGGTACCGGTACCAGTCCCATTTCCCATTCGGTATCATTTTCCAATACCGCGGTCCCAAATCCAGCGAACCAAAAAAAATGGGTACCTGGACCGGTCCCATTTTTCAATCAGTACCACTTCCCGGGACCGGGACTTACAAATTATGCTCATCCCTAGTTGCTTCTTTTGAAAGGAAGATGGATTTGGGTATATAGTGTTAGTTATATGAGAAAGGCTAGGCGGGTTTGAGGTTTGCTTAATTTAAAGTGGTATTTTGCTTTTAAAAACAAGTGTTAGTTCCTTATAAAATAAGCTGGAAATAATGTCAAAGTAAACCATAAAAAGATAAGCAAAATAAATAAGCAATCCCAAACAATGTTATTGCTATAGTCAATTGTATTTTTTGAGTAGTATATTTACCAGGGTAATAATTGCCCATATACAAAAAAATAAAATACCACTTTAAAATAAGCAAATCTCAAAGAGCTCCAGCTTTTCCCATATAACTAACACTACAAAAAAAACTAACACTACATACCCAAATTCATCTTCCTTTCAAAAGACAACCATAATTCAATTAAATAGCAATACATCATATTAGTCACACACATACACACAATTTTAGCATAAATTGAAGTACCTTATGATAATGTGATTGGACTTTGGATATATGATAATGTGATTGTCAAATGAGAGTGTCTTTTGGCTGGTATTCACCGCCCAAAAAATAGAAACCCACTAACAAAAGAATAATAATAAAAGTTTGTGTATTGTTGAGTTCCGCCTAAACATAACAAGACAATGAAAGAATTGTAAAATATAATAGGGATAATGACTTCTGAATGTATATAACTATGACGAAATGTCTATGCGATGTAAAGATTTAGTCGGGGGTCTATG
>JAOXNX010000028.1:16973053-16997312 GCA_028566075.1 Solidago caesia
GGGGGGGGTGTTTGGAAATGCTTTAATAAGGAGTATAGATATAAAACTTTTACTACGTTTTCATGTTTATTTTTCAAAAAACACGTAAAATTTTTTTTTTTAAACCCTGAAACACCTTCGAAATTTTGAAACATGTGTAGTGTCAAATCTGGAAAACACAAAAAAAATCCATTTTTAATGAAAACATGCTTAAAAACTATAAAATATTTATGTGTGTGCAGCATGTATAATGTTAGCAGCATATAACATTTTCCCAAGATAAATATGTCTAAAAAAATCATATTCAAACATATTTTTCGTTTTCATGCATGTTTTAGTTGAAATTTTTCTTTCCAATAAACACGTTTTTGTTTTGTACAAATAAATACACCGTGAGCTTTTCATAATGTAATTATAAGTTGGAAAATTGGATTTTATTGTTTTTCTAGAAAGTTATTTTAAAAACATGCAAAGTTTTCTATCGTCAACTTAGTGTGCGTTTGGTTTTCATAAGGTTTTACTATAGATATGAGTTTGATAAAGTGAAAGAATAAAAATGAGAATGAAATCCAAACTTACCCCTCTTGATGGGTTTGAAAAAACTCCATTTTGTGGGTTTCTTACCCAATTTTCATTTTTATTCTCAAAAATCAAATATCGACTATCATTTTCATACACATTTATTCATTCATTCCCAAACTCTCAAACCAAAAACACCCTTAATTTTCTACTTTTGCCAGCTTTGGGTTCAATTCGATCATATTCATGTGCGACCGGTAGGTTATGAAGTTGATTATAGTTTGATTATAGTAATTGGGTCATAAAATAATTAATACTGGCTTAATTAATTATGTGGACATAATAATAATAATATAAAATTAAGCAAACCTTTTGAACATGGAAAGAAGGTGTTCAAGTTGCCAACTACATCCTTTGTCAACATCGAACCACATATGTTTTTGCCTTCCACGCAAATAGCAAACTCTACCATCGGTCTACACTGCTCCACGTGTCATAACTCTAAAACGCTTGTTACATTTGACTAAATTAATTAATATTATATTAATATTAATATACTATTATTTATATTTATGGAGTCAATAAAACGGGGCATTATTCTACGTAAGGGGGTTGGCAATGGGACGTGGTGTTGCATTTCATACCACACTCCTCAACCAATCTCCTTATGCCACCTCATTCCTTTACTTTTTCATACCACACTTCTTTATTTCATTGGCAATACCATACCACACTGCAATCCATACCACACTACAATAAAAAATAAATATACCCTTAAAGATACCCCACATATAACAAATGATTGGTTGGAGTGAGCTACTTTTTTCATACCACTCTTCCATACCACACTATTATCTTTGTCGTGAGCTTCATACCGCGCCTCATACCACGGGACCGGCGGTGGTGTTCCCGTGTGGTATGAGGCATACCACTATTCATACCGTGTTCATACCACGGGTGTTGCCACCCCCTTAGGATTATTTATTTATTTATCTTTTACAATAGGATATACACATGTCTTGCTTCACTTTTTATTTCCGCAACTTTTTGTTTTTGTTTGTTTTGTTTTATTTTAATCATGCGCTAAATACAGTAAGTTGTTAGCAGTTTCTCATTTTGAAAAACAATGATTTTGTTATCGACACATGTTTTCATGCTTTGGTTATTCAATAGGTTTAGGCCGTTTAGCTGTTCAAGTTCAATAGTTGCGTGGAGAATTGAAGATCCCTAGTTATGACCGATCTTTTATTTGAAACTTTTTCATTCTTTTTGTAAGAACTTAAAAAAACTTTCGGATATTCGGGTAATCCGTATCCTAATCCGAAATTTCGGATTCGGATTTCAGATGGCCAAATCCACTATCTGAATTTTTGGATATTCGAAATTCGGTGGGGTGATCATGTCCGTATTATTTTATTTTTTTTGAAAGATAATATATATTCACAGTCCTTGTAAATCACCAGCGACAAACAGGTACAAAACACTTTACAAAGAATGAGGTTAAGCAAAATTGAAGTTACACCAGTCCGACCAACTAACTCTATTAATCTTCGAACGGCTATTATACCAAAGAAAACCAATGGACTTGATGCTATCAAGAATCTTCCCCAGACACGCCTCTGTATCATTGAATCTATACTCGTTTCTTGCTTTCCAAATAGTCCAACACGTGATCCAAATAATGCCTTTGAGTACTTTTCTTCCTTTCTTCCCGCAACCCGCATGTTTATGTAACGCCACCAAATCTTTTACCGAGAAGATGATGAACGGGCTTGATTTGCACCATGAGCGGATCATGCTCCAAATACCTACTGCCAGTCGACAGGAACATAGGATGTGCTCAATGGTTTCGCCACTATCATCACAGAACCCACACGTATTATTTCCAAAAGAACAGTTACGTAGGGACCCGATCCATAATCGCCCTCCACATGAAATAGTTACATTTTTTGGGGACCCATTTTACCCAGGTGAACACAAACCTATCTCTCTGAAGCTTGTCTTCCAGGAGCAAATTCTTGACATTTTTAACCGAGAATCCATCTTTGAGATTTCCTAACCACACCCACCTGTCCAACTCGTTGGATAAACTACTCGACACCAGTAACTCCTCGAGTTTGCTCAATTCGACAGATTCCAAGACACCCTCAGTCGAACCAGTCCATACCCACCTTCTGTTCGTCCCCACTCTTTCACCCACAACACATTTCTTATTTTTTTTTCGAGCAAGAAGAGGTGAGGAAACTCCTCTTTTAAAGGCCTGGGAGTCAACCACAGATCGACCCAAAACTTGATATCAACCCCGTTTCCCACCTCCCCCCTAATCAGCCATTTTAGATACGTATCAGCAATCCTATTTTTTTTCAAAGCATCTAACCAAAGAAGACCACACGCCTGGAATATATTTGCTAAAAGGGATGTCCGTATTATATAATACTCCTAGTATTACTAGGGTGTTTTCTAGGAATTTTGAGGTGTTTAAATGGAAGCCCTTTCTAAATTGTTTAATTTTAATGAACTTAAACCATAATTAAAAATCATTTATACGGGTTTACATTTTAGCAGCAGCAGCAGCAGGTCAAAAACACGAGATGTCAAGCGAAACAGTGGTCACATCTTCACTCCCCGTACCTCTCTAGAGGAACGGTGTTACCACCGGTACCGGCCTTGCTCCCGCTGTACTCCGTGCTCCCTTAGTGCCAGGTCTATTTCTTCCAAAACCCTAAACCATTTTCACTCCCAATTCATCTCACCAAACTCCCTCTTAAACCCTAAACCAATAAACACAATCATAAATGAATACTCTAAACAAACACAATCCCATAATAATAAATTAATTCATCATCACCCACAACAACAACAACAACAATTGAAATGTCCAGACAACATCAACAGTCAGAACCCACAAGCTCCAATGGAGAACAACAACAACAAGTGATGGATTGTAGCAGTAATTTGAATTCATTGTGTGAACATATACAAATAGAAGGTTTGAATAATGGTTCTTTCTCAGATGTTATTGTTCAAGCCATGGGTGACTCTTATCGTCTTCATCGTCTCATTTTGTCTCGCAGTTCTTATTTCAGGTCTTTCTTTTTTACCCTTTTTTTTATAAAATTTTTTATGTTATTTCATTCGTGTAAGCAGTGTGAATATATATATATATATATATATATATGTGTGTGTGTGTGTGTGTTTATTTTATATGATCTAAGTAGAGTCTAAGAAACCTCGACGGTGTATGGGGGAGATTAAGATGTAGGCAGACCTTACCTCTACCTAAGTAGAGAGGCTGCTTCCATTTTCTACCTAAATGGTAGAAAAGCCCTCCAACTTTTGCATGGGATAAGGATCGAACCCATGACCTCTGTCTCTAGAGGCCAGGGTATTTACCACTGATCCAACCAAGCTCTGCCTCTAAGTTGGGAATTGGTAATATTCAAAGAATCTTGGATAAAATGATGGAATCATGATTTGACACTTTGCGAGTGTAGTATCTCGACCTGGCATTGTTCAAAAGGGTTGCACGAAACCAATGATCAGATAAGACATAATTGTATCTAAGTTTTTGGCAAGAAAAAGTATAGCAAAAACATTGAGAAATTGTTCAAAAGTTATGTTCTTTAGTGACCTAAATTATGCATATATGGGACAGTTGGAACCTTCTGGTGCACTAGTGTGTCTTTTGGCAGGAAACAACCTGTCTATTGGTGAAAAGGCGAAAGCTTTGGAAAATTTGGTGTGAATATCCATTCATCCAACCATAGTTAGTGTTTTGGAGTCGTTGGTACCAGATTTTAAGGTTGCCGTTTTTTGACCCGATCACTGGAAACAAAATACTTCTAGTATTCTCATATTTACACTTTTAGATAAATAAATTATTTTCACTCTCAACTCTTCAAAAATATCATGAATTTGACCTTTTCTTAATCACTCTGCTTGCCACTCTTGCTTCTAAGTTCTTATTCATACATACCTTTTTAGCTACTTGTTTTTATTGTACTTTTCATCTGACTGTTCTTTCTTCTATATGGCTCCTCTGTTTTCTGTTAGTATTTTTTGCTCAGTACATCTATAGGTTTGTTTAGTTTCTTTGTTTTTCTTTTGTTTAAATTTTCGGTCATTCCATAAAGGTACCATCCATTGTGCTGTGTAGGAACATGCTTCATGGACCTTGGAAAGATGCAAATGCCCCAGTTTTGACATTGCATGTGGATGACAACAATGTTAATAGAGAGGCCATTGCTATAGCTTTGGCATACCTGTATGGAAATCACCCTAAACTTGATGACAATAATGCATTTCGTGTTCTTGCTGCTGCGTCTTTTCTTGACCTTCAGGTTTCCCTACAACCGTATTTATAAATCATCCAGTATTTTATATACTATTTCTACATCTTTCTTGTACATCTATTATTTCCTCATGTTTTTCTGTCTCCAACTGCTTCTTGCAGGATTTATGTGCAATATGTACTGACTTCATTATATCCGAACTCTGGACTACAAACTTTTTAGCGTATCAGGTTTGAGTGCATTGTTTCTTATTAATGTTGTATGATATCGGATTGTTCATGTTATCATTTCCATGTTTATTGTAGGTGTTCGCAGAAGGACAAGATTATGGCATGCATGGAGAACGTGTTAGAAATGCTTGCTGGGGTTATCTTTGTCAAAGTGGGGCCATGGAGTTGAAAGAAGTAAGAATGGACCTCGTTCTTTACAGGCTAGTTAATGGTTATCCATTTCAAAGTGAGGTCATTATTTATTGGTTTTGACGTTACGCCCTTAATATGTTCATTTTCCTGTACCCGTGCCAATGGTAACTGATCAGAGAGTTTGGTTTGTTTAAATAATTTCGACCCGTATTGTCTTCTAACCAAATTTGACGTCCTATTTTTCTGTCTTCTTATCTTTGTTTCTGTATCTATGACATAATAATTAAGGTTCTATTTATTGGCAGGGTATATCTTCTATATAATTACTTCTGACATCCCAATCTATGATAGGAGCCCGCTGAATTTATGGTAGAAATATTAACAATGACAAACAAAAATACAAACTAGGCCTTTTGAGAGGCAACCTTCTGTCCCAAGGATGCCTAAATCAATCGAAACTCAAATACTCAAATGAAACATGCTAAGGAATAACTTATAATCCCATAATATAGAATTATATCAGTGTGGGTATGGTATCATTTCATAATCATCTATAAAACTCTTAAAGAAATACTATAGGGGCCTAACAACACTGTAGATTAGGCTTACAACTTACAAGTGTTCTGCATCATCATCGTTTGTCTGACAGGTACTTCCAAAGCTCTCCTCCCAAACATTGCTTGCATTATTGACCTCTGATGAACTGTGGGTCCCCAGTGAAGAAAAACGGTAAGATACATATACTCCTGTTTAGTTAATTTTTTATGAATTGAAGTTGATTTTTGAGGCTAATAAGTGTTTTACACTTTTACGTACTACGATTAAGGTTTGAACTGGCATTGTACACCTTCCTAGCAAAAGGTGCATTAAGTAAGCCAGGACCTCCAGGACAATGTGGATCCATGGGGAAAAATACACATACTGATTCTTCTAAAGTACAGGGGAAGAAGTTGGTCTGTGGCAACAATAATCAAACACCATCTTCTGAATTAGGTCATTTGAGTTTAAAAGATCAAGGAGAAGGCTCTGTTACAGCTCAAACCATATTAGTTGAGCTAGCAGATCGGGTTGTAGATTCCCAGATTGGGCTAAAAGAATCAGCATGTGAACAGGCTAATATGGAATCAAAATGTCAATGTAACGCTGGACAGACTTCAGTCACTCCCCGTGCTTATGAAGTGAGCTACTCATCCGCTTATCTGGAGATGCCAATTGGTGGTGATATGGCGGCAATGGAAGGGCCATCTGAAGAGAGTCCTTGCTATCAATTAAATAACAATAGCTGGCTCGCTGGGGGCCCAAGATATGGTAATTGCATGGGCTCTTCATGTAATGATATTATGTCAAATGAATGGGGAAGATGTGACATGCCCATGTCATGGGGTGGCAGAATTGTTGGTAGAAGAGAGTTGAAGACTTGTACCAAAGGGATTTGTGGGTTGAAAAGCGATGAATATGACACATTTGTCAACATTTTTGAAGGAGGATCCCTTTTATACTGTAACATGACTTTTGAGGCTCTTCTAAATGTGAGGAAGCAGCTAGAAGAATTGGGCTTCCCCTGTAAATCTGTTAATGATGCTCTTTGGTTACAGGTACTGAAAAGTAACTTGTTTATTCTTCTCTTAATTCATTTATTGATTCTTGTCTAGAGGTGGCCATAATAGGTGGATCTGTCGAATTAGCTACGGGTCAAAACGGGTGATTTCTGGTATGGGCTGGGTTGGGTAGCTCCAAAATAGTTCTTGTAAATACTCAAATCTGAAAAGGAAACGCATGTTACTTCGTTGATAATCTAATTTTTTAATAAAATGATTTAGGAGGTTTTATGCATTGAAATACAGATTGCGCAACTTTTGACATGTTTCCTTTTTGGTCATTTGTTTATCTTTTATACTTGTTTCCTGTTTGACCTCTTAGAGTTAAATATTGTCTAAGTCGACCCATTTATATATTAATGGATTTGTGATGTCTCCCTCTAACCCTATTCTTAGATGAATGCTAGCCCGTCCTTATTGCTTAGCCTCTTGCAAAGATACACAACTTACTACACAAGGACTATGAAGCCAATTTCTTAACTTAGAATATTATAGTAACCATCTTTTACTAGGTCCTTTTTCTTACTCTCTTCGAACATTTAAAGCTATTCCCATTAAGCATCAGAAGTCTGTAAATTGTAATATCAAAGTTCTTACGCATGTTTATGTAATTTTCTAGACACTTTTGAGTCAACGGGTGCATGAAATTGGGGCAGACACCTGCAAAAATTGCTGCCTTGTTAGTATGGCTTGCCAATGTAGGCCACAATATGGATTTGCGAGAACGGGTTATTACATGCAAGAGCATGACCAGAATAATGCAGTTACGGGGTTAGGAGAGGTTTATGTTACCGATTCTTCTCAAGGTGAAACAAATGGACTATTCCGCCCTGTACGAGTGCCTGCAAGGGGAACTATTGATGGGTTGGCAGGTATAGGACGTGGGTCTAGTTATGTACCTGCAACTGCATGGCCTCCAACACGTTTTGTCTTTTCCCGTGTGCCTTTCCATATGGGCAACAGAAATTGTCAGCAGTCTCTTGGTAATGATGATCCAGAAAATAGAGTGGACCATAATGGGGAACATGGTGGTGATGGGTTGACTGCTTTGGTTGGGCTCAGTCAAGGGACGGGCAACACAGACGAGGCAGATGTCAATGGCAGACTAGTTGGACATTCAACTGCAGGCCCAAGCAGCAGCAGTGTGCAGATGATGGAGTCTTCTGAGCAAGCTATTGGAGACGAATGGGAGAATGAAAGTAGCTCTATATCATTGGATTTAAAAACTCCACTAAGTCACTTCCCTCCATTTCGCTTTGCGTAAGTTATGCTCATTTTGCTTGTAGTATTTTACAATACTAGTTCTTTTTGAGGCGGCCAATTTCAGTTCATGTTATGTTTTATCTATAATTGGTCAAATGGGCAGAGTAATTAAAAAAACTTTTAGGGAAAAGGTTTGAACAGGATGAAAGACTTCTTCATTAAATTTAAACACTCAATCATATATATTAAAAGTTTTGATTATTATTGAAGTAGAATAGTTTTTGTTTTGATAGTAGGGTTTTGTGTTTAAAAGTGATTAGAGTTTTGTAATACACTTCTGTTCTGGAAATTGTTTAGGCTACAATTTCGAAGTATCTAAGAAGTTAGCGGTAGGTTTTTGATTAAATGCAAGTTGCAACTTTGGTAAGATTTGGAGCACTAATTATTTATTAAATTAGAGGTTTTTGATTTCCCCATGTTGCCGCCTCTAGTTCAAATGGTCAAGTTTTTGTAAATATCTAGAATTGTGTACTCTATCGATCCTAGTAAGAGTTTTTTTTTTTGAACTAGTCTATTGCTACATGTATTAGCAGTCGTCATGTCAATTCATTTTTTCTAGTCAACTAGATACACTGAATATACTGGATCTGTGCCTTCAAAGTGCATGGTGATGCCTAGTTGTTTCTGACATGTAAATTATTTTAGAGCATATTGCATGCTTTCTTTCCAATCATGAATTTATGCGTAACTGCTGCTTTTCTTTTTGGTTATGAAATCTGGTGGCCTGACAGCTATTTGTATGTCTTTTGTGGAATAAACCTGAAGCTTCTTTCCTGTGAACTCTTGCCCATTGCCTGATGGTTTATTATTTGCCCTATAGGGTAGAGTTCCAGGAAGTTCATCGGCTCAATGATGGACAAGTCAAACACTCTCCAGAGTACTTTTATGCTGGTTCGTTGTGGAAGGTATATTTATACTTTATAGCATCATATACATGTTGAGTACCTATTTGGGCAACTGGGGATCGTATGTGTCAAATGGTTTCAGGCCAACTCTGATGGCTCATCACTTTTCGTCTGTCTTATAGAACTTCTTATAAATAATCAATATGATAAGTATGATTACAAACACAATATTACCATCAGTGTCTAAGTTTGTAAATATTGTGAAAAAGAAGGTCGGATGCGAATAAAGTTAGAAAACATACAATGTTGGTAATTTTCAGTTGAACCTATTTTTTATAATGATGTGTAGGTAAGTGTTCAGGCCTTTAATGACGAAGATGTTCAAGGACGTAGAACCCTTGGTAATTTTCATCTTTTTGATAAATTGTACTTGCACACTGCAGTAATGAGTACCTATGTCAAAATAGTTTTATAATTTGATGTGGAATTTCAGGATTGTTTTTACACCGTAGAAAGGCAGAGATACCTGAGTCGTTTAGAAAGGTTGGTTGTAACAAAAGTTTATTTATCATTCTAATAAAATATGATTAGTCATTGTATAAGTAACTTACTAGAGATGCTCTTTCCAGGCTCATATGTACGTGGATGCTCGTGAAAAGGTTACTGCTCGTTATCAGGTGAAATTCAAGTGCAAATTGTAATCATACCAAAATAGATTAACTTTATCTGTTGTTTACAGTCTTTATTTCATTTCTGATTTTTGCAGCTAATTTGTCCATCAAAAAGAGAAGTAATGGTTTTCGGGAGCTTTAAACAACCTGGAACCCTTTTACCAAAAGCTCCGAAAGGATGGGGTTGGCGTACCGCTTTATTATTTGATGAGCTTGGAGAGCTCCTACAAAACGGGGCCTTGAGAATTGCTGCAGTCGTGCAACTTATATGAGGCACATTTTCTGTGTTCTACTAGTAAAAAAAACTAATATAAAGTATAATAAGCTTAAACGAGTATAGCCTTTATATTGTTTGGGATGAACATTTAGATATCATTCCAGTACTTGCATTATATTCCTTAAGAAATTATTACTAGATGTATTACACCATATAAATTTTACAGTTAATTATAAGTGAGTAATGCAAAGTTATAATATACTTATCAAAACAAAACAAGTAGTAAGAATATAACTTCGTTTTTAACTATTATTATTTGTCTTTGGTGGAATGGCATCATGATTTGTGTGTGTTATTTTAGTTGCCTCTTTATCTAAGAAAAAAAAAAAAAAAAAGGTAGGGTAAAATTTTGGTCAAGGTAAATATAAATACTCCGCGGCCACATATGTTCTTCCGAGTTAAACCCTCCCTAAATATCAAAACATGGATTACAGGTTTTATCAGCTACCCTCTACTTATTATTATTGATTTTTCTATATCGGTTTTATTATTTTGTTTCGATAGTTTTTCTTTTTATATATAAAATTTTATATCTGTATCTAATTGCATGTGTATATTATATTTTTTGAGATCGTTACATACCAGTTTCCGATTTGTCCTCTATATAAATTGGCTAGGAGGAAACCCAAACCTAAGTTGGACGGTTTTCCGATTAATATTCATTACCAAAAATCTTTGGGTAGAGGCAAGACGGTCTGCGATTTTATTAGGGATTGGGTCATGTTGTTGTATGTCCTACATTTAATAGTAAATAATTATTTTGTTAAATTGTGCGTACAAACAGGATGGATTTGGGTGGTTATGTGATGTCTGAAAAAGAACGTAAGGAAACAAGAGGCAGAAGGAATTGTGTTTTATAAAAGTAAGTATTTAGGTCCAATTGACCTTGAACCGGAGGAAGATATACCGAGGAGGCCTGGAATTCCTGTTACTTATCCAACTTATCTTGCGCCACAGCCCCTTACTTTCCCTGGATCTGCTATCCCTTTAGACGAAGAACCGTACTTCTTCACTTATGATGATTATAAGCGTATCTACATCTATCTATCTTTCAGTATTCTTTTTTTTTTAATTATTATTGCAAAACTATGAGAACTTTAAAGTTATATCTTAAAAAATTAAATAAGAGTCAAAATCCTAAAATTAGCTTTTTGTTGAATTTATTCACATGATTATTTACATATGAACATACCAAGTCGTATGTAATTTTATATGTTTTCAATAATTTTTTTTGTTCTTATATGAACTAGTCATTTACATGTGGTGTGGTCTAATAATTTTCAAGTTCTCGTGGAAAATGCATATGCAATTTTGTATATCTATATTTACAGTGTCAACTGCATCTTAACTAGTTGAATTTTTATTACTAGCTGACTTTCCTGAACCTTCAAAAGCTTCTGAGGCTGAAGCTAGTGAAGAAGATGATGGTCATGAATGTGATGACGATGAAGACCATGACAAAGGAAAAGAACAACAACAAGAAGAAGATTTTGGTATATGTTTTTATTTCATTCTGCGGGGGTGTTTCTGGTTGGTTAGTTATAAGTGACTTTCTGTTGTAAGAAAATACGCACCACATAAAAAAAGTGTTGTTGATCATCTACTCAATAGAAACAAAAAAAAAAGAACACGATAATCTGAAAAATAAACAGTTTCTATAACTCAAATAAACTGGCTTTGTTATTTACTAGGAACCAAACCTGAAGCGAAAGGAATATCCATTCTCAAGCGCCACCGCCGGGATATTGATCCTGCAATTTTGTCTGTATCGACTGCTTCCGGTAACTGTTAAACCCATTCTTATATTTTGAATTTCTTTTGCTGATTCTTAGCTTTGCACTTTGTCCTTGGTGGTGATTCTGGTTGGTTAGTCATAAGTGATTTTCTGTTGTAAGAAAATAAGCACTGCATTAAAATAAAGTGTTGTTGATCATTTAATCAATAGAAACAAAAAGAATACGATAATCTGAAAAATAAACAGTTTTTATAACTTAAAAAACTGGTCTTGTTAATTACCAGGAACCAAACCTGAAGTGGAAGGAAAATCCATTATCGACTGCTTCCGGTAACTATTAAACCCATTCTTATTTATTTTTTTTCTTTATTTGTTGTTAATCTTGTTGCTGTTTCTTAGCTTTGCACTTTGTCTTTGTTAAAAATAGTGGTAGATGGATAACTCTCCTTTATTAAGTTTAATTTCACAATCTATACATCATCATAGTTGTTTCTATTAATTAAAAGCAACTCTCATTTAGTTTTGCTAATGATGCCACCGTCTCTTCTTTAACAACTAGGCTGCCTTAAGGCTCATTAGTTTTTTGTAACCATCTGGTTGAGTTTGTTTTTATTTCATTCTTTGTTTCTTTGACTCAAATGAACAACTTTGGTTGATTTTCAGGCACCAAACCTTAAGCGAAAAGACGATCCTTACTTAAGCACCCCCACGAGGATCTCAGCTATTGTTAACTCCTTCCTGAACAATTGAATCCACTCGATGGGGTTCTAAAAAACTTGTTAAGATGCTTGAAGTTTTTGGTTGTATTTAATGTTATCAGTTTGCAACTTTATTTAATTAATGACTGTGGCCATCATCCTACAAATGTGTTTGAGTTATATGTAGTTTTACATCCTCTATAATAAGAACATACACTATGCATGCGTCTCTTCTGCGTCTAGTTGCTTCTGACGAGCCAACACACTTGTCCAGAGCTCATTCCGGCCGATCCGCCCCCCTAGAGACGAGAGTGTGTGTGGTTTTCTAAAAGTGTAGAATTAAACAAAAGGTGGACGTATTCGGCTTGTTTTAAGGGGATTAGTCTTGGTTTAGTGTTTGTCTGATGTTGGTACTGACAAGGACTAGCCCTCTGGAGGACGAACCCGGCCACAGGGCAGCCTCTAATGTCTTTATGTTCAACTAGAATGTGACCCCGCATGTTGCGGTGGGAGGAGTGTTTTACCCTAAGGTGGAGGTCAAGGCGGTTTCACTTCTGGTTCCCTGTCTCCCTGTTTGCATAGTCTTGAGCCACTGCATACTGCCCATTTGGATGTCACTGCAGGTAACTCAAGGGCTAACAAACTAAAAACGAACGTTCAAAAAAAAAAATATATAAAAAAAAGATAAATTCATCGAACAATGACCCAAATTACCAGAGACCTTCCTATTTTTCCACTTCTATGAAAATACAGCAAAAAGTTAAATATAGGATGATGATGATGAGCAAGATACTAAACTAATCATGCTAACGTTGACATCTAAGCAAATATGTGATGCACGACTCTAAGTTCAATTTTCACAATCAGTAGCAGACATGATAAAATAGCTTCTTCTGTTTTTTTTTAGAACAACACATCATAAAATACTAAAATAGCTAACATTAGATATAACTCAGTCAACTCGTATTTCTGCTTGATTCCTGTTAAACCATCTCCAATGGTTTGGATATCCTTACACATCCTTCAGCTACCAGTCTACCACATCATATCTTTACAAATTGTTACCATTCTTGCAAATCTTTACAAATCCAAAAATACGTTGAGGATATCCCTGATGAATATCCTTAGGACAAGGTTTTTACCTAACGATTTCTAAAGTTTATGGTAAAAAAGCCCATTGGAGATGGTCGGAGTCATCTTTTTAATTATTTAATCAGCTTCTCTTGAAACTCAGCTTTCGACCTAAGTTGTTGACTACAAGTCTACAACAGCATCTTGATGGTGACTTGTGCCTTCTGTGTTGATGTTAGTGTTCCCATTGTAGCTTTCTTTGTGGTTATCTTGTGTTCTATTTGAGACATCTATATATTCGACCTAAATTCTGATTCCCAACCAACACACACACATATATATATACACGCCACTGGCAACATCGCAATAACTAAGCCGCAATTGTTTAAAAGCCGATTTATATCGTCAGAATGCATAAATAGAAAGCTGAGTCTTACACTAAATGTCGATGTAGGTTTATTCTACTGCTCATGGTCTTTCTAGTAGATAAGCCACCTCTCACCTAGTAATTAATGATATAGTTACTGCAAAATAGTGCAAATCATCTTAATAATTGAGTTTGAAACAAACCTAATAGGACTAACTTTGCCCCTAACACATTTGGACTTGCTATTCGATCCGCATGAACTACCTGGTTTGAGAGTTCGATCTGCCTAGCTAGTTAAAGAAAAAATTTACAGGAAGTTTATCAATTATCATCAAGGGAAGTTTGTAAGTGACGATTAAACTCCTAGGTAGGTTGTGCATGCAACCATGGTAACATTGAACAAAGGATGTTGCCTGGTCGGGAGGCAGTTCTTTATGGGTGCATTTATTTCCGAACTGTAAATTTTACCTGGACATCGAAACCCATCACCATTTGGCATCTGCCCATGATTTTAATGTTTAGATGACATGATTGTACACAAAGATGATAAATAAAGATATTATTGGTTACAAACATGATAAATATTAATAAAGTGACTAGGGTGCGTTTAGTTGTGGAAACTAAAAGTGTTTTCTAGAAAAAAATTCAAACGTAGTTTTTGCAAAATAAATTTTATGAAAAACAGAAAACTTTGTTTTCCAACTTATAAATGCATATTGAAAAACTCATTCTTATTATTTCAAAAAATTTCCATTCTAGAAATGGAAAACTCAATGTGTTTTCTAAACTTGCAACTAAACACATTTTTAAAATTTTCAAAGGTATTCTAGAGATTAAAACTCTTTTTATTTTTTATTTTTTTAAAATTGAAAACAGAAAACCGAAAGATGTTTTATGTAACTAAACGCACCCTTTAAATATCCAACTTTTACAGCTCGCATGTTTTGTAGATTACAAACTAAAACTATAAGTCTCAATTTGGAGATGGGCAACTAAAAATACACAACATAATTCACTCTCGTGACAATCCAACTCAAAAAAACTATAATCCTACTATAAACAATACAGAGGCCCGTAATAAATCTACAATACTAAGAGACTGTTTGGTTCACAAAATGTTTTTAAAAAAATTAGAATCTGTCAAAAGAATTGAATTCTGAAAGTTTTAAAATTTGTGTTAATTTTGGTAGACAGAATCCAATATAATTCGGTTAAAGGATTTCAATATAAAATATATCAAATGACAAAACTACCCTTTTATTATTTATACTTCTACATTATCAAATAAAAAAAACCCAAAGTTTTTTTTGGAATTGTAAAAAACTATGTAATATTTTCACCTAACACCCTTTAAAATATTTTCACTTACATTACCACCTTAACATTATTTAACTTTATCTTTTGAAATATATTCATCAACCATTTACATCAATTACTTTAACATCAAATATCTACACCACTCGACGCCGCCTCCGTCACCAACTGTCGCCTCAACCACCATACCGTCGCTGCCACGACCACCGCCGCATTGCTCGGATACCGTGCTAGTTATAAGTTTATACGAGTAATAATTAATGTATTAAAATTAATAGATATCACTTTTAATAAAGTTGGTATCTTTATTAGCAATAAAATCAAACGAGTTAAATGCAATAATGGTCCATGTGGTTTGTCAAGTTTTGCAACGGCAGTCCCTCCTTTGTTTTTTAGCAACGGTGATCCTTGAAGATATGTTTCAGTTGCATCCACAGTCTACTTTAACGGATCCGTCTAATAAAACCGTTAAATGCCCCCATGTGCCCCTCACATGAGGATAAAATTGACTGTTTTTACATTCTCATCCACTTTATTATTTTTCCTTCTCCCTTTACTTTACAAAAAGTTTGTATTATCAAACCCATCAACAACAAAATACAAAAGGGCTAAAATCCATTCCATCTTATTGCATATACCTATACTATCTAATAAAATAAACCACCCCTTTTTTTCCTTAAACTTTTGGTCTTTGAAAAACCAAAAACACCATTCTCCTTTATTCACTATTTCAAACATCTTCATCTAATATACCTATAATACCCTTAATGAAATAATTTACAGTATAGATCCCCCAACACTTAAAATAACTACAATAACACCTTTAACATCAATTACTTTTACATTCACCACCATCGTCGCCCCATCGCCGTCCCCACTGCCGTCCCCACTGCTGCCCCCACCACCGTCACCACCATCACCTCCGCCATCACTACCCCCGCCGCCGCTGCATTGCGCGGGCATAAGTCTAGTTCATATAATTTCAAACAAAATGTTTAACGGGAGGGGATTCCCTCAAGTTGTTTCCAACTTGATTGATTAAGTTGGAAACATCTTGACCATTGGATTGAAATCAAAGGGTCAAGATTTGGCTAACAAGACTACTCATGTTAGCCAACTTGAGGGAATCCCCTTCCATGTTTAACACACTTGCAAATCATTCTATTTCCTCTTCTTTTACCCCGCTTATTGCATATTCATAAATGGATATTAGCAGGGGGTGGAGATAGCATAACTGCCCCCGTTAAGTTTCGAAAGCGTAACGTATATATTTCAAATAACTATTCTTTGCCCCTACACATATATACAAGTAATGATGACTAATACAATAAGGTCCTCTTGTAGACCAATGGTTTTCATGTTGACTTGGAAGTATGGGGTTTGGAGTTCGATCCTTGCTTGCTACATTCCTTATTTTGCCTTTTTTATTTTTGTTTTGATCAAATCTTTGCTAGCTAGTTCTTCAAAGCATATAATGTTAAGAAATTGCATGATAACTAAACAAATCATAAAAGAGATATAATAAAGTTTAGCTTTATTGTTTCTTTTCAAGTAAAAGTATTTTTCTTTCACAAAATTCTTATAAATATATGATAACAACTTTTCTACCTTCCATTTAACTGTTTATTTTTTCTTATCTCGTATGTAGTTATGAAATTTTATTTTAATATATAAGTAAAACACGCCAAGTTTAGTTTAAATAAATTTAGTTTGGTTTAGTTATTAGAAAGATACCCGTCGCAATTAAAAATTTTAGTTTGCCACTCATACGAAAAGTTTTCTGGCTCCGTCCCTGGATATTAGTCATAAATAGATCAAAATTAACATCAACATTATAAATCTACCATCGTTGAAATCAAATCAAGATAAAAGAACATAGAACTCATCATCATCAAATATATCACCATCGTCGGCTAGGGTGTACAAATATATAAAAGCTCAGCAACATCTAAAAATGCTTTTTATTATGCTCGTAGAACTTGACATGAGCTTTGCCACTAACAAGCCATTTTATGCTTACAAGATGTATGCTTTAATCTAGTCATCTAAAAAAACACAAAGCACTGGTATCCCAAACCTACAACCTATTTCTGATTATGTTGATCATGTGTATATATATATATATTTTGTCTTGAACAAAAAGCGTGTGTGTATGTGTATAAAGAAATTTTATTTTAGATTTATGTGTAAGTTATACAGTAATATATAGATATAGATTCAGAAATGAGTAAAAAATGGGTATGTGTGTACATTGATGACAGAGAAGTAATGAGAGAGAAGTAAGATGGGAAAATGTATTTTATTTTGGATTTATTTATGTAATATCATAATATTTATACGCAAATTGAAAGTGGGGTTGTTTCACACCTAACTTAGGTGATAAACCCCTCACATCTTGATTTTTTATTTCATAAAATTCATGAGGGTCCAATCATTTATTAATTATACAAAAAATATTTAAAAACTTGTATGTGAGGGGGTTTTCACCTAAGTTGTGAGTTACAAACCCATACTCACTTTTCCCTATATGGGAAAGTTAAATTACGACCAACCTTAAATTAGAACCATTAGGACCAAATCTCAACCATTCATTTTTCTCTATCTCCTCAAATCTCAACGACTTATTTTTTTTCTCACCCTCTCTCCTCCCTCCTCCTTGGCCACCATCTTCATCTCCGGCCACCACCATCATCTCCGGCCACCATCTCCTCCTCCTACTTCCTTCTTCTCCGGTGAGACAACCACTGCCACCACCATCATTTCCGACCACCGCAGCCACGGCGTCGGCGCCGGCAGCATGGGATACGCCCGTACCGTATCAAACCGCCAGCATCTCTTGGATCGCCGCCCATCAAATCCATACGATTCCCATATGCGTCCGGTGACAACCCCTTTAGAACGGATAAGGCCCGTACCGTATCCACCGGAGAAAACGAAACTGATTCTCGCCGGAATTGTCGCCGGAGATGTCGCCGCCTTCGCCGGAGATGTTGCCGTCGCTGGAGATGTCACCGGATTCTGGAAAACGGAATTTGAGATTTGAGGAAAGAGGGAAAAATAAATGGTTGAGATTTGGTCCTAATGGTCCTAATTTAAGATTGGTTCTAAAATAAGTAAATAACCCACCCCTATATATATTAAATCGAGAATCAAAAAAATATCGAGAACTATGAGAACTAAAATTTAACTAATATGTGGAAGGATAGTAATGTAAATTTATATATAAAATTTAAATAATTATCAATTGAAAATAAAACCCCCCAAAATAGCTTTTCAGTTATCAACCCATAACAGTTACAATAAAAATCTCCACTTTGCTTAGACCATTTCGAAGAAACCCACGATACATCATCGGGATTTACCGAAGGATTTAGCAACAAGTTTGTCAAAAAGTTATAATATTCCCAATAAACTACAAGTTTACATGCTATGGAGTCTACTTCGAAATATGTCCATCGACTATAAACAAAGTAATATATAATAAAACTTTACAAAATTATATAATCAAAATGTGGTCTCCTCAAGAAACTAAAATAACAATCAAGTTTATGACTGATCTCACGAGTTTGTCGATAAGACTCTATCAGCAAATCAAAGTGTTAAATTGCATACAACCACAAAAATACGAAGTCCTGCATATACCTTTGTTTCTATCTCTGTTTCTATATGTATATATATAAATAGATGTGTTCCCTGGATAAAAAAAAACCCTTTATGGTCGACGTGCTCGATCTATTACACCCAATCTTAAGTAAAACAACTTTAGTAAAACAAATCTTAATACAAATCCTAGTTCTAGGAGATGCATTTCCGTCGGCTGCTACTTAGCCCATGAAGTGCACGATACAACAATTTAGGAGATGTCCTAATTCTAACTGTAGGATGAATTTTTTTTCACAAACGTCCTTTTCTTTAATTCCATCTTCATTGGCGTCTTGTCACCTTTTTGTATGTTGATGTTCTTTACATCCGTCCACCGCTTTGTTTCCTTTTAACTCCCTTACTCTTATTTTCTTCCACTGATCCGCTTTGTGTCCTGTTACTTCTCTTGCTCTTATTTTCTTCAACATCTAAGAAAATGGTCACAATAATATAATCAATTCACTTAAGTGCACAATTTATCAATCACAAACACAAATTATTATTTACTAGTACAACCGAATGTTAAAATGTGGACCATTTACATGAATTTAAGCTACAACAAAACACAGGTGATCATATCCCAACGAATAACACATTTTAACCACGAACTACACATGTGACCATATCCTAACGAACCACACATGTGACCATATCCCAAAACACATGTGATCCGAGCATCGCATGCCACATGTGTACACCTAAACTGAAATGTGTACACTTTTGGTCACATGTGTACACCTGAAGACACATATGAATAATTCATGTACACACATGAATACTTGGTATACGTATACAATCCTATTAACAAACAAAACATTAACACAAGTGGAAAACTTAACAAAACAAGTGTTCAGTACATTTTTAACGCTTATATCAGTCTCTATTGACAGCAAGCAGAACCAAACTACATGGATCAGCTGATTTGGTACGCATCATAGCAACAACTTAACTTTTAAAAAACGCAGATAGTAGTAGAAATCGTAAGTAAAACCATACATGAGTTGACCTCTTGCAAAATAACATATTGTGTCATAAAGTAAAGACACCTATATCAGCAAGATTAGATGTCAAAAAAATTCAGGAACAATTAAGAGCTATGACACATGAAAACAACATTTTTACTGTAATCAAATAGTTTTGACCAGCTATATAGATTCACAAATCCGTGTAGGCAAAAAATGAAAACACATATGAACAACCCGAACGACACATGTGACCATATCCAAAACACATTTGCATCAGAGGAACGTACGTTTATAAATCATTGATGTACACGATTGATATACCTTCATCGGATTCACTGTCACGTCCAGTTAAATCGATAGCGGTCTCTCTGTCGTTGGTGAACTTGTTAAATGATTCCATCATTCTTACCCGACCTCTCGCTTTTTCTTCGTTTTCCTACCAATGAAAACAACAACAACAAAAAAAAGCCCCAAATAGTTGATTTACGTAACTTATATATGAAAGAGATTACAGTTAGGTGGCCTAATCTTAATTTGTAATATAGTTTAAGTTTAACCTACTATTTTTATGTATGCCTTTCTTAACGTTCTGTTGGATATGTTTTTATGCCATTTGT
The DNA here is from genome assembly GCA_028566075.1 of Solidago caesia. Lineage (NCBI taxonomy): Eukaryota > Viridiplantae > Streptophyta > Magnoliopsida > Asterales > Asteraceae > Solidago > Solidago caesia. The sequence continues at coordinate 16,993,269 of JAOXNX010000028.1, forward strand.
ATTCTGTTTCTATAATATATCTTAAATGCACCTATGCGATACTTGGCCGTCAGGTATGTTTCCCTATCCCTTACACCTTATTATTCGTCCACGCTTTGGCCGGAGGTTCTTCTGGAAACAGCATCTCTATCTTTGGGTTGGGGTAAGGCTGCGTACATCTTACCTCCCTCAAACCCCGGCTGTGGCCGGGATTGAGTATCGGTTGTTGTTGTTGTATTATATATGAAAGAGATTACAAGAACAACAAAACTTTTTAGGTTAAGAAATACCCTCTTTTCATATGGATCAGATGATAATATTCTGATTACACCTAAATTAGCCTATTAGTTGATCCCGTAATGATAGTTCATCACATGAAAACCATGAATTTTTTGCTCCAATTTGTGATTTTGTTTTGATTATTGGATCACATGAATCTTCACAAATGGTTTTGAGAGTTTCTAGCCGTCTTTGCAAAAAACAATAATTTTGTATGTCTTGTGTTCTGATAATTTTTTTTTTTTTTATTAATATATCTTACTTTTATAATCCCTATTCTACCCTTCAGACGTTCCTGATCTATATATGTGTTCACTTATTTACAGAAATGCCATTGACTCTTATTAACCCTTGATTTAATTAATCTAATGGTTATGATTGGTTCTCGTAGTTCTAGACATTTTTTTGGTTCTCACAATAACTGCACTATATATATATATATGTGTGTGTGTGTGTGTGTGTGTGTGTATGTTTACGATGGTAGACTGATGAGAAAGAAGCAGAAAGGGGAAGACAGAAGAAAAAGGAAGGGATATAAGGTGGATAGATCCTTGGAAAAGTCAATTTTACCCTCATGTGAGGGGCACATGGGGCATTTAATGGTTTTTATTAGACGAATCCATTAAAGTGGATTGCGGATGCAACTGAAACATATCTTCAGGGATCATCGTTGTTAAAAAAACAAGGGAGGGATTGCCGTTGCAAAAATTAACAAACCACAGGGATCATTCTTGCATTTAAATCAAACAAAATAATGGGTCTTTTAAAAAGATAATTTTGCCCTCTTTGGGAATATGTCATCGCCGGTGGAACCAAAAGTCCATTACCACTATATCTTGTACACCCATTGATATTCTACGCACGGATACACTTTTGTTCCATCATAAGCAGCAGTGGCAGCCGGATTTCACAAGTAGCAACGACAACCATAGTTCACGAGTTGCAGCGGCAACCGGAGCTCACTAGCACCAGCGACAGCCGGAGTTCACAACCAGTGGCAAGCCGAACATCATTTTCAAAAGGGTAGACTTTATCTTTGTAAGAGGGTTTTTTGGTAAACATGAATGAATTCTTTGGAATATTTAAACATTCCATCAAGTTTGTGAAGGAATTATTCCATGTGTTTAAGTAATTTGATTGAAATTTTTTAGATTTCATTTCCATTCATTTTGTAACATCCACCAGTAATAGAAACGTGAGATGCAACTGAAGTAAGCTTGCAAATGAATATTATACAGAGAAACTATATGATGCTCACAAAAAGCTACAAGATAGCAATTACAAACCAAATACAACAAATAAACCCCCATCCAAGAGAAACCAAGACAATGATGAAAAAAACTCAAAATTAACAAGGATGAAAAACCGGTTTTTTAAAAAAGAATCCCTGGACAAAATTTGCATTTAACCAGAAAAAAAAGAGTCCTATTTCTTCAAGAATGTGACTGTAAGTTCGTTTAACAAACAAGGCGATATTGGGCTCATAAGCCCATTCTCACTTAGACTTTTCTTTTCTTTTAAGAACCACTATATTTATACTTTATTATAAAAAAAATAACTCATTATTTTTGAAAATATTGAAACTTGTGTAATATTCTCATTTAATATCCCTTAAAATAATTTCACGTACATTAATAATTAAATTACACTATCTCCTTAACATTAATAATTAAATTATACTGTCAATCTTTTATCTTTCAAAATATCTCCATTAATTATTTATATCAATTACTTTTATATTTTTAATTAACATAACTTTAATTTTTATATATTTTAACTATTGTGTAAGTTTACGAGGAGGGTTGAACATAATCTGGATTCTCAAGGTTTAGAGAATTTTTACATCAATCAGAGTTCAATAAGCTAAACTATAATAGTTAGCTTAACAAGTTTTACCAAAATTGTTCAAGTTTTTTTTTTTTTTTTTTTAACGGCGTGTTAGTTGGTTAGTAGTTCAAACCCTAGTAGTGACATCCAAGCGGGCAGTATGCTAGAAGTTGGAACCCGAAGGCACCCCTGGAGACCAAGGGTGCGATAACACGGCCGCACGCGTCTGAAAAAGTAAATGCCTGAAACCCACGGACGGAACTATTAAGGAGCGAAAGGGGGTGTTAGCCCCTCCAAAATTGTCTAGTATTACTATGAAGTTTATCTAATTCATTTTAGACATTATATAAATATTATAGTTTAACCATGTTAAATTGTTTACCAAGAATAAATGTTGTTGACTTGCTGCACATGGGAAATGATCTATCTATTTTATCTTTTATTTATTTATATTTAGTTTAAATGTTTTAGTTTATAATGAGTTTAAGTTAGAAACAATAAGAAAAAGCTCTATATATTTTATGAGCATATCATGTCTTCTATATTTCGTTATAACTTTATATTATCTTTTCAATGTACCTTGATTATAATTCGTAAAAGTTTTTTTTTTTACATGAAGTATTAGTAATTAACTTTTAAAATAATGTATCTAGATAAAGTATTTTTTATAAACAAAAATTATTACCATTAATAATTTCTTAAAGAGATAGTTTATTTGTGTGTTTACGATAATCTTACTAATAACTTCGTGGTTAGTAAAGAAATTGTCTAGAATTTTGGTTCAGCATCAACAAATATTAAAAACTTCAAGGTCGTTAAGTTGTATAGGAGCTTTTGATTTAGTTTTATGTCCATTTGTGTCTTTCGCAATTGTATAGTGTGCCTTTTTTATTTTCGCCCCCCTAATAAATATGTTCAAGTTCCGTCACTAGTGAAACCATGGGAAATTGAGATTCGATCCCTGGTCTCCAAGCCAATATCCCCTCCCTAGAACCCCCAAAAAGGGCCCCAAGTGGTCACTTGATCGAAGACCAAGTGGTTAAAAAAAAGTAGATATATTATTATTATCAAAAAGATTGAAAAGGCAAGTTCTTATTTTTGATTGTTCATCAAATAATATGAAGACTCCAAACAATTATTTGGACGAAAAATTAATTTAAACTTGTTATGTCAAAAAAAGGAAAAAAAGAAAAAAAGAAAAAGAAAATATCATTGAGTTGTCCACTCAGTCATCTCCTGTAGTCTTATCCTTTTTATCATTTCACTTATTAGACAATATTACAAATTGAAGAATACGTGTTGTATTATTTGTGTCAATAATTAAGATTACAAGAGTTTATATAGAATTCATGGTTATGGTTACACTAAGAACCCTCTTATTTTGGGCAATACAATAAACTCCTAATATTGTCTAATATCACTTGTATTCTAAATGACACCAAAAAATAACATTAACTAGCAAAATTCTAATGGGAAGATTTGTATTATGTATATATGTTGTTTAGTTCAATTATATATCTCATTTTACTTGTTTATAATTTTATTTCCCTTGATATGTTTTTGCTCCCCAAATGTCATCTATGAGGTGCAGATGTTGGGAGGTGCAAATATTACCAGGGTATACCCTTTTACCCAATGTTGGGAGGTGCAAAGAGTTCGCGGAACTCAACGGGAGGTGAAGGGAGACATACGGAAGATCATAGTTTACTGGCAAGAAGGTTGTGTTCATGGATTGTGGTTCCAAATCACATTTGGCGAGGAAAAAGGTCATGAAAGCCTTAAATTTGGAGGCGTAGATACTATTCATTCTAACATTGCATTTTTACTTATTGGTAATATCTCTATAGTTTTTAGTATATTTTTCAACCGAAGTCAGATTTTGTCTTTACAAGACAATTTTTTTCCAACTTTGTTTACATAGATAACTAGATTATTGTCCCGCGTAATACGTGAGAGAAC
>JAOXNX010000028.1:17031657-17042021 GCA_028566075.1 Solidago caesia
TATCATTATTTTTCAGCAGGATTATATATGTTTAACTTTATCATTGTACAAAGATATAATATACATATCTTACTAAATATTTTTGATACAAATTATTTTTAGAATAATAATATCATTAAATTTCACCATATCTTATAGATGCTATTGTAAAAACTTAATATGTTTATCTCGTGTATTACGCGGGAAAATAATCTAGTTCAATCTAATACTTAACATTTTAAAATGAATAATAAATACATAACTTTTTATGGGTAATTTTAGGTTCACATACTAGTTTGTGCCCTAAGTTAGCAAAACCCAACTTTTTGTTCTATAGAGTTTAATGTTTCTAGTTTGTAACACATGTTTCGCGGTTGAATATTTTTGCTCGGTTGATATGTACATTGTTCTATCTTTTTGGGCAAGTATTATCTGTCGAAAACTTAACAACTGCAGTCCGTAGACAAGGAAAACGATGGAGACAAACAACAATGGAGAACTCAAGATTTGCTAAGGTGCACAAAAATTTGCTTTACTAAATAACGTGACACCGCTAGCATAATGAAAGCTAAAAAAACCCCTCATGTACGTAGTTGGTTCAACTCGCATCATTTTGTATGAATAGTAGTTTTGTTGTGGTCCCGAAACTAGTATTTTTGTTGGGGGAATAATATACTTAGTTCAATAATCCGTATCAAACAAATCAACATTACTTTGAAAATATACATATACAAATTAGACATTTGGGAATAAAAGTTGGGGATTAAAGTATGAAGAAGTTTAATTAAGTCCATAAACGTACTTCACTTGAACATTAATTAGTAAACAAATAGTGTTGCAGATGTCTAAGGACCAGAATCCAGATAGATCCTCCCTCCCATGTATGCACAGATGTCTTAATATGATGATCATTGTTATTCATAATTAATCCTGTAAAGTAACAACTTTCGGCAAGTGAGAGAATTTCTAATAATAATAATAATAATAATGAAATAAGCTAAAACAAAATATCATATATACCTTCGCAACACATTTTTTTGTGATATGATGGACCTTTCATATTTGTTGCCGGAAGTCTTCATGGAAACAGTCTCTCTACTCTCAGGTAGAGATATGACGGTCTACATCTCACGTCTTTCATACCCCGTTTTTGACGTGAATGGATACTGTTGTTGTTGTTGTTGTTGTTGTATATCTTGCATATTTGTTGGACCTTGCATCTGCATATTAGCCATTACAGGGATTTTCACCCCACTCAAGGGCTCTAATAACGGTCTTTTTTCAGGAGAAGCCGAAGAACCAACATCACGGGTTGTCTGATATAGAGGCAGAGGTGATAGTAGAGTCGTAAACGGAGGCACATACTTCATGAACGAGGTGTAGGTTTTAGTTACGAATTGAAGTAGATCATAATATACAAAACTTATTATTACTAAAAATATAATCAAAACTTACAAAATAAAAAAAGATCAAAATGATTATTAAATGAAACAAACTGAAAGAAAAATAAACAACTTACTTGATATTTTAGTGCATTTTCAAGCATTTCCACGACTTTGGTCATTAATGGACGTTCTTCTCGATCTCTCTTCAAACATTGATAAGCAATCATCGTAAATGCCCTTAAAGAATAAGGATTTATTTCTTTTTTTATATTAACATATATAATTTCATCTATGTGTAGAACTTTCGCACCAATCCTGTAAAAGTTTGACGTTTTTCATTCTTGATATCAACACACAACCTACCACATAAGACTTCAAACAAAACCACGCCAAAGGAGTAAACATCCGACTCTTTAGTTAGTAACCATGTCTCCACATATAACGGATCACAATACCCTATTGTGCCTACAGGGATGGAGAGAAGAAAAGTATATTTTTTATTAGCGGGGACCAAATTTGGACAAATCCAGATCTGAGATTCTAGCGTTCCAGTTTTCATCCAATAGGATATTGGAACTTTTGATATCACGGTGCAATACTCTTTGTTGAGAACCGCCTGGATTATGAAAGTACGCTAGCCCACGAGCTGCATCAATGCATATCTTAAGGCGTTGAACCCACGTTAGATCATTGCTATTGAGATACTTGTCCAAGCTAGTTTTAGATGCATACTCGTATACAAGTATCTTCTCATCATTTTCGTCACAGAATCCTAAGAGGGATACAATATTTTCATGCTTATAAATGGAAAGCATAGTAATCTCTTTCCAAAACTCAGGATTCCCTTGCCCAAATGCACGATCTAAACGCTTTACAGCAACCACGCTATTCCCTCCAGAAAGGAGGAGTTCCCCTTTGTACACCTTCCCAAATCCACCTTGTCCGATGCAATTGCTATGGGGAAAATTATTGGTTGCTAATTTTATATCTTCTAGTTGTATCTTGAGGTGTTCAAAATGTTTTGTGACAGAATTCATTTTGAAGGTGAATAAAAATAGGATAAAAAAGAAGAGCCTCGAGGAATAGTTTGAGAGGTAGAACTAGAAGAATGAATATTGTATATATTTTCGGTGAGCACTGAGCAAGTTATTAATGTATTGCCAGAAACTAATTACATCATTACAAGCCAATAATTCACAATAAACTTTAATTTTAATTGTGAGCCACCTGGATTTTGCTACCCACCAATCACTCACACATTTTTGACCACCATTTTTGACTCTAGTACCACCACACATCACACATCCCTTTCATCTTACATTGCATACACACTATAGACTTTAATTGTGAGCCACATAAAATGGATTTCTAAATGGATTTTGCTACCCACTAATCAGGCACGCTACCACACACTTCCATCCACCATCTTTGACTCTAGTACCACTAAACATGACTCATCATTTTCTTTTTAGTAATCATGTCACGATTGAGCAGACTAATTCCAAAAGCTGACTAACTTTACGAGCCCAGAATCAAAACACTAAGATATATATATATAATTTTTTTTAACGAACCAAGGATTGAACTGTGATCTTCAAGGAGTTTCACTTTTTAGAGACAAATCAATTTCATGTTACATTGCATACACACGATATGGAAAAAAACATATCTAAAACTGCTCGTATCCCCAACTACTATAATGCTTCTAATAATAATAATATAAGATCATGACTTGTGTTGAAAAATAAAATGTGAAGGATATGTTAACGACATGTCATAAAATGGTATTTATGGGTGTTTAGTATTGCTTATTTAAGTGATTATTTATTTATTTAGTAAGCGAAGAAAAGATAAATCCATGAGCTTTATTGATAATGTTTTCATTTGACCATCATACCTCATGTTTTCGATCAAATTCAGCTCACACGTCCTAATTCTTGCTTAAATGCCGATTTGTTAATACAAGTCTTAACATAACAACAACTTCTTCTTCTAGTAATAAACTAGTTAAATCCATTGAGAGGTCCAAAATGCAGAAAGACCATATAAGCAGCTCAATTTTTGCTTAGCAAGTTCGTAACTGGAAAATCTGCTGCTATATCAACTGGGACCTGCAAGTTCATCAAATATACATCAAAACATATATAGCAATTCCAGACGTATATATGCTAGTAACTTCTTATAAATTAACAAGTACCCTTAAACATTACAACATTTTTCTTTCAGATACGATCAATGAAAACTGGAATCGCTTTTTCTTTAATGGGACGGTCTAATATAGAACTACTCAAACTTAACTCCTTAAGTTACAAAGTCGGAAGGCTAAAATTGTGAGAAATGACACCAGTTGAAATTTACCTGAACCTTTGCCAATTTTTCGAGAGCCATGTTCAAAGGTGGTGTGATTTGAGCATATTTGTCAAGAATCTTTTTTGCTGAATCCTTATCGCCTTTGGCCTGTATGGTAAGTATTTCCCTACTTAAGCTCTCGACTGCCTCTTCAATCTGTTATAACACATGAAACAGTTTAAATCAAAATGTAGTTATTTATGTGTTTTGTTAGGAACCGAATAATACTTTAATCCATGATGAATAAACACTTGCAAAGATACAAGTAATACTTCATCTCATTCATTATCATATTTATAACATGGGTCAAGGATAAGAAAAACTAGGGAAGCACACCTTATCAAAGTCAACGGAGAATGTCTGATCAGGATGCAAAACAAAGGCACCTTTCTCAAATAACCAGTTAAACTGTAGTGCTTGTCCTTTGCTGATAGATGTGAATGAAAATCAAAAACATTAAAAAACAATATACCATACTTATGATAATATAAACTTAAATAACTGTTGATCAGATGACTTACCCGTGAGCCTTTTTTAGCCCGAAACGTACAGAGCGAAAGCAACCAGCAAGGAAAGAAACATACATGGACTTCACAAGGGTTTTCGGAAGCAAATCCTGGTCAACCCCAAAGAAAAAGTTAAGCCAAATGTATATGAAATCATATATATGGCTACATATACATATATTTAGACATAGAACACCAATGTCAATCATACACTATATGCACAAGTAGAGAGTATGTGCAATACACTTACAAATATATAGTTGTATATCTATAATATACTACCGCACAGAAAGAAGAGTCCTTTGACTTTTAAGTGATAAATAAGTAACTTTTCAGAGACCTTATTAGTTGAAAATAAAACTTAAATGACTGCAATAAGATTATCACAACACAGAATCTTCAGAGATACAATGTCAAGCTGAATCTAACTCTGCAAACCTTAGCTATCAGGAAATTAAGGGACCAAAGGCCAACAATGTCAGCTTTAGCTTCTTCAAGACCTGAGTGAAGTTCTTGTAGCTCCTGTTTCATCACATAGGTAAGGAAAGTGGTCAATTGTGTTATCAAAAATGACATATTCATTGAAGTTGAAAAGTAACAACCATCTAAATATAGAAAATAAGAGCAACTGACCAATCTCACAGTAGACTTCTGACCACTCGGTAGTGTTATGGTATGGGGTCCAATCCCGTGACAGCACTCGTGACAAATAATGAAAGTAAAAAAGGAGTCAAAGTCAACTAGCTCTCGTTGTTCCTTTATAATGCACAAGTCAGCTATAGGTTGAAGAATTAGCTTGAACCTGCTTAGGAATAAAAAAATGTTCAGGTATCCTAACATATCACTGTAGTAGCTATTATCATAGGCTGTTGACTTTACTTGGCCTCGGAAACATTCTTCAGCATGACCATTGATGAACCACGCTCTTTTACTATACGCTCGTCATTTGGAAGATTGAAGGCAGCAGGTTGAGTTCCTTTCACATCCTTCAATAACAAAATAACAAAACATCATATTTTAACCATAAAACTTACCACACCTTCTTGGTTTAGATGTCCCAAATACTTAATTTCCCTATATCAACACTATGAAGGATCAAAGATGTTTAAATTTCAGTGACAAAGTTCCATTTTTTTGGCATTGTTGAATGGTATTATATATTTGATCCTAGTCAAATACTTTAGTCAACTATGGTTTAAGTCGATGGTTGAGTTTGTTTATATGAATGGAGAGCTCACCCCTGAATTGTAAACGAGATTGATGACTCGAAGAGGTGCCGCTATCACATCTGGTGATTTGTACATGTTGTCCAATGGAAGATTTTCTTCCAAAACCTACATACTTTAATCGGTTAGAAAAACAGAAGCATAAATGATAAAGTTGAAATTAAGTCAACTTGATTATGAACATATCCAACATTCTACCTTCAAGTTATCCCCAAAGAGTTTCACTTGAGCACTTGATTCATCATCCCGAACTCCGATGAATACCTCAAATGTTGCCTAAGTAAAGATTAAGAAAATCCTCACTTTTCATCTTTACTGTTATTTAACTTTAACCAATACAATGTACTGAACAATGCACAATATAATACTCGTATCGTTATGCCAATACTTATAAGATTCTAATCAAAACTGCTAAATGAGAAAACAAACAAATTTGAGCCTCCCTATCATATCTTTATTAAATTTAAAGCGCATACAATACTAAATAAAGAAGAGATAAGATTACCTTATATCCAAATAGAGCGTCTTCATATGTCTCGTATGGGCCAATAGTAACATCCAACTTAGAATCCTTAAGAAGATTAAAGATGCACAGTATTACAGCTACATTTAAATATTTTACGGATACACACTTTTTATGGTCAACACGTTACACAAACCAATTCGGTAACTTCAAATGGAGAGACTTATAAACAAAGTCTTGATTAGACATCATAGCAAAATGGATAATATATAACAGAGTGACGTGTGCACTGACCAATTCCAGCCAGGCTATATCTGAGTCATAATAGTCATTTGAGAGGAAAGCATCAGCCTTGCTATGTAACAGTCTCTTCAAACTACAAAATGATGAATTGATTAGAAAGGTCATACAATAAGATACATATAAATTGAAGCTAAAAGATTTAGTAAACGCTATACCTAGGATAACTGGTCAAATCCCCTGCTTTATGCAATAATTCAGCAGCTTTTGCAAGAAGGGCAGAATATTCTTTAGAGTAAGGAACGATATGGAGGTCGCTGGTATTACTGGAATCAGAGTCATTACGCCTTCTAATAACACTGAAAAAGCCCGTTGCATCCTTCTTTTCTTTTTCCGAAAGTCCTTTAATCCATAATTCAAATTCCTGCCACAACAAAGAGAATGGTTAGTCTTATGTAGATAGGGTAGTTGGGTAACTAGTCAAAATGGATCCTTTTTTAGTACGAGTCTGGTTGATCCATGATATTTTGGATTTTTGTCCATCTTTTTCACTTTTTAGTTTTTCTTAACAGCCTTTTTAACTTTTAACTAATGCAGTAAAATTATTACAAAAATAATATTTTTACAATCAATATAATCTACACATCCGAACAAAGCTATTTAGGAGGTTGTATACATTATGCACACTCTAAGGAACTTTCAGCCGTTTGACCCATTTGACATGTGTCATTTTATATTGAACGAGCTTCATTGACCTAATTGATTCGCTTAAGACTAAAAAGAACCCAAATAAACTTGTCAGAAATTGCCACCTTTAGTTTTAAGAACATAAGAACATTTGCCACATAACTCAATTAGCTGGAATAAATAACTTGCTAGACACAACTAATGAGAAAGAAAGCATCTACCGTTTTATCCATATCTGGAGGGTAGAAGTTGGCACTGGGTGGTTTTGTAATGGGAAATGCAGCTTTATATTCAAGACCTTTCCAGCCACACACCGGCTTTGTTGCTTCTGGAAGCAACTTCACAGCAGAGTCCGCAGTTGTCAAAAATGCCTCATTTTCATCAAGAAGCGACCTGTGAAAAGATGTATTTCCCAAGTAAATGAGCAACCCTTTTTCGTTAACTATAACATATTACAAACTAGCTGATTTATAATACTTCAGGAGTGGGATCTTACCATGGAGTCTTATTTATCAAATAGTACTTCCATTTTAACAAGTCCAACTCAGATACTTGACCACGCTTGTTTAACCATTCCCTTAAAGATGAATTGCTGTGCCAAACCTGATTTACAGATAAATGGAGAATATAGATGAGAAGAAAATGTTCCATCAAAACCGTATAGAAGCACTTAGACATATAGAAATGTTAAAGAGCGCTTTTTCTAAAATAAATAAATAGCTATCCACAAGTTGTGAATGCTCATTAAATTACACCTGCTGGTGAAAAATATCATCTATTAGTTTTGCAGCTTGAATCAGTAACGCCAGAGCTTCCTTGTCCCCCTCGGTCAGACCAGTCAACTGTCTCAGAAGATTTTAAGTAAATTCTAATGCCAATTATAACATACATCTTTGAAGGAAAATAAGTGATAGGAGGCAATTAGATAGAGATAAAAATAAAAAAAAAACAACCTCTGCAGTCAGTGAGACAGGAGCATTACGGTTGAGCTTCGTTTGCAGAAGCAAAGTCCGTGCTTCCGTGTTCTTTTGATACCTATCAAATGTTTTAAGTAACTAATAAGCCGCATAGGAAGTTAAATGTTTAATTCTTGATTTGAAATGATTCATTTCATTGAAGTGGTATTATGATGCTCGATATAAATTAACCCATACAAGTTGACGATTATTTGTGTATACATATAAGAGTGCTTATATGGTCAAAGCTGTACCTTCTGGTAATAATGTCGAATAGTTGACCATATGGTCCATTTACATTGTAGGGTGCATAATGAGGGTCTCCTTTAGCAAGTAACTGCTTGTACTCTTTAACTGATATATACGTAACAGCTGAAACTTCAGATTCCTACAACGAAAGAATTAATACCACATTGTTTTTAGATTTTGAATATAACTTTATGGATATAACGGGTCAAATCGGTCGTCCCTTTTTTGTTAGATGCTATCAGTTGCTACTCTTGTATATAAGGACTGGATAAATCATCACCTGAAGAGTAAAAGCTTCCAAGGGAATCGGGTCCAGTGTTGTCACGAGATAAACATCATCAAATTCATTGTCGATAAATGTTCCACCATTTGTAACGCTATAATCAAATGCAAAGAGACCTTCATGAATATAAAGTTTCCCAAAGAGGCAATACAATAGAAAGTGCATACATTGTTACAAGTTTCCTTATTTTTACAAAGCTAAAACTTAAAAATGCATAATGATGTTAAAGACTTTAAAGATCACAATGAAAAATTGTCATTCTTTACGATTCCATGTATCCAAACAGGTTTCTATCTTCATATTTTAAGAGAAAATTATAAAAGATATGGATTCCAATCATATAGATGGCCTACCTTTCTTGCAGGAAAACAAATAGCAATTCAAAGGCATCGTTCGGGAGGGTTACACCAAGCTCTTCTTGAAGCTCTCTCCTGCAACCATATAAAATATCATATATTTATTATTGAGAACAATGAAACTTTTATAGAGTATAAAACCCTTATGAATATACATTCTCATTCAAAGAACTACGTGTCTCAATTAGGTGTAATATAAGACATATACCTAGCAGTGATAAGAGATGTATCCCCTGCAGATACATGACCTGCACTAGATATATCCCATAATCCAGGCCATGAATCCTTGCAATCGGTACGCTTTTGTAGAAGAAGCTGTTGCGTACTTTCAGCGAAAATCCATACATGAACACCTCTGTGATAATCCCCATCTTTGTGAACAGCACTTCTGTACAAAATAAGACATCATGTTCATTATCAAACTCAAATAGAACAACTTCTAATCCCTAAACTCAAAAGAACTACTTCAAAGTTTTGACATTAGCAAAAGAGTCCATATTTTGACATTTACGGTCAACATAAACAAAGAGCAATAAACACAACGATCCCATGAAACTTCATATCCAACAAAATATGAACTGTTCAACTGTTCAAGAGCTTAAAAATTTACCCAAAATAATTATGAAAAAAATATATAAAAATGTAAATGTACCACAAAATACTGTTAAACCAGTGTTTGAAAAAAAAAAAAAGGGTCAAACCTATAAAATCTAAAAAGTCAAACTTGACAACAAACAATCTGTTCCTGTTCCACCCCAAAACTCAAATCACATGTACCAGGGTGGTCACCACCCCACCCTCAACTAAGAAATTTCTTTGTAAAATTTTATTTTTTATACTAAGCCCCAACAAAAAAATCTCAAAAAACTAGGCCCCAACCCCATTTAAGGTAAAAAAAATTCCAGGCCCCCATCTTAAAGAAATCCTGAATCCGCCACTAACTTAATCTATGTATGACATATATGTGGCTATATTCAAATATATATGATAAAAAGGCTTAAAAATAAAATACATACACAAAATATATAATATTTTTGCAAGAAAAGTGACCTGGGTTTAGAGATGCCAGTTTTGAGACCAGTTTTAGTGAGGATGTCAAAATGTTCTTCTTTCTCATTCTCATTGACATTTGCCATTTTCTTTTTGAACTTTGGTTCTTGTTTGATTAACTTCAAGTCTTCAACAGAGTAAAGTCTTTTGTTTTGTTTTTTTATTAATGCATGCAGTGTACTATATCACTGTATATGGTAGGTACTTCACTGGATTCCTTTTTTTTTTTTTTTAAATAAAAATTTAGTCATCTCTTTTATAAAACTAACAACCTTAACATGCTTTTCTCATTGTAACAACCTATTCAAATATTTAAAAAAATTGCTTTTCTCATTTCCTGTTGTCAATGTCATTGTATTTTCCTTTTTAGCAACATTTTTTTATATATTACTCCTTCCATTACAATTTTCTAATTTAAATGTCACTTTTAATTATGGAGTTTTTTTCTTCAACTTTAATTGTATATAATTTTTTATGTTTTAGATAATACTTAATGAAAATTATATCAATGCAAATATATTTAAAACTCAATGCATTCATATATGTTACATCAAGTAGTACTAGAAATAATACCCGCGCAATGCGCGATTGTTGATGGTTGAAGTTAAAAAGTGATGGTGTCCGGCAATCGGCGA
>JAOXNX010000028.1:17062181-17064681 GCA_028566075.1 Solidago caesia
GTCAAGTTCAAAGGACTAAATGTACACTATTTTTCATGCAAGAATGATAAGGAAGTATAATTAGTGAATTAGAAAAACAATAATTTCATTATCAAAATGGACAGATCAGTAACAAATCTGACAAATTAAATATTTCAAAAATCATTAGTGAGTGATATATTTCAGAAAGTACATTAGTATTTATGCTTTTAATTATTTACATCTCTTATATGGTGTAAGAAAACAAGATTTGATTATAGGCCCCGGTGAAAAATGTGAGCATGGGTCCATTCACTAGTTCTAGTGCAATACCAGCTTTTTAAATCTGCCTTAAGATCCATTTGATTTCCTTCCAATACAATAAATTCTAAATATAGAAAAAGGGAATCTTCACGTTAGGCAAAGATACAATGAATGTGGAGTGCTTAAGATGAACAAAAAAACATTTAACATAAGCCTCATAAGGTACTATAATCCATCAAACAAATACGTTACTAATTACTAAAAAGTTGGTTATTTTACAAATAGTTAGGTAAATGGAGTGTTCGAGTACCAGAAACGGTAAGAAATAGCATGAATGAATGAACCTAATTTACTATAACAATCGTCAAATATGAGCAAAAGTAAGTAATCTTCAAGTAATAAAAAAAAAGGCCAAACCAATAGCCAGTTTTCCAATCCCCTCTCCTTTCCATAAAAGTCCAAGATTTACATAAATGTCCTAATAAATCACCAAAGGACTCAATGTATCTACACACAATACTTCTTATGGCCAAGAAACTTGAAATTCTTGGCACCACATCACACCATCTTTTAATACTACTTTCAAGAATACACATAAAAAGATTAACTATGGAAGGAAAGAAAGTATGGACCACATAAAAAGATAATCTTTTTTCTAGGAATATGTCATTTTTCTTTTGCTCTTAGCCAATTATTTTTAAAGATAAAGTAAAGTTCATTAAAGAAAGTCACACCTTAGCAAGGGATATGTCTTTGTCTTTAGACTGGAAAGATATCTCTTGTGTAAAATTTGCTCTTGCAGCAGTCAGTGCCTGAAATTTTTCATAAAATCCAAATTTTGAATCATAGAATTTACACAAAAAACATGAAAAATACTAATTGGCTGAATTTAATAGCAGAAATTCATAAATAGTATTAAAATATTTTTATCAAAATATATTAATACCTCTGTGTAGAATTTGGGAGCAGAAAAGGCACTAGCTTTCATAGGAGCAGCTGTTGCTATTGGTGAAACAGACTTCTTTTTTAGTTTGATCATGGTGGTCGATTTCTTGGATTTCTTATCAAGTTTCCAATCAAGTCCAGACCTGATTATGAAAATTAACAACAAATCCATGTCAAAAATGCAAACTTTATTCAAGCATCTCAAAGCCCATATCCAAAGCTTGCAACTTTAATTATAAAAAAAAAAAAAAGTGAGCCATATGCTAAATTGTTTAACCCATATCAAAAATGCAAATTTATTCAAGAATATCAAAATTCAAGCCAAAGTTTATAACTTTAATCAAAAAGAAAGTGACCCATACGCTATATTCTTGAACCCATGTCAAAAATGCAAAATTTACTCAAAAATCTCAAAACTCTTATCCAAAGTTTGCAATTTTAATCAAAAAGAAAGTGACCCATATACTAAATTCTTGTAATATGAACACCAAGTTAAAAAAAATTACCTGAAAATAGGCTGATTAGCCCCAGATAATGAAGCAAGCAACATACTTTTTTCAAGAAAGTGTAGAAAGATTCAAACTTGACAAGAAACAAGTGATGAAACACAAGAAAAACTGATAAAATTTAATTTTATTTTTATCAATTTAATTGCATTTTTCAGTGAAAAAATGAGTAATAATGGAGTTACAAGAAGGGTTAGAGGAAGAAGATGATGAAGCAGTCATCAAATTAGTAAAAATCCCAAAAGACATGAAAGATGTAAAAAAGGAAGTGTGGTAGTAAAATTTGTAACTGTTTCTTGAAAATTTAGAAGTATTGCCAAGATCCATTGATGGTTACTTTCTCTACTATTTATTTCTTTTTAAATAGCTTTCTCACTCTATATAGATATACATATAGAGAGAGAAAGTGAAAAAAGGATGAAGTTTTGATGATGATGATGAGCAGAAGTTGGTTTCTTTGGGTTTCATTGTGATGATAAATTCATTGCAATTTATAAGGTGGTGGTTGAGAGTGTCATAGAGATTGACTAAAAAATGACCAAAGTTTGAGTATCGGATTAATGATAATCAATAGATAGATTCATAATATTGTATGAAAGTATAGATATAGATATTTCGTTTTGTTTTGGTAAACATGGATGGTAGATAAAAAGGTTGAAGGGATGGGGGTGATCGGGTATGAATCATGCTAAAAAAACAATAAATATTGTATGAAAGTATAGATATAGATATTTTGTTTTGTTTTGGTAAACTTTATAGAGTTTGGAAATAAGAATCTAAAACATATTTATGTGCTTCTTTTTGTATCAAATAAAATTGAGTCATAT
>JAOXNX010000028.1:17069681-17073136 GCA_028566075.1 Solidago caesia
CAAATGAAAACCCATTATTTGTTATAAATAAAAATTAATGGGTTAGTTATGGTATGAACCCCTTAACATGTTTATATTCTCTAATCAGTAATCTCATTTTTTTCTTTTTCTTTTTGACGTCCTAACGTTAACCTTTGACTTCACTTTGCAGTGCTACAGCTGGTGGTATCCTCGATAGAGCTATTGAAGCAGAAAACATAAAGCATGGAGATTACTTGAGACTGGTAAAGTTACGATATAATTATTTGTTTCTTTTGTTGAATCTTTGATATAAGAACACGGCTGACATAAATGGTATTTGAGCAGGAGCATATAGAGGGGTACCTTGAATTGTCAACGAAAACATATTTCACCAATGCCGTTGCTTTATGGGATGCAGATTTTTGTGTAAATGTTGATGACGATGTACATGTAAATATAGATAAACTATATGGATAAGATATACTGTGAATGAAAGTTGGAAATTATGTCGCATTCACCTAGAATGGGGTTGATTTGAGTTATTTTATTTCTCACAAGAGGTATGGGGGAAATCAAAGAGTTGGCTGAATGGAACAGGTTAAATGGGTGAATTGGGCTGAAAGTCTTTCAAGTGTATTAAAATTGCATGCCACCTCTTAAATCACTCCATTGATATCTTATATTATTATTGTTGTAGACATGTAGTAGTATTGTTTTTTAGTAAGTTGAGTCAATTTTTATATTGTTTATAATTCAAATAAAAGGAGAAGTGTTTGCGGTTGAGTTCAACTGACCTGAACTGTTTTGACGTGAATTTGAAGTAATTGTTGTGATCCATCATCCAACCTGCTTGACCCGACTTGTTTTGACAGCTACATTTGGAGCAACACTGTATACATTGGATGCATGAAGTCTGGTCATGTGCTCGCTCTAAAAACAAATACTAGTTCAACTTCTTCTCATAATAATAATAATAATAATAATAATAATAATAATAATAATAATAATAATAATAATAATAATAATAATAATAAGTGGCTATCTAGATCCATGATGTTGCAAAGGAACAACGTTAGTGATAGAGAAAACGACATTGATTCTCCTTCTTATCTATTACTAGGTTAGAACCCGTGCGATGCACGGTTTCTTAAAAATGACATAAGTTATTAAAGTAAATGATTAAACTGGCATAACAATAAATATAATACAAATGATTAAAAAAAAAAAGTAAAATAAGAAATAAAATGTTAAAAGACATAGGTAGTAAACAAATAATATACGTATGTAACAAAGTTACAACAAAAAAAAGTTTCCATTGATACCATAATATGGAAAGGTGTTCATATATTGGAGTGAAATACAAAATCTAGATTAGATGGGTATGAAAAAAACTCGAACATATTAAGATGATAGCTCATTACTTAGAGCATTCCTAAACTCACGTTAAAATGTTTTTTCTTTTTTGGAGCATATTTGATTCTTGTTAATTTTTATATTTAAACTCCATTTCATCGTCGATACATAAATACTACGTTTTAAGCCGGCTGACTATGATAATAACATAAAACTTATTATAATAATCTAATAATCTTTCAAATTTAAACATTTAAATTCAATCATTTATTTAAGCTATCAAATCCAATTATTTAAACATTCAAATTCAAATATACAAATTGGTTTTAAAAATAAAAAATATCCAAATTATTTAGAAATTAACAAGTAAGCCAAAATATTTACCACATAGGATAAATGATGACTCGGTATATCTCATTAAAGTCCATGTAAAAATGAGCTACTCACTAAGTGATAGGCAAATATATATAGATATATACACACACCAGAGTGTTGGATAACAAAAAAAAAGAAAAAAAGAGAGAGATAAATCTTAATGTTATTTTGTATACCTTGATTATGGAATGTATAAATGACGAACATGAAACGTGTATTTGATAAAGATTATTTGTAAGCACAATCAATAATGAGTAAACTTGGTACATTAAATATGAATAGTACCGACCGGTTTGTATGAGCAACAACCTTCAAGCTCATTAATTTCAAAATATAAAAGCTTCGATTATATAGAAAATGAAGAAATGCAAAGTTTGATTTGTGATAATCAAGGCACTGGTTATATTACAATAAATAGATGAAAATACATTTTGAACTATCAATTTTTTTTTCCATACATATAAAATTGATTTAACCAAACACCACATTTTAAGGAATGTAAAATTCTTATTGAAAAATCATGATTTCGGTAACGATAATCAAAACAACAACGATGATATCTTCAACTTCAACGATCACGAAACAGTAAGTCTTCAACATAAGCTAAGACTGGCCGGAGTGAAGCGGATTCTCACCTGAAGCCATCCCATGCCTCCCCGCTACATGGCCCAAAGGGGCGTTCTGAGCCAAAAAAAACCTCTCCATGGCAAGGATATGACGCCCTCTTTAATCACAAAACACTTTGTGTTTTTATTAATTACGCAGTACACACTACACAAATATATATATATATATAGGTTCTGGTTAAAATAAAACAAGTATTAAAGTAAAACAAATAAAACAATCACATTCTCTTAACTGAAAAACATTGTGCATCATGAAAATCTCCGTGCATCGTTGTGTATACTTGTGTTCTATGAATCTTCGTGCATCGGTTTTATCATGATCCAATGATCAAGATCTTATATTATTTGTTTTACTTTAATACTTATTTTACAATAACCAACCCCTATATATCTATATCTATATTCCCTTATAAAAGGAAATCCACCCCCAAAAATCTCAAAAAAAAAAGAATTAAACTACCAAAACTATCCCTCACTTTTTAATTGTATTCTATCCCTGTATCTCTATCTACCAAAACTACCCCTGAATCTCTCCAACACCCGCTTCACACACCAAAAGACCCATAGACACACAAAAAAATAAAAAAAAGGTGGCATATTTTTGAGCCATAGACACACAAAAAAAAAAATAAGTGGACGAGACTGTTTGAGCCCCAATTTTTGTGGCATATTCACTATGATCAAATTTTGAGGCTAAAGTAGAGAAATTGAGCCTTTATTTGATTATAGATCAACTGTTGGTATCTGTTTATATCAATATGTTTGTATCGATGTATTTCATAAATGTAGTTGTCGGGTTTCTTTTTTTTTTTATATATATATATAAATTTCACAAAATTAACAAGAAAGGCACAAGGGTGTTGCTTTAGCTTCTCCTTTATCTATTTCACTTAACAATTGACCGTGTTTTTTGTATTTGTTTATACCAATTATCACCTTAGTATTAGCATTTAGCTGCTTCTCTTAAGGTTCAATGAGCCTTTGTTTTGTTGAGCAACTTTTTCCTCTAAATGTATGGCAATAATGAGTGATTCATGATTACGGTCAAGGCGGTAATTAGGACTCAAAATTTGACACAGTTAAAAGTTAATGTTTTTATACATGCATTTATGATTGCTTCATTTGGAGTTTTATTCGAAT
>JAOXNX010000028.1:17093309-17104390 GCA_028566075.1 Solidago caesia
ATGATATCAATAGACAAACAGGTAAAACACTTTCGTCAATGTTTCAGTATTACATTCTTTTATTTTGGTTTTAATTACATTCTTTACAATTGAATTTACCGGGTTTTTTTCCATATATTTTACATTTGAATTTAAAACGTCTTTTGAGTTACGCATATTTAATATTATCTTGAAAATATCGTAAACATCCCGTGTATTTGACACGGGCTGAAATCTAGTATTATCTAATTGATAATGATAATAATATAAAACAATATTAACAAATTGATAATAAGACTTTGCTACTAATAAAGGGAACTAGGGAAGTGATAAATCCACAACAATGTTTAGTCATCCACAACAATGCATGCTTTATATAGTTGTATACTGTGTAATGTAATATGTACATTTGTTGTAGATGGCTAAAATGTGTTGTAAATTTATCACTAACCACTAATAAATGATCATCATAACAAATATACGTTTATTATCAAGTTGATTTCAAACAGTTAATATTGGGGTTGTAAGTTGGAACTATGTATGATGTTAAAAGAAAAATTGGTTTGAACTATGCATATATGGCATAACGTACTCACTTTGATAGAAACTAAAATTGAAACTGATGAAATTTTGTCATTTCAGGTTATTCAAGAATAACGAATCTTTGATTTTGATGTACATGGTATAATCGAATTTTCCTGTGACTGTTTTTAAACTATTTTTTTTAACCATATCAAGACGTTTACTTAAAATATCTAAACTTGAGATCTCGTATAAGAATGAAGATGTCTGACCATTTAGCCTTATTAAAAATGGCTGAGTGGTCGACTCATTTTGATGGAAGTGTTGTTAAAAAAACAAATCATATAATTACGAGTTTAATTTGGTACCACAGGAAAAATGGTCCGTGAGCAAACAAATTTCCGTATGAAGACAAAGAGCCATACGAAAATCAATGGGGGTGGGGTGGGGGTATATTTATTTACTTTCAAAAACAATAGCAATAACAATTATAAATAAAACAACACGACGAGAATACGAATATTGGTAAGTGGAAACCCAAGTTGTTTGATGACCAGAATAATGTCATTCATTTAAATAACTACATATATATGGTCTATGAAGACCGCACGCACAATCCGTAATTAACATGTGCCCTAAGAACACCGTTATATGATCCTATTAAAAAATAATGTCTGATACATTGAATGATGCAATCTCTCTCAAAGAAGGCATTATATTACATTAATAGATTTTAACCTGTCCGTTGCACGTGTTGTTTTTAGAGCCGTGTATGCACACGTGTTTTTAAGCATAAAATAAATAGTAGCATAAAAACAATTTATCGTTTGAAATATGTTAAGTACTTTAAGATAAGCTGGTGAATAAATCGTAAAGTAATAAAACAAAATAAAATGAATTTAGACATAACAAAAAAAGTAGATATTAGAAGTACTAAAATGAAATTTTGTATTTGAGTGATTAAATATGATACAGGATTTGTAGAGCGATAATACATGTTTTTCTTGAAAGGATGAGTAAATAAAAACTTGCAAATTTACAGAACTTGCATCGACCATAGCATGGGCATGCCTATTAAATTGATTCTAAATTTGCAATACATACTATCGATCCTAATAGGTACTAGAGTAAGGTTAAATCTAGCTCGTCATCCATATATATATGCACCAAATGAAGTATCACTAAAGACAATCACCTTGTAGAAAACAGTTGAAAACCATCCTCGATCTTGACACCTATAAGAGGCCGGTAACCCATCAAAACCTCAAACTACACACATAAGCAAATACAGTTGGTTGGTTAGATACCACATGGTGCATATGAACACCAAATGACCACTATTGACACGATATGATCGGTCTCGAACCCTTTATTAATTAAGCTGTGATCCTTATTACAATGACTCTTGACAAATTAACACCTCGTAAAGGATTCAGCCGTAAAAATTCATCTTTAAATTCGATAACGAACACTTACAAGACATTGAAAAAGATTTTAGCCGTAAAATAAATAAATCTTTACAGAAAAAGTGTAACTTTTATTATTTAAACGTCAAATTTGGGTTTAGTGACATTGCCACTTCATATACCCATCTTTAATTCCAGAGAAAACCTGATAATATCCAAGGAAACCCCTGTCTCCAATCTAAGGAGCATTTTTGCTCACACCCAGTTTTGAACCCAATACTTTAAAGTCTCAAGTTCCCCCGAGTACCAATATCCAAGTTTAACTTATTAGAAGGCTTTAGATCGATCATTAGTCAGCTTAACGTTTTCATCAAACGGATATGTAACATTCAAATAACTGTAGTATACTTTTCTTTTTCCGAAAGGGAGTACGTAACTCTTAGCTAGGTTCATAATTCATACCAATTATACACTGCAACATATTAGTAAATAACATAAGTTTTATTTTTATTTCAACATGGGAGATAACTTAATTATTTCATTTGACACATGACTATTTTGTCTTAAACATACATACATGATACATGTCTTCTTTTAGAAGTTCACTAAAAATAGAAAATTAATGCACGTACGTACACCATATATTCAACAAATTTTCGTCATCTTTTTTCTAGACCTTTTGTATATATTCTGTATTTTGTGGCGATCGAAGTGATCAATGCTAGCAATAGTGTGGCAACACATTCTCGGTATCAATCTCTTGGAACTGGTCTTTGTCGTAAAACCAATCTCCAACTCCATCTGCAATGGTCTGCAACGTATTTCAGTACAAAAAAAAGGACAAGAAATATTAGTTTTTTGTTTATTAAGATATATACGCGAGCTAGCTGGGCATGTACAACCCACATGCTGTACGTACTATATAAGGTTGTGGATTAAAATTTCATATATATATAGAAAACATTTTACCTTATCCTCTAATTTTGTAGATCCAAACCATGCCGATTCAGTTTCAGCTTGGCAATGAGTGTAGCACGTGTTGATAAACATCCCTTTGGATGAACTCTTACCACCGGCTGAAACCGCTCCTAGAAAATCTGACCGGAAATCTGAAGTATGGAAAGGAAAAACAAAAGCCTTAATGACGCAATTTGAACATGAAAAAGCCTAGCTACTCTTGATAGATTGCTTCAACATCCCCAATGAGTTTTTACCCATTTTTATTTAGCCGAGTAGGATAAATAAGTAAAAGCGTTACATCAAGAAGGATCACCTTCTAGTCGTTGTAGTTGGGTTGTTGAGCATTCATTCAAACTAGTCGTACACTTGGTGTACTCGCCACTGGGATCGGCTTCATATGTTGCAAAGATGTAGCGTACCTAATTTTATTAAAGTTATAACAATTCAAAGAGAATTAATTAATGAGAAACAACGCGCGTATCATGTATGATCGAATGTCATGAACTAATTAAGGATGAAGAACTGACCTGCCATGTATCATAGGCCGAGTTCAGTATGAATATAGGCGTATTAATATAAGGCATAGCGAATTGAGGGTAGAAACACTACAAATGCCATTTGAATTTGATAGATTAGTAACAGTTTGAACCGAACTAGAATACGGAAGACGATGATCAATGACCAATTTACAAGAATACGGGAGCTTAGTAGCTTACTAAAGAAGCTTTCATTTGTGAAGTACATCCGGAAGGTAAAGCATTTGCCGATCCCTACAACCATAGCAAGTCTACTTTGTTAGTATAGACATTTACGTGGATTCTCTAAAAGTTAAGTGGGGAGGAACTTAAAAGAAGGGCTTTCGGTTTTTTTCACCCCGTTTTGTGGTCTTGCAGCTATTTAAATCAATAAGAATATAAAATATACGGAGTATATAATATAAGACTTTTTTAGAAGAAAGATTATATGTCCACTCCTAGTTCCGGATTACAAGATGGTTAGAGGAGAAAAATATTTTAAAAATACAATGGTTAAATAAAACGTAAAGTTATACTTACCGGGGTAAAACAACCCTTTACCAAAAAAAAAAAAAAACCCGTAAAGTTGTCATATGAATTAT
This sequence comes from Solidago caesia, assembly GCA_028566075.1. NCBI lineage: Eukaryota > Viridiplantae > Streptophyta > Magnoliopsida > Asterales > Asteraceae > Solidago > Solidago caesia. Next base: position 17,097,294 of record JAOXNX010000028.1, read on the forward strand.
GAAACTAAAGCAGGTGGTTATTTTAGGCTAAGAAAAATCTACTTGTAAATGGCACATATATAATCGTCCATTGAACATATTAGCAACGCCGTTATACCACCTAGGCTACTTAACGATGTTCCAATAACAGAATGGTGAAAAGGGACAGAAAGCGAAAATAAATTGGTTTTATATGGAAGAAAAAGTAGGTTGTAACATAAAGAATAAAATCAAAAGTGGGTTATTATTTTATACGATAAACTCTAAAAAAAAAGGATAGACTTAGTTAATAGAATGGAGGGAAAATATGCTAAGAAATATTATCTTTCTTTATCAAAAAGAAAATAAAAGATAAACTTGTGATTGAAGAAGACTATTTGTATATGTAAAAGAGAGAGACAGAGATAGAGAAAAAGTACATGTAGTGTAACGACTTTATCGTAGGTTTCTTCAAAATGGTATCCTCCTGAGACGTCTTTTCTGTTTATAGAGTACGTACATACTTTTGTATTAGAATTATAATCTTTTTTTTGCCGAATGTTTGTACGTGAAAACAAAGTCATGAATTGAAGTCTTTTTCATCTACAACAAATGGTGTTTTGTATCACATTAGCATACCATGGCACAATAACGCTACGGACTATGTTGTTCCCCTGTTCGGTTCTTAGATTGGTCGGGGTGGTCAGTTTGGCATCACTTGTTTACTACTTAGGGGGTGATTTGGAACCGTAACGACTGAAACCAAAGTTTATACAAATTCAAGCCAAACAACGAATATGAATTTGGTTTGGTTTCAGTTTAAATTAAAAAAAAAAGAGCCCTGAATATGAATATGCAATTCCTCCACCCCAAGTCACCAACCCCCGGATGTGCTCTATTTTAGATCACCGAAGATGCACAAATTTAGTTAAATAACAAACATGTTTAAGTTTTTTAAACTATGACGAACTTAAATTTAGTTTAACGGGCTTGATCAATTACCCAAGGACCTTGGTCTTAATAAAGTTTTGAGTTCCGGTCCCATGATGGACAAGTTTATTATAAATATTGTGTGAATTATGTGTGATTATGTAATTATTTTGCCTTTAGAATTTTTATTTATTATTTATTTTTATTTGAGAGAAAAACATAGTGTATAGGAATATGCGACTTCAAGCGACACTAATTATAGTTCTTTTAATTTAATTTTGTTGGGTCTTAATTCGGTTTTGGTTTCGTTGGAATTTCAAGATAACCGAGATAAAATTTTTTTTACCAACTATATGATAATCCCTTGCTAACTTTGTGGATTAGCAATTGCAAAATTAAAAGTAAAATAAAATGAAGTAATTAATCCGTTGCCGGTAGAAATACAAATTAACAGGATTGGCTTACGCATGAGCAAAATAACCGCCATCAGCAACACATTTTACTCGAGTACTTTCTGGGAAGTATCCCCGAAACTTGTCACAATTCAATATTGATGCCAAACCACCAGCTGAACAGCCAGACAGAATTGCCTATTTACAATCTTTTGTTAGATTTGGTAACAGATAACAAATATAATATTAAGTTCAATAAACTAAAGAGATGAGCTATTATCGCCGTTATGTGCTTGTTGTGATAAGACCATAACGTCGATTTTAGCATATCATCCGATCAGTTTGTTGATTAAACAAACCGATATCTAGTTATTTCATATTAGTATATTTTAAAAAGAGGGTTAATTGTCTTACATTTTGTGCATTGTTCATTCCATTGCTCATGAGCTCCTCGACAATAACTTTGAAGATCCTTGCACCTCTAAAGTAAAGGTTGTTGTCCTGTATATATATATGTTGGGTTACAAAATTAGATTTATATATATATACTTAGATATTCTGGTTCTTAAAATAAAAAAAATGATTTACTATACTTACTGAATCGACTTCTTCGACATCACCGGTAAATGAAGCCCCGTCACAATATCTCATGTAGACCCTATTCCAGTTATAGAAGCCTGAAAAATCAAACCATTTTGATGTTAAACACACACACACACTAGTTGAAACTCTAAATCCGGATTTCATTTGATTATGTATATTTCGCAATTAAAATGAAGTTAATTGGGTTAACAAGATCGATATGAAATAAGTGTGTATTTTGATTTCGTACGTACGTGGATTCACTTCGTATTTATTGCTCAAAATCCCATAGAAGCCCAACACTGGCATCAACTTGGATGATCCCAGTCCATCTTGGGCGGTTTTTCTCTTAACACAATCTTCTACAGAATCGCACCATCCTCCTCCCTGGCGCATATATATCACACGTTACATATATGTTTTATGATGTCGAGCTTAATTATCTCTAATCTAATGGCCGGATATATATGTACATACAAACTTACAGTTTCTATACTTTTATTGTGCAAAAAACTTATACTAGTAATACTTGGTGCACTTTTTTAAACAAATTACTGAATTAGACATAGTAATGCACATAACTAATAATAAGATTGTTAGATTCAACACGTCTTATATTGTTTTTTTAACGGCACCATCAAAAGATGAGGGCCTTTTCAAACCAAGATATATAGTTGGTTGTCTTAACCGGGACTCAATATTACATGCATCCAATGCTGTATAGGTATTCAAGGAAAAACCACTAAAAACCCCCCGCACACCTTAAAATGGTTGTTTATTATATGGTTTCTAAGTTTTGAACTTTCTGTTATGAGATATAGTAATCGATCCAGATCGACAGCTTGAACAAACCTGTATATGAACCAACCAATTGTTTACGCCATCTCCGAATCCCCTATCGAGTTGATATGCTGGTGGGCTTCCATCCAAACAAACTGCAAATACCATCAACATAACTCATTTTTCTTCATTAAACTTTCTATTACTAGAAATATAAATATCGATAAAAAAAAATGTAATGCATGTATAATACTAAATGGACAAGTACGTACCTGCTCCTTTGTCGACAGCACTCTCTATAATGGTAATATCAACTCCCTCCAAACTTCCTATATTTAGAAAGAATATTACAAATGCTATTACTATGCATTTAAGACACTGATCTTTTGATTGTACTTTAACCATTTTTCACTTATTTGGTATGTTTCTATACACAATGTGTATATGTGTGTGTAAAATATATAGGATTTGTTTCTAAAAGCTCAGCAACGTACGTTGTCAAACGTATGAAATGGGTCAAGTGAATGGGTCAAGTGAATGTGATGTGTTGAAGTATTTATTGGGAACTTTGGATAAGTTGTGTCACTTTTGGTCCTTATGACATGAAAAGTTATATATGATCCACTTGAGTTTGGATTTATGTCATTGACAACTTCTTAGGTTTGAATTGGTCTTGTGTTAATATTAATTGTATGACTTTATATTACAACTTCATATCCTTTTATTCTAGTTTAATTTAGTTTTGTTTGTTGTTAACTTTTTAACCTTCAAATGGTTGTATGATATAAATTTCTAATACATTTTTGAATTAATTTTTTTATATAAATATCTATTTTTAAATGAGCTTTAATATATTTTGGGATATATATTAATGTTTTGGTTAAAATAAAACAAGTATTAAAGTAAAACAAATAAAACAATAATTTTTCTCTTAATTGAAAATCGTTGTGCATCATGAAAATCTTCGTGCATCAATCTATATACTAGTATTCTATGAATCTTCGTGCATCAATTTTATCATGATCCAATGGTCAAGATCTTATATTATTTGTTTTACTTTAATACTTGTTTTACAATAACCACTCCCTATATATTAATTATAAGCTTAACATAATTGGTATCCTGCTCGATCAATAGTAAGGGAATACGTGTTATGATACAAATACGACAATAACACATAGACTATATAGTTTTAAAATTTTATGACTATCGATCATTCCAATTAGAAAGATTTATGCAATAGTACATAGTGGACTGATTTTATATTTTCACAATTAACGAATTATCAATTACTTTATGAATACAGAAACACAATGTTAAAGAAAAAATAAATACACATATATGTACTAATATATATGTATATACACCAGGGGTCAAAGAGTAAAAATATATGGCATATATATAAAGATATTACCAAATTCACAATAGTTAGGGGCCAAAAGATCGAAGAATATTTAATAAACAAAAACCCAAAAAAAGGGAACAATCCAAGATGTGTAACACGTTAGAAAAGAGCTCATGTGTCAATCTTAGAATATGCCGTGTATGCAATTTTAGAAGTAACCCATAATCATGATTTAGTGGTGCATATAGATATAAATATAGTTTTTTAGTAGTGCATATAGATGACTCGTTTGACTGCTTTTTTCTGTTTTTGCAATGTGACTACAATAACAACATCAAAATACATTCTAAGTAACAAATTAGCTATATCAACATCTTGGTGGAATACATATTCATCTTCTACTATACTTAGAATATGGTGGTTTAATGGATGTTTAAATGGTCACTAAAACAAGATAATGTGTAGTAACCACATTTTATGCTCTTAATGCTTTCTCCATTAACACGATGTAACCTCTTTTTTTATTTCCAGAATATATAATTACTACCATTAGTTAATTAGACGCACCATTAATTTACCCAAAATTTAAAAAGAAAAATAATAAATCATTGTTTGATAAATTCCTAAGTACTACTATACACTTGTTTGTTCAAAAAATATTATGGACAAGCTATGTGTATTTAATTATTGTGATAATTCCTACCAAATTTAATCAATCAAGTTTTATTAACGAAAAAGGTTTGATTATTTGAACATTTGTTCGAATTTCAACCCCTTCACACGTAAAAGCTTACCATGAGGCTTGGGGGTGCGATGAGGATATATGTGCATCAAACATTATGATAACTATTTGAGTACAAGTATGAATATGAATTCAAATTGTTGTTAATGCATATCTTTTTGTCGATGTTGTTGTTGTTACGTCATGATAAGTATTTGATGTTACATAAATCCGCAAAATCCCACATTTGGCCTTTTCTTGTCTAGATCGATTTCTCAAAATATAGGACATATATAGATATGTCATTCCATGCAAGCAATTAAAAAGTTTAACAACTTTGAGGTTAGTTTGATCTCTTTAACCACATGATAACTTCTTGTCAATATATCACTTCGTTCTTAAGTTAAGAAATCCTAATGTTAAAAGTTAAGATAAGTAAGAGCGACATGTATATGAAACAACGTCCCTTGACGCCATCTCCAAATCCTTTATCATGTCATATGTCTCCGATGTGCTCTAAATGGATTGCACCTCCAACAAAACACATCATTTTTCTTTTTCTTTCTAAATCTAGGAGTTTTTATTATCAGGAATACGTACGAAAACGGGTATGGAAATTAAGTGCAATGAAGCAATACATATCTATACATTACAACTTGATAGATGATTATCGTCTGAGGTATGTACGTGTTGTCCCAATCCTATATCGGATTAGGATCCCCTCAAGTTGGAAGGGTCAAGTTAGAGGGATCCCAACCTTTAGATTAAAATCAAGGTCATGATTCAAAGATGATCATTGAATCATGACCCTTGATTTTAATCTAAGGGTTGAAATTTTTTCAACTTGACCAGTCAAGTTAGAGGAACTTGAGAGGATCCTAATCTTCCTATATCAGACACAAATTGGTTGTTCCCAATTTTAGAAGTTCCTTTTTATTCAACATGAAAACTCCCAACTACTAGCACAAAGCTGTATATGAACCAACCAACCAGTCGCTTATGCCATCTCTCAGTCCTTTATCATGCTGCTATACATGTGGCCTTGCATAGAAACAAATATATTACATCTCCAACTAAAGTTATCTCTTTATAAATTTGGATTTCGTTAAATTGAAAGTATGAAGATAAAGATGAGAAACAAGCATATGTACAAAGATGACTTAATTGGTCATAAAGATATTCAAGATGGGAAGTGATATTCATACACAATTCTTGATTTATTTACCACAAACATGTTTTACTGGCTTGTACAGTATGTTTTGAAAGTTATACTGTGTAATAAATATATTAATATTTGTGATACGAATATCACTTTCATTCAAAAAAATATATACACCAAAAAATTATGAGTTTCTAGTCCAAAATGAACAAACTTTAAAAATTGTTTGAATACATCCTAAAAAGTGAATCCATAATATGGACCACATACTCTAAATGAAACATAAGCCCAAAACAAAAGATGACTAGCATGTTTACAAAAATTATTGGACGATAATATTTATTATATGAGTAATGATACATAGGTTTAAAATCCAAAAGTTTAAACATGTCTAATCAACTCACCATTAACACATAGATTCCACCTTTTTCTTTTCTCATCTTCATCTTCAATCTTGTAATATGTCTTCGTTTCCTTTTTAAGCATGTTTGGGCCTCTGAATTTTAGTCATATGTATCATTTATTTTTATTATATTTTATATAACATCTTATAGCCGTGCACAAAATAACCGGGTACGAAATAACCGAGTACGAAAAACCGAATCCGGAACCGAAAAAAAACCGGTTCTTGAGGAACCGCCGGTTCCTAACCGGTTCCTATTTCAGGTCCAAAATCGGGTACAAAACCGGTTCCAAACCGGTTCCGGTTCTTGTCAAAAAAATCGAAAAATACCCGAGAAAATACCCAGTCAACGTTGACCAAGAACTGGTTCGGAACCAGTTCCGGTTCCTCAAGAACCGGTTTTTTTCCTGTTGATCAAGAACCGGTTCGGGTCGGTTCCGGTTCCTGTGCATGGCTAATCACTAACCATGTTTTTATGCCACTTCCATAGTTCCATGAGTGTTTTATTAATATTTACTTTTTTTTGAAAATTATTAATATTTACTATCTTGCTATTTTAAATACATATGCACCCGAAGATGTTAAAATAAGGGTAATATAACATTTCGATCGTCATTGTGCATTTAAGCGTAACGTAATGTATTTTAGATGTATAAACATGGAGAGTGATTAATTAACATATGATTTTTGTTAGTTTTATATATATATATATATAGGTGAGTTATTTTGAGAACCCATAAAAAAAAAAACAACGCGAGAACCAATCCTGGTCATTGATCTTAAATTCATAAAATTCCATCTAATTCATTAAAAAACTTTTATCTCAA
>JAOXNX010000028.1:17104490-17117456 GCA_028566075.1 Solidago caesia
CCCCCCCCCCCCTTATCAGACCCTCATCTTCACCTCATCCTCATTGCTACATAGCATTTTCTCTCTCCACTTTTATTTTACCATAAAATTATATAAACTGTTATTTTTATAAAATTAAAAACATTACAATAATTATTAAAACATACACATTGATTAAAAAAAAATACATTTCATAATTAAAATCAATACATTACCTAAAAACTAAACATTACATTAATTAAAAAAAAAACAAGCAAACCTTACATTAATTTAAAATAAAACAATTACTACCTCAACGTTGACGGTAGTTTTTCGGAAGCCTCCAAATGTGTTCAACCAAAGCATTGCGAAGCCGATGGTGCGTCGCTCTATCGCGTAATTCCCCCATCATCCGTAATTATGTATCCACCCTTTCATCCCACGAACTGGGTGGGAGAGTGGTAGCAGTTATCAACTCTTCATCAAGAGGACTAATTGTGCGGCCGTTGAACTCAACAATCATATTATGTAAAATCACACAAGTATACATTATGCGTTTTATTCTATTAACGTCGTATGGTCGTGCATGATGTTTGATGATTTGCCAATGGCCTTGAAGCACCCCAAATGCTCTTTCCACGTCCTTTCTTGCCGCTTCTTGATATCTCTTGAACTTCGCGGTCTTCGGCTCCATAGGACATTTAAAAGACTTCACAAGTATAGCCCATTCTGGATATATACCATCAACTAGATAATACTCCTTTGTAAACTGTTGCCCGTTAGCGGTGTATGGTACATGAGGAGCTCTGTTCTCGAGCAACTGGTCGAACAAATTTGATTCGTTGATGTCGTTGTTCGAACCTGCGGGACCAAAGTAAGCATGCCACAACCACAAATCATACGCGGTAACCGCTTCGAGCATGATCGTTGGATGACCTATGTCGCCTCTTGTGTAGTGTTCTTAACATGCTACCGGACAGTTTCTCCAACCCCAATGCATACAATCAATGTTTCCCCATGTTCGGAATCTAATGACATCCTATTCACATATTCAGAAAACGACTCGAGACGCTCCTCCTGGTCTAGGGGTCTAATAATAATCACTACTACAGAAATAAGTAAAGGAGACCGGTTTTAAGGGGCTTTGGAAACTAGTTTTAGAACCGATCTCTATTAAAGGGGTTTCTATTAGATTGTTAGAATCGATTTCCTTGAAAAGATATAGAAACCTCTTTTAATCAACTAACAGGTTTCTATAGTATGTTTAGACACCATTTTTATTAGTAAAACCGGTTCCTTTAGTATGGTTAGACACCATTTTTATTAGTAAAACAGGTTCCTTATATATGTATACAAACCCTCTTTTAATTAGAAACCGGTTTCCTTTCTTAATCTCGTTTTATATAGAAACCGGTTTTTGTAATGCAAATATATCAATATCAATATATATATAAAGCCTTACCAGAAATTTAAACCTGGAAAACTAAAATTTAGAAAATTCATATATTTATTAACAAATCACCCATATATCTTGATCACAATTATGAAATAGCTAAACATATATAACCCCAAGTATATAAAACATGACGATTTCAAAGAGTACTAATATATATCTTGATCTTCTAGTACATAATTTTTTTCTACTACTAATATATATCTTGATCTTCATAGAGCTTCCATCTTGCACTTTTTATTTCTGCATGTTTAGAACAATAGCACAAGTAAATCAAGGTTTCTACTAAACAATCAAAGTTACATGCAAATTGCAAAAGTAAATAAAACAACTTAGATATGCATCTATGGTGAAAGATTAAAAAATAAAAGTAAATAGTAAGTACATGTTTTGAAAGTTGTTTAAAAAAACAGCTTACTTAATGATCTAGAAACTAAGAGCTCAATATAAAGAATAAAGAAATATAAAGGAAATTAGAGCAACTTATTAGTCACAAACACACCTTGCTTATCACTAGTAACAACCATATATTGATAGATCAAAATCCATATTAAGTTCTGGCATTAAGTATTGGCTTACTTATCAACTACGCTAAATATTCAATTACAACTATTAATTTCGCTCTAATTTATGTAGTACATGAGGATAAAAAATTATTTGGTTTGTGCAAGTACAAGCAGAGACGGATCCAAGAATTTGTCTAAGTGGGGGCAAAAAAAAACTTACTTGATGATTGATAAGCATGATAAGAGCCATTTACCAGCAACAAAAGAAAGTTGTAAAACTGCAATGAAATAGCCTCAAAACAGCCATGAAATTCTGCACATTAACAATAATACAGCTTAAAAACAACAGCAAAAAAAGCTTAAAAACAGCCAATATAACAGCTACCAACAACTAATTTACTGCAAAACACAACAGCAAAAAAACAGCTTAAAATAGCCAACAAAACAGCTTCCAAACAAGCGATTTACCATCAAAACAGCAGTTAAATAGCATAAAAAACAGCAAAAGAAACAGTAGTAATACAGCAAGAAAAGATCATAAAAACAGCAAAATAGAGCACTAAAACAAAAAACTAAAGAACAACCAATATAGTAAACTTCATTAAACTAACTAAAGAACAGCCAAAAGATCCCGAGGAAGATTATTCATATCATCTACTATAATAATGCTATACATCCGCCCCTGAGTACAAGTTTAGCCGATAAGTTTAGAATTTTGTTACGCTTTACATATAAGTGGGTGCCCATGGGTCTTAGTTACTAGTATTCACAAGTAACCAAATAATCTCACAATGTTTCAAAGCTCCTGTAATTTTACTTATTGACGTTCACGAGTTCAAAAAACGATACCTATAAAGCTTAGAAGCTGCTGCCATAGATTCATCATATTTCTTGGAGCCACTAGTTATTGTTAGATCAATGTGTGTTTCATTACCAATGTAAGTCTTATCACAGGTGCTACATTTCAAAATAGACAAGATCACAGTTCTTATTAATAGAAAGAAGATATTGCACAAGAAAAGACACATTATATATATATGAGCATTTGTCTCTGTCCCATCATTCAAATTTTCTCCATCCCTACAAATCACATGCACCAGCCAACATGTTACATATGTTGGAGCCATAAATTTTTAGAAAATGTGAGAGGACAACAAGCATGTTAAGTTAGAAACTGTATAAGATGTCATTTAAACTTACTTTGGAGCTGGGTAGCGACTGTAAAAAGAAACCATTGCTATCACTATGAATCTTAATTCCAAAAAGGTAGCAACTAAATGAATTACTCATCCATGACAATATATCAGGCAGAACTATGTAATCACAACAAATAGTCATTTTCTTTTAGATGGAACAACTAAGGAGGCCGTAGGCATTAAAACAGCTCAGAAAAACTACACTTCGCACGGATAAGCAATTCCGACCAAAAGTAGTTCCAAAAGTGAACAAATTGCAAAACATAGCAACACACTATTACTTTATCTCTAACTGGCCATGAACTCTATAGTTTATTTATTTATTTTTTTCCCACGGTTAAACGCTTATAGTTTAACAATTAACACTATAATCAAAATTGCTAATATTTTTCCTTTGATAACACTACAGTTTTTTGTCCTAAGTTAGTAATCAAGATTATAGAAATTGGGCTACTGAAATATAATTATGATTGAGAAAAAAAAAAAGAAAAAAGAAGAAAGCCTTAATTACCATTATATGAAAACAAAAAACTATCGCTATCAAAATAGAGTACTTCAAAAAATATGCTACTTATTTTTTATGACGTTTAAATCTTATTTTTCAATATTAAGAATAAGGAATGATGTACACTTACCCGAATCTCTAGCATCATTACCCAATATGATTCATGAAATTTGTGTAGCTTTTGATTCAAAACTAAATCTGTTAAACAAAAGCAAAAACATTCTCAAAACCCTAAAACAAAAAGTCAAGAATCAATAAAACTTACCATCTTGTGAGTGGTGATAGCCAAGGGAGATGGCTGTTCTAGGTGGTCTCTAGTGGTGGCGGCTCGAGGCGGTGGTTATGAAGAAGGAGAGAAGAGTGAATAAGTTACAGGGGAGGCGTGAATGAGTTACAGGGTAGCTATGGATTTTGTTTCTGAAATAGAGGGAATTTCAATATTTTCAAAGGCCCGCCATAAGATTAATTAAAAGATTTTTAAAGCCCATAATTATCTATTTTAAAACCGAAAGGTAAGGGAAATAGGTATAGAGACGTGTTGTTTCAAAATGGGTCTCTATTAGATGAGTTTAGAGAAGTGTTATTTAAACAAAACTGGTCTTAATGAAAAGAAATCGGTTGTTGGTAAAAAACCGGTATCCATTTGTATTTATAGAGACGTGTTTTTTACTTTGAACCCCTTTATATACATAGAAACCATTTTTTGTTAAAAAACAGGTCTCCTTATTTTTTTAAAAACCGGTTCCAACAATTTTTTTAAAAACCGGTTTGTATAAGGGGTCTCTATTTAGATTTTTGTAGTAGTATGCTAAATGTGAATACTTATTTAATTAAAACCATGTTTTAATTTGTAGGCATTTTTTGCAAAAAGTTAGAGCTTTTATTGATATTAGACTTTTTTTAAATTGGATGTTGACTTTTAATGCTTGTTTTGTTATTTTTCTTTTTATGTATTCGAAGTGATTTTTATATGTATTTAATTTATTTTTTAAAGTTTTTCAAGTCAAACTTGAGCTTTTTGAATCTCTAAGACTCGAATTCTAACTTGCATCACAAGTTTTCAAGTCGAGTTTAAACTTATCAAATTTGGGCTCAATTCGACTCGTTAACATCCCTAGTAATAAGGATTATTTGTCTTGGAAACTCTTATGTAACCCTTGACCCGTGGGCGTACTTGTAAACAGGGAACGTTTCATGTGATCAAAAGTAACATCAATTAAGAGAAAGAAAAGTAACATCGATTAGACGGGTCACACTAGAACTTGACCAAAGACTTTTCATAGTTGCCAATATATAAACCTTTTTGATATATTGAATTCGATTTTTCTCGGTTCTTTCATGGATCATGTCAACATCCATAAACACCATATAAAAATGCTAATTCCATCATGGCTTCTTCACCAACAAATCATCAAAGTAAATCTCATAATAAGTTAAGTTCTCTTGCTATAACATGAACACAAATAGTATTGTTGCAACAACAAAGGTGTCCCGGTTGCTACTATCGCAACTGGGACCCCGTTTGTTCTCCACGGCTACAAGTGTTGCCCGTTCAACCATCGTCGAACCTTCCAAAATTCCAATGGGTTCAAACATCGGAACCACTAGGGTCATGAACATGCATGTTCGTCACTGGAGCACGCATGTGTCTTCTGACTCTGGATCGGGTAAAAAAGATGAGAGTGAAGAGAAAACAATCCCGAGCTATTGGGGTGTTGCTCCACAATCACTCACAAAGGCCGATGGATCTGCTTGGAAATGGAACTGTTTTCGGGTATGTGATCGATCACCCTCTTGAACATTTGTTTTACTACAACGAAGAAGAGACAAATTTAACCAATTTACATAAATATCGGTCAAATTGTTTTATTTTTAACTTCAAATAAGTCAAACGGGTCAAAATTAGAGGCTTAATTAGCTAAAATATACTCAAATGGTGCCTCAGGCAGGTTGAAAGTCATATAAAATGTTTAATATGTAATACGTTAACTAATTATATATAATATAATGTACGTTTTTTGTTGATGTAACAGCCATGGGAAGCTTACCAAGCAGATACATCTATTGATGTCAAGAAGCATCACAATCCAGTCACTTGGAATGACAAAATTGCATTTTGGATAGTTCAAGCGCTCAAGTATCCCACTCATTTCTACTTTCAGGTATATGCATAATAATATTAATGCATATATATACATCTCGGTCTATTGTTTTGTATCAGACATATATAACTTATAACACCATTGATTTTAATAAAATCGTTACAGAAAAAACACATACACCACGCGGTTTTGCTAGAAACAGTAGCCGCAGTTCCTGGAATGGTTGGAGGGATGTTGCTACACGCCAAATCACTACGTCGATTTGAGCAAAGTGGAGGCTGGATCAAAGCCTTATTAGAAGAAGCAGAAAATGAACGAATGCATCTCATGACCTTTATTGATGTATACCAACCAAAATGGCATGAACGAGCCTTGGTTTTTGCGGTCCAAGGGGTATTCTTCAATGCATATTTTCTAGCGTATTTGGCTTCACCAAAGCTCGCTCATCGGATCACCGGTTACCTTGAGGAAGAGGCAGTGAATTCATATACTGAGTTCCTGAACGACCTGGAAAAGGGAGCAATGGAGGACATTCCGGCACCAGCTATTGCTATTGATTACTGGTGTTTACCTCAAAATTCGACATTAAAAGATGTTGTTAGAGTTATACGAGCAGACGAAGCACATCACCGTGATATTAACCATTTTGCATCCGTAAGTTTGTCTCTAAATCTAATATATTTGTTGGTAAACCTATTCATCAATTCGTCGCTAGCTAATGATCTAATTAAGGATTAATTAATTAATAGTTTCTTTTTCTTTCTGCTTCTTCAGGATATTCAATGTCAAGGACATGAACTAAAGGAGTATCCTGCACCAATTGGGTACCACTAAAGAATATACAACGTTTGGGTTAATTATAATTAAAGTTAAAATACTACATATATGAACCTGATCGAGTGTGTGGGTTCAAATTTGGTTATAATTAATAGGATATGTATGTATAAATTTGTTATGTCAATTGTATTATTCCTTTTATTCTAAGTCTAATGTATGATAATTTTGTACTTGAGCATTGAATTTTGAGACAAAGAGGAAATGATGTTGACGTACATATTTCTTGCCTGATATATATTTAAGTGAGTCTAACTCTTACAAAACTTAATATAAATACAATACAATTGTAGTTTAGTAACCTGGTTGGGTCCATACATCTGAACCAAAAAAAGATTTTCATATCTAGGAACTTGAACGGGAAAAATCTTCTCGATCTATTTGCCGTTTTTATTCTAGCAAGACACTAGAATAAGATTAGAGGGGGTTAGGCCCTTCACTATCGTAGATGTCGTCCTCGTCCAAGTTCCCATCTTCCTCGTCATGATAGGCACCACCCCGTCATGGGATGGTCGTCGTCCAAGGCCGTCCAAATTACGAAAGCAAAAGACGAGATAATTAGCGGGTATGTGTGTGTGTATTTAATATTTTTTTAATTGGGGATGAGATGATGAAGGGGGTATGATAGGGAGGGGGTAGTTCTTGGGTGTGTCTTGGAAAGATAAAGCTGATGTGACAGTGAAGATGAGGAAATGACGAGTTCAGGATATGATGAAGCCTTAGAGATGTTTATATACTTTTTGAGCGGTCAATTATGTGTACGTATATTGTAATTTATGAGAACTACTCATGATATTATTATTGATCTCTGTTTAAGATGTTAAAATCTTTTGGTACCATATCTTAATATTTATTTGGAAAGATTGAGGACCGACATACTCACATACGTTACAATAATTATCATAAAAGAGATCAAGCCACATTTTTGATAAAATTTCAAAAATAAATTTTGAAAGCAAACAAGAAAAAATTGCATGGTAGCATTGGACCAATCGATCAAACAGTCACACCCAGAGATTGAACCGTAACATAATTTGACGCCCATTCAACGTATAGCAGTGCTATCAAGGATTTCTTAAAAATAGACGGAAAAAAAAAATCATAAAAGATGAGTTTTTCTTCAAAAACATAAATCTATACAAGGCTTTAAAAGTATTTCATTGTGACGGTAGCTTTAAATACTAATAAAATCAGAATCTATAAATTCTAACCACCACCGAGTTAGCCTAGTGATTTTTTTATTTTATATTTTAGCTCGAACCACGATAGACTCGAACCTGAGACCTCTACAAGGGAAAACCTCCCCCGTACCCCACATATTGCAAGTAAGTGACCACTTGATCTAACTCAATTGGTTAGTTAGCCTAGTGATTAACTTTGTAATATCCTTACAACATATATGTATCAATTCTCGCAGGATAATACATGTTAGGGAGGGTTCGGAGAAAAGGTTACGGGTAGCGCCGGCTTAATCTTTTTCGGGGCTCTATGCGAGATTAATTTTGGATGCTTTTTTTTTAAGTATCAAATAAAAACTCTCCTTCTTAATTCGGGCCTGAGACCAGCAAAAATAAACTAAAAAACTTATAAATGACGGAGTTAAATATAAAATTTATCTACTTTTAGTATGTGTAAAAAACGTTTAAAGTATTTATATAAAGTTTATTTTTCTAGGTTTTTTAGAAGTAAACTCTTTAATCAAATATTCATACTCAATTTTATAAGATAAATCGTTTTTCAATTGACAAAATAGACAACTCATTTAATCTTTCTTGTGATATTATAAACCATAATTAACTTTTTATTAGTTTTAGTTTAGAAAAACTTCTTCCTACGATAGCAACGCTGTCAGAAACAATTAACATAACTCTATAAGCAATATATGTATTTGGAAAAGTATTAAATTTTAGATATGATTTAAAATGTTAATGACACTCTAAATAAATTTGTGTTCCTATTTTTATTAGTTTTAGACCAAAACATGCCCAACATATAAAATTTGAGACCCTAACTATTTGGGGGCCTTAGACAATTGCCTAGCCTTCATTAACTATAGAGCCGGTCATGGTTATGAGAATATCACAATTAGATCACATGCACCTTAGTCAAAAGATCTTTTTTTTTTTTTTTTGGATAATCTGACTAGAAAAAACTTCATCCATTTATCCCATTTAAAATATACAAAACGTACCTATAACACGTATTTCAATAATTATCTTATTTTTTTCAAAGTCTGGGTAAATGATATGGATCAATCGGTCAATCACGAAATTGCTCTGATAATTATCTTATTTCAATAACCCTTACTTTTAGCTGCATATAACACGTATTTCAATAATTATCTTATTTCAATAACCCTTACTTTTAGCTGCCACTCTATAAATTGCTCTGATTACTGTCAATCACGAAACACGCGCACACACAAAAGAAAAAAAAGTGTTAGAAAAAAAACAGTTTGTAATACCTCATAAAATCGATAAGAGAGAAACTAACATGCTTCTTCAATTTATGATGATCATGTGTCTGTTTCCATTAATAGCCTTGGGAACTCTTCAAGGTTCGAACTCCAGTAGTATGAGCTACATAGCAAAGCCCGGATGTCCGGCCAAGTGCGGGGATGTGACGGTTCCATATCCATTCGGCTTTGGTAAAGACAAAAATTGCTTCCTCAATGACAGGTTCTATCTAAACTGTAACGCGTCGTCTGATAGTGACAAAACCCCGCAGTTGTTCACTAGACATGGACACTATAGAATACATAGCATTTCAGAATCAGAGGTGCGTATCTTTACAGGTGTCAATTACATATGCTACGATCAAGACGGGAATATATCTGACCAACATCATTGGTCCATTAACTTGTCTATCTTGACTTTATCAGAAAAAAACATGTTCACAGTCATTGGGTGTGATGATTTTGCTATGATCATCACAGGGAAAGAGGGAAGTGACATTTCTAGCGGCTGTATTGCATTGTGTAATCACGAAGCATTGGATGTGCCCGACGGGCCGTGCTCAGGACAAGGCTGTTGTCAGACATCTATAATGACTAAGGGTCTCCGCTATTACTTTGTTAAACTTGGAGCCTTTGGGAATCACACTGAAGTTTGGTCCCTCAACAATTGTGGCTATGCGTTTCTTGGTGAGGAAGGCAGTTATAAGTTTCATGGTGCTCGTGATTTACCCAATGCTTCGGAGGTTGTAGAGAGGATAGAGTCCACTATCCCTGTTGTGTTAAACTGGGTAATTGCATCCAACCGAACCTGCGCTGAGGCAACCGAATGTAAAGAGAACAGTGAGTGCTATCATGTAGAAGGTGGCGGGTATCGTTGTAGATGCAACAAAGGTTACCAGGGTAACGCCTATCTTGAACAAGGCTGCCAAGGTCAGTACGTTTAAAGTTTAAAACAAAATCATTTATAGCAAGTATTTTTATCACTCAATATAATTAGAACAAGGTTAGTTACGTAAAATAATTAATCTGCTTTCTATTTTGTTCATCGATCATAGAACAACTTAAATACCTTATTATGTTTTATTTAATCGTTCATTTTTAAAAAAAATTGTCCTAGCTTCTTTTTAACAATTGTATAACCCGATCGAAATCCAAACTTGAAGGCGAAATCTTGGTAAATCGGTAACAAATGACTTAATATATCGGTATGCATGCAAAGAAACATTTGATGGCCTACAAGGGACAGAATATTACTCGTAAATATTAATTATTTTATTATTCTTATATATACAAATAACAATTTTATAAATAGTGTGTTTGATTTCTCTTTTCTATATAGACATCAACGAATGCGAGGATCCAGGGAGATACCCTTGCAATGGTGATTGCATTAATACTCCAGGAAGTTACAACTGTAGTTGCCTATCAGGATCCTCTGGTGATGCAAAAACACAACATGGTTGTCAACTTGCTGCTAAAGGAATTCCTTGGACCATAATCATTTTAGGTAATTCATTCATGAAATTTGTATGTCTAATCTAGGCCTGAAAATCAACCGGCCTGTCCATGTCAACCTGTACGTTCACCGTGTTAGTTTTCCGGTACCATGGTAGGTAATTCTTCATATATGTACCAATATGTTAAATCTTACTTTCTCAACTACAAGAAATTGTGGTTTATTGACATACAAAAGGTGTAACTTAACTAATGCCCAGAAATATGTTACTCAAAATTAAAATTGGCCATAAGACAAACCGATTAAATGTGAGTAATTGTGGGTAAATCTACATATATTTTCATAAAAAGAATAAAATTATGGGAATACATATTTTGTGACATTTTTCTCCTTTTATTTCACATGAAGCTCTGGTGTTTGGCTTGGTGGCTATATTGTCTGCAGTGATTGGGATTTTTTATGGCATAAGGAAAATGAAACTAATCAAACTACGAGAAAAGTTCTTTGAGCAAAATGGCGGTGTGTTTTTGAACCAAAAGCTCAATGCTCCAGGGACTAGTGAGTCAGTGACTATGTTTACTGCTGAACAGCTTCGGAAAGCTACTGACAATTATTCTGAGGAGAAAATTATTGGGCGTGGTGGTTATGGTGTAGTGTATAAAGGAATATTGCCTGGTAAACGTGTCGTTGCAGTCAAGAAGTCTAAACTAGTAGACGGGACACAAGCAGAACAATTCATCAATGAAGTCTTGATCCTTACACAAGTAATTCATCGAAATGTTGTTAAGCTTCTAGGTTGTTGCCTGGAAGAGGAGGTCCCAGTACTTGTCTATGAGTTCATCTCTAACAACACTCTTTCCTATCACATTCATCACAGATTGGGTGGGGCGAGTTGGTTATCATGGGAGAATCGGTTGAGAGTTGCTATTGAAGCTGCAAGTGCACTTGGATACCTTCATTCACAAGCAACTATGCCTATCATACATAGAGATGTCAAGTCTGCAAATATACTACTGGATGATAACTACACCATCAAAGTTTCTGATTTTGGTGCTTCAAGGTTAGTCCCGTTGGATCATGCTCAAGTCACCACACTTGTTCAAGGTACATTAGGGTACCTTGATCCTGAATACTTCCACACAAGCCAATTGACCGAAAAGAGTGATGTATATAGTTTTGGAGTAGTCCTTGCAGAACTCATAACCGGGCTAAAGCCACTTTGTGCTGATAGAACCGGTGAAGAAAAGAACTTAGCAACATACTTTGTCAGGGCGGTGAAGGAAAGCCGCCTGTTTGAAATTGTTGAACCACGAGTTTCACGTGAAGGAACCCTTGAACAATTACAAGTAGCGGGTGATCTTGTAAAGAGATGCCTTAGTTTACATGGCAATGATAGACCTACTATGACAGAGGTGGTAATGGAATTAGAGAGATTAAAGAGGTTTCCATCGAGCCAAAACCAAACACATGAAGATCTAGAAGCCTAATTATTCCTAGAAGTTGAGCAATCTGATCTTTATGCATGACGATGTCCCATATATTAATCCCTCTTACTCCAGTACTAGTATGACATTTCAAGAAAGCAAACCGCGTGAATATAATAGATGTTGTGCTGAGACTACATATGATTTGTTTATGTTACATATTCCTTGTCTTCGATTTTTAAGTTGTTTTAATGAAGTTATCATGTTTTTTTCTTCAAAGACTTCCGGGTTTCTTGTGTACTAGAGGTGTCAAAACCGGTTAACCGGTTAGGTTATTACTGTGCATTAACCGAAACCGGTTAATTTCAAAAAAAAAATAACCGGTTCCGGTTAACCGGTACCGGTTAATAACAGGTTACTGAAGCCTAAAACTCTAACTGATGGAACCGAATACGGTTATTCCTAACCGGTTAACCGATCGGTTAACTTAAATCAGTTTTTTTTTTAACCGGTCTCAGCGTTTTGCTTTCCAAAATATAAATAAATATAAACTACAATATCCACCTTACCATCTCAAAATCATCATCTGCAAGACACTAAAGTTTACGAAATAAACTTTTATTTCAGGTTAAAACTCGAGCGAGTGCAGAAGCAACCAACAAAAATGATACTCGCAAAGATGAAAACAGCAAATTTAAAACTTATTTAAGAAATAAGTTTTAAATAAACAAAAAAAAGAAATAAATATACCATCTCCGATCTGTGAACCACTACAAACCCACCACCTACGATGACGATGACGGAGATGATGATACCCAAACGATGACGATGACGCTGACGCCGATGAGTTACAGGTATGTGTGTGTGATACTGTGATGTTATATGAGTGAAGATATGATTTATATATATATATATACATATATATAAAAGGAAGAAAGGAAGTGACAGATGGTTAAGGGGTGACTCATTATCTATTATTTATAATTCTTTTTATTGTAATGTGGTTAACCGGTTAACCGGTTTTTTTTAATAAAATTAACCGGTTTTCGGTTAACCGGTTCCTAACCGGTTAGGGGG
>JAOXNX010000028.1:17155789-17167007 GCA_028566075.1 Solidago caesia
GGTTATTAACCGAAATAGTAATAACCGGTTATAGGTTAGGATTAACCGTAGGTTAGGAACCGATTACCATTTTTTCCTCCTAACCGGTTAGGAACCGGTTAATTTTAATTAAAAAAAAAAGGTTAACCTGTTATTCACAAACATAGCATCCCATCTACTAATATATATATACAGGTATATATAATCTGAGATGTGTGTGGTTATGTACACTTACTTTATCGTGTATATCGAAGCAATAATTGAGGAAAGCAAAAAGAAAGAAAGCTTACAGAAGAAAGAAAGCACTTTCCTCACTTTCCCATCATCATCAATTCATCATATTAAAAAGAAAGAAAGCAACTTGTAATAAAAACCGGCGATATAACCCATCATACCCCATTTTCATTTTATAAAACTTAGGAAGCAGCATAACCCATCATCATCATCTATCTATTACAGAACCCATCATCATCATCTATCTATTGCAGAACCCATCATCATCATCATCATCTCCATCATCATCGTCATCATCATCATCTCCGTTTCTGATCTTCTGCTGCACTTGCTTTCTGATCTGCTGCATTGTTTATATGATAGGGGTTTATATATTTTGCTTTGGGGTTTATTGGTTTAAAAATTGGAACTGAAACTGAAGGCTTTGCTGCAACCGGTTAAAAAAATTAACTGGTATAGGTTAACCGACCGGTTAACCGGTTAGGAATAACCCGAAATCGGTTACACCAGTTAGAGTTTTAGACTTGATTAACCGGTACCGGTTAACCGATTTCGGTTATTATTTTTTTTTAAATTAACCGGTTTCGGTTAATGCACAGTAATACCCTAACCGGTTAACCGGTTTTGACACCTCTATTTGTACATGAATGCAAAACAACTGTTTATAGGTTAACCATTTTTTCAAGAAACTAGAAAAAATTAATGGATTACATTTGATAAAATCAAATGATAAAATTAGGAGGAAAAATTAATGGATTACATTTGACATGTAGTTATGACATTATAATGATTATTAAGAGGATATGTTAGGAGGATTAATCATTTTCCATTATGTAATGTAATATGTATAGGGCTGTCAATACTCGACTTAATTCGAAACCCGACCTGAAACCGATCAAAAAAAACTGGTCTAGGGTTGTGAAATCTCGACCCGTCAACCCACTAACATGATTTTTTTCGGTTCGGGTTCGGGTTCACCCTTCGGGTTAACCCGTCAACCCGAAAATAATTTAAGTTTATATAAAAAAAAATTAATATGTCGACCCACCAACCCATTTGATCTTCAACCCGACAACCCATAACCCATTTGACTTGAAAATCAACCCGCCAACCCACCAACCTACAACACATATGACATGTTTGACCTGAAATCAACCAGCCAACCCACCAACCAATTTGACCTGCCAACCCGATTTTTTTCAAGTTGGGTTTGGGTTAACAGGTTGTGGATCCGTTAAAGTTTTTGACATGAAACTTTTAGTGTGTCGGGTTAGGTCAGAGATTTTCAGCCCGTTAATCTGAACCCATTGACAACCCTAAATATGTAGTATGTAATTGAATAAAAACATGAAATTTACTGAATTATCCTTATTATTACAAATGGAAAGAAATTTGGAATTAACCACTTGGTCATAGATTAAGTGGCCACCTGTTACTGTTTATGCGGGGCTCATTGTGTGGGAGCCTAACAAAAAATTGGCACGGGTTTTATCCTCGTCTCAGACCAGATTTAATCGACTCCATGTGGTGGTATTCGTTTAGATGCACTTACCTCGATATACTAAAACCTTACAGGATGGTAATGTATGTATCAATACGGTATAAGAGATTAAGAGGTTCCTTCCAATTTACCCTTTTTGAAAGAAATTTTGTATTCTAAACAACGCCTTAAAGCTATGGTTAAGCTAATTATATGGTATTTGAAGCAATATTTATAGCTACAATGATATCAGTAGCGTTTCTAGACAACCGAGAAAGTTAAAAGAAAAAAACATAGTTGATACTAAAAGGAAAACCATACACTTACAAATGAGGTACAAACAGATTTTTTTTAATTTTTTTTTTATAATATCTATAATCTATAATCTATATACTATATATAAAGCAAATGATACCCTCATTCTCAAATTATGAATTGATAACCCTAAAATACCACTCACATTTATTTAATATTCAAAACATCTTCACTTGATTTACCTATAATCTATAATATTCTTAATGAATTAATTTACATTATCTATCTCTTAATTCTTAAAATATCTACACTATCTCCTTTACATCAATTACCATTACATCAATTGTCTACATTACTTGCCGCCACCACCACACCGTCGTTGCTACCACACCACCGCTACCACCATCGCCGCTACATGGCGCCATCATCCGTCTATAATAACTAATGAGACTAGAAGTGTTCATATGTTAGCTTTATGGTTTCTTTGGTTTCCTTAGAGTACTCCCAATGGGCGTGTTATCGGATAGTATTGAGAATGTATTCAAAAGCACACCATTGGGTGTGATATGTATTCATTTTGTATTGGGCACGTATTGAGCAATTCATCATTGTAGGGAATACGGAACAAATGGGCTATATATTTTTTTTATTCATTTTCTCACACACATTAATATTTAATAATTAAATGGTGGGTCCTAAATATATATTGGGATGTATTGGACATTGGGTGTGAATAAAAAGAAATGTATTGAAATGAGGTTTTCCTTATATGACACTGAGTTGACAGTATATTGGAAAAACCATTGGGAGTGCTATTAGTTTGAAAGCCTTTGAAGCCCAATTTGAAAATTGAATCAAACCAAATCGAATTCTAAAATTGCTTAACGGTTTGAATTTTGAATTGTCGATTTAAGAACAAAATCAAATCGAAAATCATATTCAGCATATAAGTCAATTATTTGAAAAATTATAATAGTCTCTTTTGATCTCTTATTCTTGTAAGCCTTTCACTTTTCAAACATGGACACTAGACTTTCTAAAATTTAATATATTATCATCTATTCACAATTCTTTGAAAACCATATATTCGTTCGTTTTATACCTTCACTACTTAACGTGTTCTTATTACAAGAGTTAAAGTCATCAAAGTATAACATACTTTCACAAAATAGTCATTTTATATAACTTTTTTTTTTTTTTTATCATTTAGGTCACTGTACTATTTAAATTTAACACAAGGTGTAACATACTTTTAAAAAATGATCACTTTATATAATCTACTTTATTTTTATTCGTTTAAGTCATTATACTATTAAAATTTGTCACCAAAGTATATAATATACTTTCATAAAATGATATGGATATTTAGGTTAACTAAACAAAATACCCAAAAATCATTGAAAATATACGATAATACCTTACTTTTTTTCGAGTTTTCACAAATACACATTAAAATCGCAAACCATGGCTTGCGTTTCTGAATATCGCACACCATGACTTGCATTTTTGCAAAATTGCACACCATGACTTGCATTTTTGCAAAATCGCAAACCATGGCTTGCAAAATTTTAAATTCACAATTTTAAAAAACACAAGGTTAACTAACGTAAGTACCTAAAAATCATGAAAAATATACGATAATATTCTATTTGTTTTTAGTTTTCACAAAATACCTATTAAAAAATTGCAAGTCATAGTTTACGATTTTGCAAAAATGCAACTCATGGTGTGCGATTTTGTAAAAATGCACGTCATGGTGTGCAATATTCAGAACCACAAGTCATGGTTTGCGATTTTGGTGTGTATTTGTAAAAACTCGAAAAAATAGAGTATTATCGTATATTTTTGATTTTTTTTGGTATTTTGTTTAGTTAAACTAAACATTTATACCATTTATAAAAGTATATTATACTTTGGTGACAAATTTTAATAGTACAATGACCTAAACGACTAAAAATAAAGTAGATTATATAAGTGACCATCTTTTGAAAGTAGGTTATACTTTATGCTTAATTTAAATAGTACAATGACCTAAATCACCAAAAAAAAAATTAAATTATACAAAATGACTATTTTGTGAAAATATGTTATACATTAATGACTTTAACCCCTTATAACAACTTATGAGTGTTGGTGCATTTTTGTTTCATAATGTGACTAACAACTTAACAAATTGTTTTCATGTGTTTTGTACAATTTATTTTGTTTATTCAAAAATAAATAAATAAAAAAACAATGACACTAACAATATACTTTAAAATGGAATTCAAACCGAAACCGAGTCATCAAATTCGGTTTGATTTTATGCTTAAATGTTCGTTTTGATTCAGTTTTCAAAGTGAGCTTTACGTATTTTCAACCGAAAAAACGAGTCGTCAAATTAGACGGTATCTCCATCGGACGATAGAAAAGCTGCTTCTAAGTAATAAACCGAATCGATAAACACCTGGATACAAAGTTAGAAACAAGTCAAAGAAAACAACCGGTTGGGATCTTTGTGAGCATGGGGAGTGACTTTTTGACACACGCCTAAACTCTCCCGATTCGACCGACGACGACAATGACCAATCATAATCACCTGGGTAGCTAATTAAAAAACACCATCTTCACCAAATTTAATGGTTCGTATTTACTACTGCTTACTTCATCATCCATCTGTTCTCTTTTTCTTTCTTTCTAAAGTAACTTTTAACTGTCGATAATATGATCTCGTTTTTTAAGTTTCATCCCGATGAAATTGAGTATGGTTGTTGTCATTTTTTCAAGTTCCCTTTACTGGATAAAGAAAATTAGTAAAATGCGTTTGATTGATGTAAATTTTTTTCTGAAAATGTAACTTAATGTTTGTTTGTTTGTTTTAATGAAATGTATCTACATCTATACACCATTTTCGTTATTTTTGAGTTAGGGGGTGTTTGGACTAGCTTATTATATGGGTTTTGTTGGATTTTCATTTTTTTGTTTATAGTCTATGATTCAAGTTGAAGTTATTGCTTATTTAAGGCAATCGGCTCTAGTTTATTAGCTAGAAAAAGTAAGCTTAGTAGCTTTTCGAAATTTCAATAAGCCGAAAAAACCCATTTTAAGACTAGATATGAAGGAATTTGACCTAATGTGAATAGGTGCTAGATTGAAAAGTGATGAATATTAGGTAGTTCGTAGGCGTTGTAATTGTTTTCCCTTGAAAAAACTGTAATGAACAGATTGGTCATTTCGAATATTGGTGTTAGTGGTTGTCACTACTAGTGTTTCAGCTTTTGTAAGTCATCCTTGCTATATCTTAATGAACAATATTGGGACAATTGACAGAAGAAGACATTATCAATGAGAAGACTGCTTTTTCTTCTTTTTTTGGTTGTAATTAGAAATGACAAAACGGGTGGGTCGGTTAAGATATGTCAAAAAGGTAATCCTTTAGTTCAAGTCATGTTATGTGGAGCCATAACACTTTTTGTCCATTTTCTTATAGAAAATAGGTAGTGAGTTAAATATGATTATAAATTATAATGACTTGGGAGGTTTTATGCATTTGAAACTCACAGTGGCCGATTTCGACCTGTTTGACACATTTGGAATTTTTATTTATAGTATCTGTTTGACTCATTATAGATAAAACATAACCAGAGTCAGCTCATTCATAAGTAAATGGGTAGAAATCATCATCTGTAACTAAATAGCCTTGTCAAGTTCTTGTCTCATGCTTGTTAAACTACCAATTTTTTTTATTTTTTTTTGTGATTTTACCAAGTTTTGCAGCGTGAATTTGTATTTTGTCCTCATTTTCGTTACTAAAATGCAGAAATTGAGGAACACTGGTAATAAACAAATATCTGTTCCGATGGGAGGAAACAACGTGGAATATTCGGGGATTAACGAAGGGCATTCTCCTAGAGGTAACACCGGTAACAATATCAACAAAATCTCAATTTTGCCTCTCATTTTTCTCATATTCTACGAGGTATCCGGGGGACCTTTTGGTATCGAGGACAGTGTGAAAGCAGCTGGCCCTCTTTTAGCACTTGTAGGGTTCTTAGTGTTTCCACTTATATGGAGTGTCCCTGAAGCTTTAATAACTGCTGAAATGAGCACAATGTTCCCAGAAGACGGTGGTTATGTAGTTTGGGTATCATCTGCTTTAGGTCCATACTGGGGGTTTCAACAAGGTTGGATGAAATGGCTTAGTGGTGTCATTGATAATGCATTATACCCCGTTCTGTTTCTTGATTATTTGGCTTTAGGTGAAGGGTACCCACGAATCTTAGCGGTGCTATCTTTGACTATTGCCTTAACATACATGAACTTCAGAGGTATGGCAATCGTGGGGTGGGTTGCTGTTGCTTTAGGTGTGTTTTCAATTCTCCCGTTTATAGTTATGGGTCTCATTTCGATTCCTAAAATTGAGCCTTCGAGATGGCTGGTGGTTGACTCACACATGGTGGATTGGAACATATACTTAAATACCCTTTTTTGGAATTTGAACTATTGGGATTCGATAAGTACACTAGCCGGTGAGGTGGATAACCCAAAGAAGACACTCCCGAAAGCTTTATTCTATGCTTTAATCTTCGTTGTTTTTGGCTACTTTTTCCCGCTCCTTGTGGGGATCGGGGCCATTCCCCTCCAGCGTGGCCTTTGGACTGATGGTTATTTCTCGGAAATAGCAAAAATCATTGGTGGTGTGTGGTTGAGATCGTGGGTCCAGGCAGGTGCCGCCATGTCAAACATGGGAATGTTTCTAGCTGAGATGAGTAGTGACTCGTTTCAACTTCTTGGTATGGCTGAACGTGGTATGCTTCCAGAGTTTTTCGCTAAAAGATCCCGTTATGGGACGCCATCTGTCGGGATCTTATTTTCATCTTTTGGTGTGATTTTACTTTCACAGTTGTCTTTTCAAGAAATCGTGGCTGCAGAAAATTTCCTATATTGTTTTGGTATGATTTTGGAGTTTATAGCTTTTGTAAGGTTAAGAATGAAGTGCCCAGCTGCATCCCGACCTTATAGGATACCGGTTGGAACGGTTGGTTCGGTTCTTATTTGTGTTCCTCCAACTATATTGATTTTTGTGGTTTTGTATCTATCTACGGTTAAGGTCAGGGTTTTAAGTTGTGTGGCTATACTTGTTGGGCTTGTCTTGCAGCCGTTTTTGAAGTATATCGAAAAGAAACGATGGGTCAAGTTCTATACTTGTGCAGATCTTCCAGAACTTCATAATGCGCATGAGGATAGTGAGACTTTGGTGTATTAGAAGCATTAATGTGTTTTTTGTCAGCCTGGTGGATTGGATAGAGAAATATTTATGTTTAGATCTTGTTTATATTTTGTTGTATGATGAGGACTGTCTTTTTGGTGTTGACTCTGTACTTTTCAAGTTCAACCCATAGCTTACCCATTGCAGTTAAAAAGCACGTAAAAATGAAACATGTCAAAAGCTCGAATGTAAGTAACCTAGAGTGTAACAAGAGTTAAATTTATCTTCTTTTTTTCCCCCGGATTGTACCAAATTAATTGTTCACCATTAGAAGTTGTTGGAATTGTTTGAAACGCTAAGCTTAAATGGCTTGAAGGTGTCCACTATGTTCAACCAAACTTGTTCCAGGTCAACTAAAAATAAAACACCAATGATCTGCATATTAACACAGAAATAAAACTAAAAAAGACCAAGAATTTGAACCGAGTCAAGCTCATATTTGCACTCAATTGAGTTTGAGCTCAAATCATGTGTAGCCCCTATTGACACCAGCTGCAATTTTACGACAATTGTGAGAGCTTAGAATACAGACGTGTAAAGCAATCAAGCAAATCATATTGCAAATGTTATTCATTTTAATGATCCATTCGACAAGAAGTTATGGACTGCTACTTGTATAAATATCCAAGACTAATCTCTTACAAAAAACACTTGCCAAAAAGAGGCAACCTTACGAAAGCATGACAAGCACTTAACATAGGGGACAAAAGCATGACTACAAAGTTTAAACACGCCTTTGCTTCCTGAGTCGGCATCCATTATGAGGCTTACGTGTTGTGTCTTCGATATACACAATAGGATTTCGGTCAGATCTTGAGTTAGTGTATCCATCTCTAAAACTCAAAATCGCCAACTTCTTCCTTTTGAAAAATGTAAACCCGTTCACCTTCATTACAACAGACTTCAATCCCATACTTTTAGCAACACGTCCTACGTGTTCAGCAGCCGCCTCAGCAGAATATTTATTAGTAACTTTTACTTTATCTTCCTTTTTCGTTTTAGCTCCAGATAACGATCCAGTAGATGCTCCCATTTTCTTGTTCCCCTTAGAATCTGTCACCGTAACAAACGTGTTGTTCCGCATTATTTTAATATGAACGATGTCTGCATTTTGCTCTGTCCCAGACCGGTAATTTTCATTTGGATTATCTTTCATGATTCCTCTTACAAAATTCATGTTCCTACCAGATTCAGGTGAGCCAAAATACCTACCAAAAGGTCTGCCATCGCGACCCGTTTCAGTGGGGGAACGGTTCCTATCCATGTCAGCGAATCTCCTGCTTAAACCCTCAAAGAATCCAGGGTTCCGCACAGTGTTCACAGGTGGTTGTGGCTTATTTACATCATCTAGTCTTCTACTTAAACCTTCCAAGAATCCAGTATTCTTCTCCGTAACAATGGGTCCATTGTCCATGTCTCTCTCAAACTCCTTTCGACCCACAGAATGTATAGAACATGTGAACTTCAATGAACTAGGAAGTGAATTTGCTTGTGCAAAACCAGCTCTTCCCAAGAAACTTGGCAATGCATTATGAAGAACATGAATTGGACCTCCATTGTTCTCTAAGGATCCAGCAAAAACATACACATTTTATACAAAAGAGAAGGAAAGAAAAAAAAAAAGTAAAAAATCAATCATGAATAACGGTGACAAGACGGGCGAGTTGGGTTATAAGACAAAACAGTTTCAGGTTTTCAGATTTGGTTGACCTGTAAACATTACTTGTCCATATTTCATTTTCCTATGATAATGCCTTGGTTATGATTAAAATTAAACAATTTTACCAATAAAAATTCAAATCTTTGAATAAAATGATTCAACAGGTTGTATGAATTAAAGATAAATTTCAGGCAACCTTGAACCCATTTAACATGTCCAGCCAATTTAACCAGTTCCCTTTAATAGCTTAATATTGGCTTTGACCAGCTTCAGATTAAACATAAACCAAATCAACCCATTCATAAGTATATGGGTTCAAACTTCATATTTTCAACCTTTAAAATAATGCATATAACTTTTTTGTATGTTCATGAAAAACTACTTTGGTTTCATAGCCATACTAGGGAAAGTTACCATAGTTTGAAGTCATACTGTTCACATAACATAATCAAGTAAACATACAATGTGTTCTCTTCTCTATAACAGATTAAGGTCATCAAATTGTAACTTTTAATCTTAAGTTACAACTCTAGCATCTCAAGTCTAATCATTTACATTACTCGCAACGACTACTTATTAGTTGATAGATACATACAACTGCTAGCCAATTAGCCACAAACTAACACTTGATATATTTTATATAAATATCTTGTGAGTAAAATCTTTTGAACCAAGTAATTTTAACACGACAACTTCCCTAAAATTGATTTCACAATTTGTGATGGATCCAAAAAAGAAAAGGTTACAACTTATATGGGATACAACTATACAAGTAATAAAGCATAATGATTTGACTATCATGCCGAAATAGTACAACAATGCCAGTTAACTACATCTTTATCACTGTTAATTCTTCTACATCATGCCTTAACTCTCTACTTTATTATAACCAAATTTTGAGATAAGATTGGCATTCAAAATCCCTTCCACTAGGGCGAGTTACCCCAAAAAACACTAACCAAGGTGCTCAAGAGCACAACTTTCTTTCGAATTGAGCCCAGAAAGTCTTCCAAGCTCATTCCATTATAACCCAAAGATTCTTATAACTTAAAATTAGCATCGACATTCTTGATTTCCTTCAAATCCATTATCCATCCGTTTCTTTTTTCCACTCTTCCCACTTGGATATTTTTTTTTTATTTTTCTGCTTTTTCCCAGCTCATAATCATTGTTGCACAAAGCGTACCCACAAAAATTTATAAATTTTTTACGGTGCACTTTGTTACGATTCTAATGTTAGCAAAAATTCGTAATGTGCATAGCATTTCCGCAATATGTGGTGCACAAAAAATGCCTTTTTCAATGCAAAAACCGACTTTTCCGATGCAAAAACTGATATTTGTAATGCACAAACAAGTTTTTATGATGCACAATCCAGATTTGATCATTATTACGGCCTTATCTTATTTAATCCTTTTTAGGATAGCTCGTCCCTCACTCCTACACAAACGCATTTTTCCTTTATAGCATCAAATCAAGTATTGATCAAACTGTAGCATAAACCCTGAATTAAAAAAAAAAAACTAAAATTTATATAAACCTATAGATACACACTCCAGCATTGTAAATATATGAATTTGATAAAACTATATGTATATATATATATATATATATATATATATATAGCATTGCTATTTCAACCTACACATACTGTCACTCATCCAATAGAACCCACTTACCTATCTATACTCACTTAGATGAATGACACATACATGTAGAAGGATTTGTCGGATAGAAATAGAAATTTTCACACACACACACACACACACATATATATATATATATATAAATCTGCCTGAAAACATATCAAGATTTTTTGTGTAATTTGGGAGGACTTACCGGCCGGAATATGATTCCGGGAGAATAACCGATGAGGATGGCCGGAAAGAGTGCTTCTGCCCGGAAAACGAGAAATGATGCGTTGGAAAAGCATTGGATCGAATTTGAGTCTGAATTATTAGGGTTTCTGATTTTGTTTGAAATGAAATACAGTAAGAAATAACTTTACTGGTTTAGTACTTGTTAAATTTTGAAGCGAGGGTTTTTCACTTAAATTTGTTTATATACAAAACAGTCCTCCACAAGCTATCGAGTCCTATTATACTATGCAAATGAACTGAACGAATACACTTTTTTTTTTCTTTCATGTGTTTAAGTTTAACTAGAAATCATACCCGCACAATGTGCGGCGATAGATGATTTTTTAATTTTGATAATATTTGAAAATTTCAGTTACGACACTCCACAAGAGGTGACGACGGACAACTTTGCCGGACGCTTACTTAGACTTTGGGTTGTCCAAAACACATGTATATAATTGTGTTTGTTATTTAGTTGTAAAACATTTATATATAAATGATTA
>JAOXNX010000028.1:17172470-17189336 GCA_028566075.1 Solidago caesia
CAATAACATAATATTTCAAAGCTCGAATATTAAACATAATATTAGTTGATAGATTCACACTTCATCATCATTTTGTCCGTATCAAGGTTGGAGAACTCGTGACTCAGACTCGACTCGGCGAGGTGAGAAGTCATGAGTTTATTTTGGGTACTCGGCCAACTCGGAGGAGTTTTACAACCTTGCCTGAAGCCCATAAACCCAATAGGCCTAAAAAGGCTAAACCAATCAAAATAACATCCATCATTAATTCATTACTATATATGAACAAAATCAGCCAAAAATCCATGAATGGCTAATTAAGACATGTCACTCACTTGCCATCCACATACCCAAATACAACAATTATCCAATTACTTTGGTCATTCTTTCTTCTCCTTTTTCTGATTCTTATGTTCATTAAAAAAACTCAACCTATCATCTCAATTTTCAAAAAACACACACAAACATCATCAGCATCATGTTAACAAATCTTTCACCTTTTTCAACCATTAGATATCTTCATTACAACAACAAGCCCAAAACCCATTTTCCGCTTTTACCATCTTCAAATCTTGGTTGTTTACATGAAAAGATTAAATACCCTTACACGACAACCAATCCTGGCAAAAGCGGAACTAAATACCCATATGAAAACAAGAAAAAGTTTCAAACTTTAGCATTATCTGACTTTGGTTTTGGTGGGTTTGAAAGTGCACAATCTGTAGTTGAAGCTGTGTCAGTTTTGACTGCAATTATAGTTGTTCATGAAAGTGGTCATTTTTTAGCTGCTTCACTTCAAGGAATTCATGTAAGTAAATTTGCTATTGGTTTTGGGCCTATTTTAGCTAAATTTAATGCTAATAATGTTGAGTATTCTTTAAGAGCATTTCCTTTAGGTGGTTTTGTTGGTTTTCCTGATAATGATCCTGATAGTGATATCCCAATTGATGATGAAAATTTGTTGAAAAATAGGCCTATTTTGGATAGAATTTTTGTTATTTCAGCTGGTGTGATTGCCAATATAGTTTTTGCATATGTTATTATCTTTGCTCAAATTGTATTTGTTGGATTGCCTGTACAAGAAGCTTTCCCTGGTGTGATTGTACCAGAGGTTCGACCCTTTTCGGCTGCTTCCCGAGACGGGTTGCTAGCCGGTGATGTTATTCTTTCGGTTAATGATGTTGAGTTGCCTAAAAGTATCCCGAATTCAGTTTCACAAGTTGTTGATGTCATCAAGAAAAATCCAAAATCGAAGGTGTTGTTTAAGGTAGTTAGAGGTGGGAAAGAATTTTTAGTTAAGGTTACTCCGGATAAGAATCTTGATGGTAGTGGTCGAATCGGGGTTCAGTTAGCCCCAAATGTTAAAGTCTTGAAAGAAAAACCAAAAGATGTTTTAGAAGCTTTTAGTTTCACAGGGCGCGAATTTTGGGGTTTAACGTTTAATGTTGTGGATAGTTTGAAGCAGACTTTTCTTAACTTTTCACAAACTGCAAGCAAGGTTTCGGGTCCTGTTGCTATTATAGCTGTAGGTGCAGAAGTTGCGAAGTCTAATATCGATGGATTGTATCAATTTGCAGCCATTTTGAATCTTAATCTTGCGGTGATTAATCTTCTTCCTTTGCCTGCTTTAGATGGGGGTTCTTTGGCTTTAATTCTTGTTGAGGCGTTAAGAGGTGGGCGAAAGCTCCCTTTAGAAGTAGAGCAAGGGATAATGTCATCTGGGATCACACTTGTTTTCGGTCTTGGTCTTTTCCTTATTATTCGGGACACACTAAATCTCGACTTCATTAAGGATTTGTTGTAATTCATTCTGAGAATGTATTAAATGTGATTGATTTGGGCGTCTTCATCAGCAATAGTACAAACTCCTTCTGCTGCTCGATATGAGTTCAAATTAAATCAGGTACCACTTTGGTCCGCTGTTGTACTATTTGTGTTATATCAATTCGCATGTTCCATCAATGTGGTTTGTTTTAAACATTCCTTGTTCATAACTTGAAATTCATTATACTAGCGTTGGAGATAGAACAAGATACACATACTTTAATAGTTTAATTCATGTTGTTATTACATAACCAAATTCATTAGCAAGATCTATAAGTTGGGAATGTGTAATATGCTCGAAATTATGGTGAGAAAATTATCTCATATACTTACGAATGGATCATATGGATTTTGTTTTATTTGAAACGGGTCGAATAGAAAAGTTTACCGAAACAAGGAACATGTCAACCGAGTTGAAGTCACTCGAGTCTATATAAAGTACATACAGCCAGAAGCCATTTTGACATCTGACCCTACCAGCTCATTTTGCTATCTCCACTTGAAATGATCTGCTTTCAAATGCATCAAGTACTTTTGTTTTGTCTGGTTTTTAATCCCGCAAAAGTTCACTTATTGCTGTCATTTGCTAAAACTTGATCCGAGCTACCAAATCTTTATATAATTGTATTCTACTTTTATTCTACTTTTATACTGCATAGTAACTATTGCAGAGTTACTATGCTTATTTATAAATTTCAAGTGTGTTCGAGTTAAAACAGTTCTACAACTAGTTAAATTGGTAGACAAGTAGAAGCAGATCAGAAGTCGGCCAAAGTTTAACCAAAGTTTATAAATCATTTTATGATTAAATAGTTGGATTATGGTTAAGAGTGCAACTTCGAAGACCCGAATGGTTTTTCTTTTTTTGAAAGGCAATAACTGCATTACTTTTTTTGGAGATAATCGCCAAAAAAAAAGTGATATCAAAACTACCAGATGATTATGGCTGCATGATATCTCTTCTTGCAACCAACCAACTTATAGTAGTGTAAACATTTGCCTCTCAACCATAGCTCTAAGGCCTCTCCCAACGGTGTCAAATTCTCCTCGTTATGACAACACTAATATTACCATCTCCTCGTTGTGGCCTTGTTGTCAAATTCTCACCACAACGTCAATGTCACGGCCTCGTTGTGGGCGCGTTGTGGAAGTCTCGTTGTGTTGAGAACGTGCAGGCTTTTCTTTTTCTACACCTTTACTTTTTCTTTTGGTGACAGGTGGAAGAAAGAAACAAAAAAATAATATATAATTTGGTGGTAATACGCTTTTCTTTTGGTCACTGTTGCACGAAAGAACAAAAAAATTAAGTATGTGGGACCTTTTAATTTTATTTTATTTTAGGTTTAAATAAAAATGATAAATATGTGGTGATGATGTAGAAATAGTAAGTTGAGAATTTGAGAATTTGGTGGTATGGTTGGTAGTGAGTAAATTCTGGGAGAAAAAGATGATGTGCCGCTGATGTGGCAGTGAGAATTTGAGAATGTGTGGTAATGGATGTGAGAGGCCTTATGCAAATGAACTGAACGAATACACATTTTTTTCTTTCTTTCTTGTGTTTAAGTTTAATATAACGTAAATACGAATGGATAAATAAACAATTTAAGACATTGACCTTAAGAAAGGCTTTCATCAAGTAAAAAAACTCTTGTCGAGACTGAGGTTAAAGATTCGATTCTTATTTTTTTTTAGGCCGGAGGTCCTTCTAAAAATAGTTTCTTCTAGGTCTCGTAACCCGTAAAAGACGGTTTTGATTGTTACTTTAAAAGACGGTTTTGATTGTTACTTTACTTTAAGTTTAAAATACAATGCCATTGTGTACTTACACTAATACTCCTAAATAATTGGGATAAAACCATTGAGTTTAGGGTCATGGAATGTAATGAACTATATACGAATGTTTATGCTGAGTAATGAACTACTTGGGCATTTATTGTATGTAATTAACTTTCAAATTCCGGTTATTGGATGTACCTGAACATATGTGACAACCATATAAGTTGTCACGTTAAATGCCATGTTGTTAGTTTGCATGTTTTTGATTGGTCGGGTACATCCAATAATCGGGATTTGAAAGTTCATTACATACAAGGAACACCCGAATAGTTCATTACACAATATAAACATTCGTGTATAGTTTATTATGTTCTGAGACCCTAAACCCAAAACCATTTTTTTTGTTAACTATTAATGACTCAATGTGCATGTCTCATTTCCTACATTGTACCAATTGCAAGCATGTCGTATTATACAAACATGGTATCTCCCAAAGCAATATTTGCATATGGTTGGCTTATGTTTCAGATTTATTAGACTTAACCAAACATCTTAGGACATGAGTTGACGACTCAATGCCCGATAGCATACAAAATAGCATTCATTGTTCAACTTTAATGGCCAAATCGCTTGGTATAGAACCGTTTAGAACCGGAAGATAGTGTCAAACTGGTTCAATAGTTTGTAAACCAAGTTAAGTCAAAAATCGATTGGACATCCTAATGGATGCTGGTCAAGGTTTGGGCTGATTTTTTAAATCAAGACTAGAGATGTCAATTCCGACTCATTTGCTAATGAATTTGTTAACTAGGGTCACGTTTAATTTCTAATCGGTAAAACAGGTAATATAAAGTAACATCACAATGAAAGGAAATGTATTAGACGTCCAAAGTGTATGTTAAAGGCATAAAACCTCCAAAATCATTTATCCAAAAAGTTAAATCATTTATTTAAATAAACATGTTATAATCCTAGTTGACATACAAATATATTTAAGTTATGTTCTTATCTAGGATTTTGATATGGTTTATTGTTCTAGAGTTTTACTTTAGTATTTGTAAATTAAGTACTTGATCTTAATAGTCCCTCTATAGTTTTACAGAATGTTTGTTAAATTGTGAATTACAGTATTAGTTTGTTAATACTTAATTGTAGGTGTAGATTGACAGTATTTAAAAAACATAATTATGACCCAGAAGTGATACTTTTCTTAAAGAATTTCAGAAGAGAAAACCTCTAACGATATTCCACAAGAACCGCAAACTAAATTTACAACTGATATTCCATCGCCTTTAACACCACTTAAAATTAGAGTTTATTTGTTCGGAATCCAGCTGATAAGTCCAAAAAATGTTGTGCACCTTGTAGTATTTGATCCTGGGTCCGTCACTATATATGTTTTTCTACATTGCATCCAAATACTAAAGGTGGCAAAATGGGAGAATCGGGTGGGTTGGTTAGGGTTGAAATGGGTCAAGTTGATCATAAACACTTTATGTTCATATTTTCACTTAAACAGTTAATGTCAACTATAAAGTTACAACATGATTTTAATTATTTGTTGCTCATAATTTAGGATATTTTATGCATCTAAAATAAACTTTGGGAGATTTTTGACCCGTTTCATCCTAAACTTATTCTTTCATGTGTTAGAGATCAAAATTGACCCATAATAAATGAATTTAATCATTTTTTGCATAAAATTTCGGATGTTTAACGCATCTAACATAAACTTTGGGAGAATTTTGACATGTTTCATCTTAAATTACTATCTCATTTAGCTCATTTGATCTATTAGAGATCCAAATCTGTCCATTATAAATAAACTGGTTGAAATTGTTTCCCTTAAAATATCTATGTATTTGATTTAAGTGTATCCTTATTTCATGACTTGATGAAGATCACTGTAAAGAGTTGTTGAATATCAGTTTATTGATTGTTGTTACATTGCAAGACAATTTTAACTTTAACCTTCTTCGAAATATAAATGTTTCAGACTTGATAAGGCATTTGCAGGTATATACAGAATAGAGTCAGAAAAATTGTTAAGAGATTCCTGCGCTTGCTCAAGCATTCTTGTATCTGAAACATAGTTAATTCATTTTCTTTGGGAAGTGAATCCTTGCCGATTGTCAAGTCACCTTTTATGGCATAAACTGTCAGGTAGCAGGTCAAAATGGGTAATTTTTTGGTACTAGGCAAAATTTTGTTTGACTCGTTTCTTTTAAGCCATTTTATTTTATTTTACCAATTTGTCAGTTAAAAATAAAACATACCTTGTATTGACCAAATTACCACCCGTAATGATTTGTTCCAAATTCGTTTCCTACTGGTGCTTACGAAGATCACGAGAAATCAGAAGATGCAAAACCAGCAACAGTACCGGCCGTTCAAAGAAGTCAGCAATATATTTGCAGTGGAACCTACGGATTTTGGCTGCAGAAAAGAATGAAACACGCTTGTAATTTTCAATAGTATTTTCTCCCGCAAGTTTATAGAACCTGAGTATGTTCAAAACTGATACCGCAGAAGCTCCAATCGTCATTTTGCTATAGATATACTGTGTCAGTAGTCTGACCAGCCATTGTAACGTTTTTGGATCTCTACAAGGCGATTAAAGGTTACTTTATTTGGATTTGTTGAATATCTTTGTAAGATTTTTTCTCACTTTTTATGGCAAGTCCATATTGTTCTAAATGGTGCAGTTAAAATAGCCAAACCACTTAAAAGAGGGTAACGATGGGATGCGATCAGTTTGGTTCATATTTTAGAAGTTTCTTTGTTAAATTACATTGCAGAAAACTCATAAAAGGCACTATAAAAAAGTTCAAATAATTGAGGTACATTCTTTTGATATTACTTTTAGTAAAAAGGGAAATTATTGATCTCAGGATTAAAATCTTTTGAGTGATCAGTAGATTGTTGCTTTACAGAAGGAAAAAAAAACATAAACATAATCCGGCTTTACTAACTCACAAGTAAATAGATCAAAATTGTCGCCTCTATAATAAATAAAAAGTAACTTTCTTTCCATATTATTACAAGCTCTGAAAGTCAAAACCCACTGTTGGCAGGTGTTTAGTTCCAACACGGATTATTGAACAAATTTGGAAAGCTGATCGAGGGCGACTACAAGATTGCTAAGGCAATCAATAAGCCTATCACCATCACGTCTAGTTGAGTCATCAGTAGACTCATTGTTCATCGAATCCTGTTTCACAATAGCTTCAATTAGTTCTGCATTTTCTCTTAGCTTCTCAGCCAGTATTTGTTCTTGCATATCTCTGCTAATTTCTTCAGGCGTCATGCTTCCATTTGAAGTGTCGTGTTTAGGTTTTGAACTGCATTCCTCTACTGCAATCTCTTCGGTTTTGTTGTGTCTTTTTGGCTTTGTAGTGTTTTCTTTGCTTTGTTTTTGAGTTTTTATCTTTGACCTTCTTTTCTTTGAACCTGCTGATAATTGACAGAACCAAAGTAAGATCATTGAGCGCTTTCTTCTGAAGTAGAGGTCGAAAGGATATTAAGAACATGTCTACCAATCACAAATCTCTGAAGGGTCAATTGGGTCGTAGCAAAATAAATTAGCAAAAATGGAAATCACGGTCAAATGGGTTGAACAGGTCAAAAATCACCAGAAGTGTATTTATGAGGCATACATCCTTACGAATTGGTTTTTGAGAATCTAGATAATCATAAGTAATACATCAACTATTTATAACCAATTACAAGTTTTCACCACTTATTTGACCCACCCACTACGCCACATCTACTTCTTCCCGTGGAAGTTGCAACATTTTGATTAAGAAATAAGAACATCCCCTGGAAGGAAATTTTACTTGCAAGGATCCAAAACATCTATATAAAGTAATCTATTAACTGGGTACACTAAAGATTCTTATAGAAAGCCATCATCACAAAAAGTGATATTTCAAGAGATTTGAGGAGCTTTAAATCATACAGGTCTAATGTCATCATACATAACTAAATGCAAATTTGAGTTTTTCTCGAGAAAGGAAAACAAAACAAAACAAAAAAGATAGAAAATCTATAGTAAGGCCAATCGCAAACTTCTAGATCATGCAAATCTAGATACAACTGTAACTATTTATGATCCGATAGTAGACTCGGAGTGGAATAATTGATGACATAAACAACAAACTGGGGTTGTTTGGTCACGACTTAAATTAGAAAGAAACTTGTACGGATTATTAGTTCTATAAAGTTACAAAATTCTTCATTATCATGAGTTTCCAGTTTCACATATAGATCAAGTTATGACTTATGAGTATTTACTGATT
This sequence comes from Solidago caesia, assembly GCA_028566075.1. Classification (NCBI taxonomy): domain Eukaryota; kingdom Viridiplantae; phylum Streptophyta; class Magnoliopsida; order Asterales; family Asteraceae; genus Solidago; species Solidago caesia. The sequence continues at coordinate 17,180,348 of JAOXNX010000028.1, forward strand.
CGAATGTTAGAAGGTCCACGTCAATCCCTTTGAATAGGAGCAAAATCAGTTCGCCTTTTTTTTGTTCACAAATGAGTTCCACGACAAAAAAATTCATGGTCCCAACTGTCATTTTCAAAAATAACAAATAACCTGAATACACAAACAACACAGAACTAATTCTTACTACGCTAAAGGCAGCCTTACGATAATAAAATCTCATATAACTCAAAAACTAAACCGTAACATGACTTGCAAGCTCTTGTACTCTACTCAGAATCTAATAACTCTAATAGCTCCTCTAATACCATCCCCACTAACCTAAAAAGCAACTACCCTTTTAACTTTGATACCGATTGTTCTATCTACTTCAGCCGGATACTATACGTTAACCGCCTTAACAATAGCAAGCACTCTAGCTAATAGTACTGTACTTGCATCTTACTAATTATTACCAATCACAACAATACTACTTAACTATTCTTAACAATGTTTTTAGCTAATTTCGGGCATAACAGAATTCAAAAACCTTACCATTAAAAATAACGTTCATACTAAAGTACTAAACACATTTTAAAACATGTAAAATACTACCTCGCTATTCTAAGTAATTAACCCTATAACAAAAGAGTACAAATCAGTACCAGATTTCATAATCGAAGCGAGAACCGGCTCGGGTTCCATATCCATATCCATATCCACATTCACACCCGCAACCGAATCATTATCCTGATGAGTCCCACCATCACCAACACCTTCAAATTCCTTAACATACCATTCAATAAGTTTAAACAAATCATTATTTAAAGTGGTAGCCTTTTTAGAAGACCCAGAAGAAGAAGATTGTTTTATCTTTTTATAATCACATAATAATGATTCCCACTTCCTTCTACACTGATTTAGGTTTCTGTTTACCCCCAACGCGTTACAGTTTTCGACTATTATTTTCCATTTTTGGAAAGATTCGAGTGTGTCACGACAGTCTGATTCCACAGCTGTCACCTCGTTCACCAACATTAAGGATTCTTCCACTGTCCAATCTGGGGCTACTTTTGATCGTGTTCTTAGCCCACCGCCAACGTTGTTGTCATCTTCCATGTTATGTTTTCGGTGTGTGTGTGTTTTTTTGTGATACCGATTGGTGTTAGATACAGAGACGTATATACTAAAGTTTTATTGTTTTTGATTAAATTGTTTAAATATGCATAACATATCAAAATGGGGATGTAGCTCAAATGGTAGAGCGCTCGCTTTGCATGCGAGAGGCACGGGGTTCGATCCCCCGCATCTCCATCTTTTTTTCTTTTTTCTTTTTTTCCTAATAAATTTGCAGCAAAAGCCTAAGCTGCTTTTTTTTTTTTAAATTAGCTGCAAAATCTCAAGCTCATATGTTACGTGTGTTTTAAACTGATAGATCTATATCAATCTGTATATATGAGATGTCCTCTCGCAAATGACGACTAACTTCGTGAGTAGATATTTCGGATCGATTAACCTCTAAAGTGGAATCATAATATGGAAGATCGAATGTTACCCAACCAAACATGTTTTATTAATGATTTTATTAATGATGAAGTTAAGTTTGATGTAGCAAGCGTTTAATTAAATGGCTAACCAAAAAAAAAAGGATAGCTCGATCAGATCAAACCGTTTAAAGTGGTATATGATCGGGTCAAATTAATATATATGGTTTTGAACATTGCATAGTTTGGAGGGATTCATCATGTTACCGGCCAGTCGTAGAATTAATTTCCGTCTTGGTATTTTAATTTTGTGGATGGTAGACATTTTTTGATTAAAATTAATAATAAGCTAAATGGAAAAATGGTACTCCGCTATAAATTTTTTCACAAATGACTAGATTGGTTGTACTGTGCGTAGTTTCTTTACAAATTAAGATAGTAGTAATTTTCTTTGTGTTTAAAATGTAAACAAATAACGTACAATAAGGATACAACAGAAGAATATATATATATATATATATCCATACTGTTTAATTCTTAATAATTGAGATGAAACAAATTAATGTTGCATGATAGATAGATAATGGAAATGATCGATCAGTATTCATTCTTATATATCTGAAGTAGCTAGCTAGTGACTGAAAAAGAGAAATTATCATCATCCATGCCTCTTGATGAAGAGTAAGCGTCTCCCTCACTTGCATAAGATGAGTATTCTTCGTCCTCTTCCCTCTCTTTCAAACCTTGTATATTCTCAATGGCCTCTTTTATATCCCACCTCCTTGCTATATTCCATTCACAACAACACATCCCAATCTTCAAAAGCTTCAACATCTGTCCCTCACCGTTCTTTGTCCCTTTCATTTCTTTATCAAACACCTCACCTGTCCACTCTTCTCTCACCACCGAATTCACCCATGTTCCCAAATCCGGTTTCCCACCCTTACCTTGTTCTAGATAGTTTCCAGGGAATTTCCCCGTCAGCATTTCTAGTATCAAGATCCCTAGGCACCAAACATCTGTCTTTTTTGTAGTGCGTCCGTGTTGTGTGAATTCGGGTGATTTGTAGGCCGCCATGAGATGTTGTGCGTGTTCCTTGTTGATAACAGGAACCAAAGCATAGTCTGCTAGAAGGGGATTATAGGCATCATCAAGAAGTACATTTGATGATTTTAGGTGACCATGAGGTAGTGATAGACGGGGAAGCTGTTGATAAAGATAATCAAGCCCTCGCGCTACACCCTTGATTATTTTTAGCCGTGTTGCCCAATCCAACCCTGGCTCATCCGGTTGCCGTTTAACTGTTGAAAAAAAAGGTATAAATCAAAAAATCATAGATCAATCGAACTGTCTATATCATAGGGGTGAACTGAACTAAAAACTAGAGGGTTTAATTAGTTGAATCCACCAATTCATCATTTATAAATTTGGTCAACTTTAATTTTTGTAATACACCAATAGATTTTGTCTCCACCCCTTGTGTGTGGCGGAGATAAATGACCAAGTATTGCATCAAAAGACTTACCATGAAGATGACTTGCCAAGCTACCATTGATAGCAAAATCAGTTATCAAGAGTTTTTCATCCCTCTTGTAGTAAAAAGCCACAAGAGGTAGTAGATTAGGGTGTGATAAGCTTCCTAGCAATCTCATATGTGCATGGAAGTCTTCTTTTCCTACATTTGTCATCTCTTTGAACCTCTTGACAACCACTGCAGGCCCTCCCACTAGCATCGCCTTGTATGAGGATCCAAAGCTCCCACTTCCCAACACATCAGCCGAGGCTCGTAATAGGTCTTCCAATTCAAACTTTTCCCTATCGGTCATGACAAAATGAAGCTTTCCGCCATTATCAGTTCTTTTATAGTTCTCTTCCTTGCGCATCTGAATTTCATTTGCATTCTTTTTATCGATTTTGGTTGCTTGATGGTTTTTGTACATGTTTTTGCGTCTCTTTTTAGCCCGAAGGATAAATAAGGCTGTAATAATAAGAGCTAAGACTGCAACAAGGGACGCGATGCCGATGATGATGATCATTCGTTTACTTAGTTTCTTTTTACACGGTTTAAGAGGTTTACCACAAACGTTGTCTCCTGAATGCATGGCCAAATGAAAAATTCCATGTTAAGTGCATGCTATGAAGTATAATCAAACAATATTTATGAGACAGTATATCAAGTTAATTAACTTACTTTTTAATGTTTAAAACAACTTTTTAATGTAATACTTGACAAATAGATTTTGATTCCAAGGATATTTGAGTAATTAAATATATTAGTATTATATATATGGAATTAATTAGATATAGAAAATGATTAGATGCATTATGCATGTGTAGGGTTGATTACCTGAAAATGAGCTTGGATCCTGATTACTAAGCCCCTTGGGTATGGAACCATCAAGTTTATTGTTTGAAAAGTTCACTTTCAAATGCTGTGCCTGCTCAAAATCCGGTATCTCTCCTTCAAACTCGTTGTTTTGAAGCTGCAAATCCACAAGATTCGGTAACTTAGTAAGTGATGTTGGAATTTTACCAGTGAAACCATTATTAGCCAGTTCGATCTTCGTCAAAGAAATCATCCCTGAAAAAGCATCACTTGCAATCTCTCCAGAAAACTTGTTATTCGAGAGGAAAATCCGACGTAAAGGGCCAAGTTTTAACAAGTCAGGCATCGAGCCCTCAAAGGTATTGTTCATGAAACTTAATGATCGAATAGTTGTTATTTCAGCCAATGTGTCTATGTCTATGTTCCCTCCCAATCCCATGTTCTCGAGTTGTAAGCCGAAAACAGTTCCATTTTTGCATATGACGCCTTTCCAGTTAACCTTGTCACCGGTGCATGGTGTACTAGTCACACTAGGGTTCCAAGTACTGTCTAGAACACCGGTGTTTGTGAGAGATTGTTTGAACTTCATTAGCCTATTGGGGTCCTGTGGATCTGACAAAATCGTTGAACATGTTATTAAAACGTGAATCATGAAGAGTGTAAGCCAATATGGTGGCTTGCAATTCCAAGCCATATTAGCTTAATATATTATGGTTGTTGATGAAAAAATGTGGCAATTTTTGTAGAAGTTTGAAGGTGTTTTAAGTGTTATTCTTGGGCGATAATACTTATATTATGTCTACGTATACATCAAGGAAGCAAATGGAGATGAGTTAATTAGAGGCGCAAATCTTGAGGGTTTTATGGAGAGAAGAAGACAATGTTATAAAATGGTGAAATTTCCTATGTGTTAAATTTGGGGATGATTGTGATTTGTGATAAGCTGTTTTCTTGAAGGCCGGCTAGCTCATATTTTTGCCATTTGTTACAATTATATCATGTAAATCTCAAATTGGATCAAACCGATCGAGCATAAACTTATTAGCTGGTTAATTGATTAGAATCTAAAGCTTTGATCATGTGTTACGTTTAATCCAAAGGATATATAGCCGTCGCGATTTCAAATAATCACGAATAAATGAGATCGTTCGTGTTCCTATTATTTACCGTGTCACGATATACAGATACAAATTATGAATTGCTTGCAAACATACATAAAAAAATAGAGATGGTATTAATTAATTTGTTTGATAATGCATGTGATAGTATATGTACGTTATCATTGTTACGTACGTATACACCCTTGTTTGATTTTGATATTTGACAATTAATGATATATAAAAGCCATGGGAATTGGCTTCATCGCCAAAAGGGATCTAATATATTGTAGGCATATTTGTTAAAAAGAAACAAGAGAAGCTGCCTTTAATTAATTTGGAAAGATATAACTCTTATTTGACTTAGCGCTGTCTGTACGTCTTTCCGTTAGATACAAGGTTTAGATTGTTGCTAGTGGGAATTTAAATGTTGTATGGAATATTTGTAATTAAAATTATTTAATCAAAAAGCTATTTCATGCCTACAAATCATACTACACATATAATTATATATGACATATATGTCAAAATTAAAAAGATAAAACTAAGCAAGAGAAATGACTAAATGGGTATAGACACGGATTGAGATCCTTTAAACTTAAAACTCCGTTCTCTCAAGTTATAAATTATTTTGGTTGGTATTGACATTATTACACTCAAAAAAAAGTTCTTAAAAGAGATAATGACAACGTTTGAACAAATTGGAGGAAATGTGGTTAAACCACCAACTAATTGGAGGGTTTAATCTGATTTGGTCAATTCCAAGAGCAAAAGGAAACCACAAGGATATCCTGTGAGGCTGTGATAGTGTGATTTGCTTGGTTATTTTAGTTGGACACCAAAAAGATTTGGTTAAAATATGGGATCGATTTGGATTTTTGACTTCCTAATCTTTTCTCAATATTTACGAGTAACAAAATCTACTGATTATTTATCACACACAACCCCAAAAATCTACTAGCTTTCTACAGCCCAATGGGTTGTAAATAACTTTTGACCTTGCTGAAACTTTCCAACCATCAGGCCAATAATTCTTATCTTGGCCCAATGGTCATATCTTAATCTTACTAGTTACTAACTTTTCAAGATTCTTTGGGTCTTTATTTCTTTCTAGTTAATCTCTATCAAGTTGATTTAGGCTAGGGATGAGTATAAAATATCAAGTCCCGAGTCCCGTCTCAATACCATCCCGATCCCGCTACCGGGAAATGATATCGAGTCTCAAGTGGGATTGGTACCGGTACACACTTTTTGTTGTTTTCGGGATTCGCCAGTACATTACCGGGAAAATCACGAAAACACCGGGAACTCCCGGTCTCGTCCCGGACCCGTACCGGTTCATATGGGACCGGGACCAAATTTTCATAAATTTCAGGACCGGTACCATCGGTACCGGGACGGTCCCATGCCCATCCCTAATTTAGGCATTGAGCAGCACTGCTAGATGGATCTTCTCTTCTATCAAAGATGGTGTAACACCTTGTTTTTTAAAAATGTGGATTTAAAAAAAAAAAATCAACTTTAAAACATAACTCCGTTAAATAAATTGCGGAAGCGACATTTAAAAATCTTAAATGATTCCTAACAGAATCATTAATTCTCAAAATGGTGTTACCGACATAGTATCATCACAGTAATAAAAGAAAATCCACAAGTCAATAATAACAAATGCCAAACTGCACAATAAATATGTCAACATAAAAGAAATAAGCAATGGGATAACTAAAGCCAACATCTTCTAGCTTCAAAATTAACTACCTGCCTCATTGTCTACTAGTTTTGCTTCAAGTCCTAACCTAAGGGCACAACACATTCACACAAAACACAAGTGTCAGCTTTTTAAGGTTGAGTAAGATAATAGGTTAATATATCAAAAGAATTGCCAATTAACAACATTTCAACAAAAGCATCTCATGCATACATAATCAACCACGTAAGGATTATCAAATCTTATAATTTGCCTAGCAATCATCAACAATCCTGTTTATCCACTTTGATCCAGTTAATCCACTTTATCCACTCTGGTCTACTTAATCCACTTTAAACCACTTTGATCTACTTAATCCATTTTAAACCACTTTGATCCACTTTAAGTTATGCCAAATATTTGTTACTTTAAAGGTTTGTGTGTAGGCGGTCATAAGACCTCACAAGTACCTCACACCCGACTTGACGGGTAAACCTTTCGGGGGTCCATTGTTGTCGTTATGGATAAGCATAACCATATCCACGAGTAATCCGTTGCACACTAATGGTCAACCATGCCACCCGAAAATACTCTACCACTTTTGGTTGTGTCACACGGAAGCATGTACATTGCTCCCGAGAGATCCACTTTGCACATTAGCCTATTAGACTAAATGTGAGTTAAGCTTAACTCTTTTCCACTTTGGTGCTCGAGACTTTGCACACTTATTAGTGTCCACATAAATCCATTTTATCTACTTTAATCCATTTTATCACATCAGGGCCCTTAACGTGCACGTGATATGTCAACATAAATCATGTCTAGTGTACTATGTGTACAAGTCCACAAATATCCACAATATCACATTCACAAACTACTTTAAGCCACAACATCACAATGGAGATCATAACTACTAAGGATGCATAAATGACACCATTCACAAACTACTTTAAGCCACAACATTACAATAGAGCTCATAACAACTAAGCATGCATAAATGATACCCCAAACAACCTCCCACATAAACATCATGGACTCACACAAACAACTCCATAACAAAGTCTAGACAAATTCAGTACTGCACCCGTCAAAATCAACGTTTTTCACAAACCTTTACTCAAATAATTTAAAAAATGTTTTACCACATTAAAGATAAATATTTTATCTAACAATAGCCAATGGAATCACTTTAATATGATTTTTCGTGATTTTTCTATGAATTTCAGAATATTGACATGTTGCACTCGTCCAGAATCTGACCACTTTTAGATATCAGCGTTTTCGTCCCATTTCGAAGCAAAATCAAAGAAAACTTTGTTCTTGACGAATTTAGTAGACACACGGGCCTTTTCAAATATGTAAGACTCGACTCATTGAGAATTATGATAAATTAGTTATGATTTTTGCAAAACAGCTGAAATTCCAGCTCTACCGAACCCTTGTTTTCAAGCAATTCGACTACCAAACAAATTCAACCCTTCATACCTTATTCCAGAAATCAAAAATGCTTCTAAATGACCCCAATTGACATACCAATGACCCGAATTGATACCAAACTCAAAGGATTACAATGACATCATTAATTAGGGAATTCGAAAGCGACCCAATTCAATAACAAAACGTTAATTGATCACCCGATTGGGTTAGGACCAGAACTGAACAAATTGGAATCATAAATATGAACAAAAATGATCATACAAATGACAAAGAATGAATGTTATACCTGTAGGGGACGATTGGAGAGCCAATTACTCGCAAAACACCACCGAATCAAACCACAATCAAAAGAAAGGCTAGAGGGAGGCTATGGCACTTTGGGGGCTGCTATTTGGGGTTAAACAAAAATGAAATTGAACATAATATCCAGACCTAATCACCCTTAGTCCAGATTTTAGTTTTTCAATTACACACTTAACCCCTTCAAGTCTCTATAATAACGATTCAGTCTCAAATATCAACAATACTTACTAAGGGAACACATGCATGGGCGGATCTAGAGCATTAGGAGTGGGGGCAACCGCTCCCAATGGATTTGATTGGATATGGTATTTTGTTAAGTAGATGATTATTTTTTTTAAGCAAAAACCAAATTGCCCCCATCACAAAAGACGATTGTTAGTCTTTGTGTGCCTGATGAAAGAAACATATATTATATAACTGTGATTTTAATCTCGAAGCTGCAATAAATTTTAAAAAAAAAAAGAACTTACTTTAAATTTTATGTTCTAATGACAGGAAAGAAGAAAGAAGATGACTCACCTTTTGTGTTAATTGCTTAATTGTATTTTCTATTAATGTCTTTATTATTATTTATAACTTCATTTTATCCCTTCTAACTTAGTTTTTTCTAAGTCACTCCCATTTCTATATAGAATGTTTAATATCCTTACATGAAATGCCAACAAGAGTTTGTGTAAACTATATTTTTGATCATAAT
>JAOXNX010000028.1:17223779-17238705 GCA_028566075.1 Solidago caesia
TAATTGTCACCTCTAATGAATTGTATTCATGTAAGTACCTGATACAATAGTTCTCCAAGAGAATTAAGTTGCTCCTCTGATGAGGTCGATGTTAGTAGTGCTTTGAAGGCCTACACATTGTTGCTTGCAAGATTATAAATAGCAGAACAGATATGTGTACTTAAATTACACGAAATTCAAACTACTAACCGTGACACGGAAATTCTCATATATCGGATGTGTAGTAGCTGCTTTAACTGCATAAGTACGTTTTCCATAGATTACAGTGGCTGTATCATTGTGATCATTATATTTTGTCAAGAACTCTTCACCAGACAGATATCCGGGTAGATTCTTAGCATATATATGTTCAAATCTGAAGAGTATCAAGAACAAAATAAGAACTTCAGAGACTATATCATCTTTAGTAACTTTAGATAAATAGCAAAATTTTTTTTTTAGGAAAGCAGATCAATAGTAAATGTATACCTGTGTGGGGTCAAGTTGCACAAGTAATCTAAAGAGGCTTCAGACTTAAGCAGGCCACTGTCATGCTGACCACACTCCTCGGTGTTAGCCCCATTAGATGTCTGTGATACCATAGATGATGCTATAGACTTGATAACTTTTCGGCCCATAAAGGCTCCAACTCTCACAGATCCATAATCAGCACCTCCAATGCTGTAAATTACTAAATTAGATTATTAATTTTGATGATCAGTAATGTTCAACACAAACATTACGGAGTATATCAAAGTATGAAAATATATGTGATACATCTTCTGAAATGTTGAAAATGATCAAAAATTTTAACTAATAGAAATGTGTTACAGCCTACAGGCATCAATATGAAAGAGTGATAAGTTCCTCAAACAAAAAACGGAGTATAAGAATTAGACCTGCATACCTGTGCCTTATACCTGAGTCAATTCCCCAGAACCGTATATGACTTGGAATATCCACTAGCCCTAATACCTCAGCAGGCTGCAGAAGATTTTAATACAAATTATTCTGTAATGGTAAGTACCAAGGAATTGACCCTAACTTTTTTTTTTTAACTTCAAACTGATAACCATAATGCACCTGGCAAACCATTGCAAGAAGTTTGTTCGCTTCACCACATGCAGATGCCATTTGGTCCATCACACCGCATGGTGCTCCAACAACACAATTTTCAACCTGTAAGATAACAAGTTCCGGCAGTATTAACTAGACATGGAAGCAAACATTTATAGACAGACAATATTAAGAGACAAGTTATTGATTTTGTACCTTCTGGCAGAGCAAAGCAAGCTCTCTTGGACTAAGATTTAATCCTGCGAGGCAAATATGAGGTACATCTCAAATTTTTGATCATTTTACATTTTTATAAATGATTATTGAACATGCAAATTTGGTAGACATCACAACTCATAAGATGGGAAAATCATTTGATCGTTGCTTTTTCAGTGAAAAAGAGTATGCAAGATGAACCAGATTTAAGGTAGACTAGAAGTATCAGAATTACCATGAGCAGAAGCTATAGCCGACATCGTAGCTACCTCCACAGAGGCAGAAGAAGAAACACCTTTGCCTTCTGGAACAGCCGAGGAAACCTGATTATTATTCAACAAAGCATCAAAGACCTTCTAAATAGTTTTCTCAATAGTTGACATCATAATATTTAGAACTGAATTCACTGATATACCAGCATGCTGATGCTGTTCTCGAAGCGCATGTTTTTTTCTTTCATTAAGACAATAATGCTACCAGCAACATATTCAGCCCATCTTTAACAAAAAACCATATCAGTATAACATCACTAAAATGTGAGAAAGCACAAGCAAAAATTAAAAGAAAAAACACCTTTGTGATGTATCTTGAGAAAAGAAATGTTTTGCTTTGTCGTATGAAATTGGTTGCCCACCCTCCATAAAATCTGATATGTCCATGTCAAATGTCGGACCACGATTGCTTAACTCTGATCCATATGATACCTGCGATGATGAAAAACTTGACAAAATCATCCTACCTTCTAGTAACAGAAAAAATATGACAACCATCGACATGTTTAAATGAAGGATTGCGGCTTAAGGCATTCATCAATCAAAATGGATGTTTTATTGTAATGTCAAGTGTTTACCATTACAAAAAAAGAAGAAGATAATCTTACAATTTGGAGAACGGGTGTTGGTCCTTTTCCTTTGGCTTGCTGTCGAGCCTGAGCATGCTTCCAAAGCCTCTGTTTGCCTGGTTGTATCCTTTGAACAGCAACATGGCAAGCTTCTCTGATGGGCATCTGCAAGATATCTAATTTACATAAGGATGTACAAGTATATTAAAAATTTGCATATTTTTGGTAAAAGAGCAAGATTTACCTGCAAAACAAGGCTTCCAGAGTAGTCTGCAATTCCTCCGATTACATCCAATCTTCCAGGTGCTCTTGCCACATATATGTCTTCCTGTATGAGTAAATAATTCAACGGTAAGATTGAACTTTATTATAGAGAAATTGAAAAAAACTCTCTCTATTGTACATACATAATCAGAAGAAACTTAATACTACATGAACATGCTTATTGATTTGTATAATAATAGATTAAATAAATTTGTCATAGTTGTTGTTAGTTAGGAGCTAAAAGATAAAAAGAATCACGATATTAAGAAAAATCAATATAATCCACCATAGTTAGATAGAGCATCCTGACCTCCCAATTGAAGAGAGCAGCAGCAGCTTTGCGCTCTCGAATGTAATGTTTTTCAGAATTATTCTCAGAGACACATGCAGCATGTAACTCTCCCAAACTCTTTAAGAAGTTAATGGTGTCTGGAAGACCCATGACATCTCCATGAAGGATGTCGAAGTCATTACAAACTCTAGACAATTGGAAGAAATATATTAAGAAATCATAATGTTAATAAAAGTATAAGGATGATGAATTAATGTACAAGTGAAAAAAATTATCCAACTGGCATACTCGATTCTTTCATTAGAAAAAGATTAGTTTTGGAGAAAACAAAAAATGTGGAAGTAACACTGGTTCGAGAAGTTGATCTCCCTTTAGCATATGCTTTCACTTAACTCATAAAATTAAAAATGAACTTACGCATTCTGAAAGACGGTAGCATCCATATCATCAGATGCTGGTGGTGATCCAGTACGAAAACCAAGTTCATACTCAGCACTAGTATACCATTCTGGGATACTGATATCTCTTCCAGAAGCTCTTTGTAATTGAAATCCAAGTACAATGGCATCTCGCAATCTCCTTGCGCCACTGACCTAGAACGATATTAAAATTAAACTGGAATATGTGAAGAGGTTGGAGGAGTCATTATTGTTATATACCGACTAGTACAACAGAACAAGATGTCAAAATTTATAATCTAAATCAAACACATTTAATCTCAGAAGTGAATAACGATAAAAGAATTTTACAAAAATTTATCGTTCTCAACCTTATCTGATCTGTATGTCTTTCCATGAGCCGTGTCCTGCAGAATACTGGCTGCAACCTGAAATGTTAAGGAAGCATTAAAAACACATCAATCAAAGCTAAAAATTGACAAAGTAACTAGGAATATCAACCACAAAATCTATTTGAAACATTTTCTTAATGCTCATCTAGCTAATAATTCAATTAATATATGACATTTGGGAAACAGATTAATATACCTCACCACCATTCATCCCACCCTCATAGCTAGACTTCAAAGTAATTGCTCGTTCAAGATACGGCCTCCAGTGACCTACAAGCAAGTCTCTCCTTATCATCTCAACACCACCTTGATGATACTGACGAAGAGTTGGTTAGTTTATTCATGTTCAAATTGCATGTATACTTGCTAAAAGTTAAAGAGGCGGATACGATTAGTACCTCGAGCATATTTCTTAAAAATGGTTCTTCATTGAAATAATCTCTACGTATGAAGACAAAAGGTAATTTATATGCCAATGCTTCACTGCAAGTTCCATATCCAATTTTCCCTGAAACAACATAAAAACTTCTTTATATGAGCACCAAGTTGAGAAAAAGGGAGAGGAACGGAAAACATTTAATCACTGACCAAGCATACAGTCAGATGCTGCCATGACATCCGGGGTATACACGTCTTTGGCTAGCTTCATGAAATTGCGAGGAAGTTCTTGATCATCAGGTGCCCCACAAACCTGAACCATAAAGCTTTTGGCACAATGATATATTTTTTGTGTTTTATAAAAATGTATAGATATGGAGAAAGAAAGAAAGAAAGAAAGAAAAAATATACCAGGCAAATCCAACCTGGAGGCAGATACTCCTCCTTTAACTTCCAACCTATCGTCTGCAAGTTTTCGTAGTATAATATAATATAAAGTTATCAATATATGTGAAAAATGAACAATGATTGATATAAGCTAGTGTAGTATCAAAACTCACTTGTCCACCAAAGTTGAGTACCATGGTCTATACATCCTCGCTGATACCCAATTCTTTCCGCACCTATACAAGTGTGAAACATGAAAAAACAAAGGAATGTTTAGTCGCAAGGACTGGTACTCTGGTAGTGTATAAGAGCTTTCAACAACATGATATTAGTCCACATACCTCCTTGCGTGATTTCCGTGGTGTCCTCACAACTAAAGGTACATCAACCACGTCTCTAAAAGCAGGCACTTCAAAAGAAAGTTTGTCATTGAAATCAGTAATCATACATATTGGATAAATTCAATACATAATTGGACTTCAAATAAGAAAATATACAAAACCAACTTACTTGGACAGTATCCTGGTAGCCGAATTAGGAATTGACAATGTGAGTAATCCTCTGCTATCTGTATCATTTTTTGTCAACCGGTAAAAGATTTAAATTTCACGATGATACCAAAGAAACTCCAGAAAGGTAACCGTTTACTAGAAACAATAGGACTATAGAAAAGAAATAGCATTTCTTCTTAATTTATAATTGTTTAAAATGAAAAGGGATAGGGAGGGGCAACAAAGAATAGTATACCTGCCAAACTATTGATCTGTAATGATATCCGGCAACCACAACATATTCTGCGTAAATGAAGTCCCAGCTGCAACATTAAAGTTAATGACTAATGTGAAATTGGCAGATAACTAAACTACTAAAGAAATTGTTTATATTAGATTAGGACCTATTCATACTCGATTCATCTCAAATAGGCTCTAAAACTGTGTAACCTTTTTCAAACACTCATCCTAACATGAGTTGCACACATTTCTAACACTTGTCCTTACGAGCCACACATATCGTTATAACAGGTATAAGTTTTGACAATCGTGTGGATTCTTGTAAAGTTTCATGAAACTGTTCAGTTACCTGAAATTTGTAATACAGACTGCACGAATGCCAGCATCAGCTGCTGCACGGCAAGCAACCGGAACAACATCTGAAACCTGTTTCATAATATTCATACATCACATATGAATCTTTGTCGAATGAAATACTCAAAATTTCCCCTTCAAAGCCACAAGTATCCAGTATCCACACAATAATGGTAATGCTAAAGATAATTCAAATCAATCTACATTTATGTAAATATCAAATCATTACCACTAAGTCTGCCTTGATGGACTTCAGCCACTTTACTTCATTTTCCAAGATAGAAGCACGAGGTCTGACGGCTGTCTCAGAATACTGATGACCAAAAAGTAGCCAAATGAAGAAGTTAATGTAGGCAGATGGATTTATTTTATGAAAATAAGAACAAAAACAAAGTTTGTGAAGACAACCAGATACATCCTAAATTTTGCAAGTCAAGTTTGTTATTATCACTTGACATACCTTCTCCAAGGAGGCAAGGCGGTCCACCGTTAAGGCATCTGATTGAACAACTCCACAGTCTATCACGAGCTATATGACACAAAAAATATGACATATCCGAAAGGATTAGTATATAAAAATCACTTTTTTTCTAAATCGGGTTATGCTCAGCTATAGATCTTTAACATACCTTACGAAGGAAAAGTCGTGGAGATTGTATTTGAGTTGTAAAGACAAAATGAGGTGCACCAGTAACTACATGAACATCATGACTAGCAAGAATGAGGTGGCGAACCACCTACAAGAATGCATCCCCCAATTAATAAGTAAAATACAAAGGGAGACAACAATCAATACATGATACCGAAGAAAATGCATGCAGTTTATATACTTCCTCGGGTATATATAGCTCATAAAATAAATGAACCTCTATATATGTACAGTGAAAAAAAGTTATGCAAATCCATATCATATAGGAGAGTAATACAAGATCGAGCTAAACAGTTATTGGACACAAAAACTAAGGTATATATATGAAATCTAAACTATCTGAGCCAATACGAAAGTTTGAAGCCGGGAACGTACTTCCATCGATCCGGAAGAAGTTCCAATGAGATCGAGGTCAATTAATGTCATCAATTATATAAGTTGAACTTTTCTCATAGATTGCATTGATCACTTGGCAATTTAAAAGAGTGTTGCTATGATCGAAATATATGTATTCAGTTTTAGTTGTTTTGTTGCTATGATCGAAATATATATATCGCCTAATTATGATTAATTAAGCAAACATCCAATTGTATGCATGCACTAATTAATATATCATCCTCATCATATATATATATCCAATCTAATCAATGAAAACATCATAAAAAAAGATTACGTACATCTTAAAATGGCCGATGTGAGACAATAAAATTTTGTATTCATTACTACAATTACCTCAGCAGCACGAGTTGCATGTCCGAATCCATGTCCAGTTACATAATAAGCGAACACCAGACGTCTTCCTGTTCCATCTTCTTTCGCCATTTTCTATCACGTACTGTCTATCAATCAAATTGATTTTTGTATTGAAATTAAAATAAATTAAACTTGGGGTTAAATTATGATTCTTCTTTCTGTTATTTCGGTTGAAATTGGAAATATGTGAAATTTATCTTTACGCCTTTTGCGTATACAACAATTATCACTTACGGTCCTTGGACATTGCTTATGGGCATACTATCCCCTGTTATTAACAATAAATACAACGAAGTTAATTTACATGATGTTTATTTTAAAATTATTAGTAGAATATTGTCCGCACAATACGACGACAACCGGATAGTTTAAGGTAATCTAAAAAGAAGAAATTTTAATGCAAAAAATACGATAACAACGTCTAGGGATGGTGTCGGGCTGAGTTGGCTAGAAAGTTTACGCTCATTTCCAGGAGCAGAAGAATGCTGCAAATCCTCGCCTCTTTTATGGAAGTTTCTATACGTTTTACTAAAACCATAATGACAATTTAACAAACTCATTGCATAAATCACAATTTGATGTGAAAAAGTAGAACTACAAGTTGAAAACACATCTACCAAACCTGCACGGCTATCATTGTTAAACCGAATCATTATTGATAAAAATACACACATTGACACAAGGGGTCGTTGCGCTCGTGATATTTCTAAAGCTCGTATAATAAATGTGACAACTTTAATCCAATCATATGAGTAAGTGGTCAACTTGATATATTTTATTGATAACAAGTGAATAAAAATAAATTAATTTATACAGGAAATAAGTCAGTTATCAAATGCAAACGACTACGACCAGATCAGTAATCGATAGAAAGCATCAGTAAGCATAGTAAACATCGCAACAGATGCTAAATCGTCCTGTGTTTGTTTCATTTGTTCGGTATCAGAAGACGAGAATAAAAGATTTCCCCTTTCAATGTACATGGGTGGGGTTTGAAGATTTATTCAGGAATCCAGGAGTGAATTTGAAAAAAAGCAATTTGGACGAGGGCAACAACCTAATATCATTAAAAAAAAGTCAGCAGGATCACATATTGTCTTCTCAATCTCAAGTAGCCAGCCTTTTCAATCTGAATGTTTGTCTTCCAAGACTCAAAGAGCGTCTTCCGCCCCAATCCCTTGCACCTTGAGATTGACTTGAAATCTAGCAAAATGCAAGAGAAAATTCAGAACTACAAACAATAAATGAGGGCTTTAGGAGATTTACATCATCAGGTGGATGTAGAAACAATTTTTTCTATTTCATCAGATCAGCGATGAGAAAGGATACTTTTGTCAACCACTTTGCTCTGCAATTATGGAGACAGATTCTTTCCTTGACTCAAACATGTGGCTAAGGTAGCAAATTCGGGCCATTCATAGGTAAAAGGATCAATCTATGAAATAATTTGTCCCCAACAAGCCAGGCAGAAACAAGCTGAGCAGGTATTTAATGTGCACAAACTCTCCTACATCGTATTATTATTAAATTCAGATCATCGTAATAACAAACTGTTTGTGGGCCGTCCCGACCTGTTTTGACACAAAAGTAACTACCCAACGGCGGTTTTGGCATCTCTATATGTACACGTGGTTAAATACAGATCATCAATATGACTCTTCATCCGGTCTTTAAAAAGAAAGAATAAGTAGGGATATCTTATGCTTTTTGACGTAAAGTTCTGATATGGGGTTTCATCTATAGACAGAAGTAGAAATTCTGAAAATCTTATTGAGCATGGTCCCTAAAATTATGCAACTGGTATGTGATTATGTATATATATGAGTTCTTTACCAATTAACAAGAGTAGCAAGATACATACAAGTGAGATGTCGTACCTAATTATCATAAAAAACGTGAAGGACGTCTTCGAGAACTGTTGCATAGAAAAGAAATACAGAAGAATGCAGATCAGAGCATGTATATGTGTTAATGAGAAACAATAGAGGATCACGAAACATGATAGCAAAAACATTACACTTCTGCATAACGATTTGTAAAATGTACCCTCCACTTCATATGATTAAGTAACTCTCCGTTCCAGTTTTAATGTCACCAAGTTATCAAAATAAAGAAATTCAGTTCCTACTAGAGGTGGCAATTTCGACCTTTTACATAACTTTGGATCAACTTGGATTTTTTATATCTCCAACATATCAAACAGGTAAAAACAGCCTAATAAGAAGCATAATTTTGTGGGGCTGGGAAAAACAGGAAGAAAGGTGTTCAAAGGGATCGTTTGGGTCGCGTGTTGGAGTTATGGAAAGCGAGAAATGATAAGAGATTCAATAACATTGAGGTGAGCCCCGTGAAGATCCTAGAGAATATTAAGTCTTTGGCATTTTTTTGGTATAGTCATAGAGCAAAAAATGTTAATATTAGTTGGGAAGATTGGCGTCAATTTAAGGTTGTATAATCTTTGTACAGTTTTGTTGTAACAGTTTTGATCGCTTGCAATTTGCAAGGATTGTGAATATATTTGATCTTTCAAAAAAAAAAAAGAAACGGCTCAATGGGTTGACCAAGTCAAAAATCGCCAAAGTGTCCATACTTGCTTAGAACCTCCGAAAATGCTTTCTTACAAAATTTACATTATTGATTTGACAATATAGCTTTTATATCTTATTTTATACATGATTAATTATAAGATGAAAAAAGATTGAGAACAAAATGTTGACAGGTAGCCTGACCTGACCAGTTTGGACCCGTTACTAAACCTGCCTGACCCGCACATTTTGCCACATCTAGTTCCTATCAATCCTTGGGAAAATGAGCATGCTAAATAAGAAGCTAATTAAGTCTTATTTATACCTAAAAGGCATGAGCCATATATTTCAAGCAGGATCCAAGAAAGGAATGTGTTCATAAAGATAGTTTAACCATTATGCTTGAAGACCCACCAACTCAACTTTAGAGCCTTAAACACCAAACTATCAGCACAGGTATGGATTAAAGAAACATAATATGAATTTACCAAGACAGGATTTCAAAAATAGCCAAAACATGTCACATACTCAAGTTCAGAGCAGAAATGCCAACCTATAAATGTCAAAATCTTCAAAAAAAAAAAAAAATTAAGGAAAGCAGAGGTCACAAATTTGACCCATTATTGGGTCAAATTAGGTTGTGGTTTATCTCAGGCGAGTCAAATGGGTGAAATCGTAACTTAGGGAAACCTGTCAAATGGGTGAACTCAAATCTAAAAGGGAAACCTGTCAAATGGGTACACAATGTCGATTTATATGAATATAACCTCGTAAATTGTTTTATTTAACTAATTACACTATTATCATAACGGCATTGTTCCATTATCATAGTTAACGCATATAACAATTTATATAAAAAGATTTTGATGCTGACACCCCTAAGGCATGTCACCAAAGTGTTATTACATGCTCAAAAAGTTGTACCTTCATCTCCACTTATCTAGCACCTAGACAATACCGTACAACTTTTTGAGCATGTAATAACACCTTGGTGACAGCCCTCACCAAAACCCATAAAAAAAGACAATAGCGCCTCATGGAATACCTAAACATTCAAGAAACACAAGAAAAGCTTGCCCACCTGCGATGACCTGTTCTACCCCTGGATATACTATTGCTAGTCACATAATCATCATCGGCATCAACACCTCTATAGTCTGCAAATTCTGCAGATACCACTGAACCTTCATCAGAGTTGGAAGTATTATCATAGCTCAATCGACGACTTTCTCTCCTTGCTGCACTTACTCTTTGCCTTCTTCTATTTCTAGAACTCCTAAAATTATCAAACACTTGATACAATATACAAGAAGTCCACCAATTTCCATCATCACCAGGGAAGTCTTCAAATTCATCTCCAGAACCATTATCCCCGTATTCTATAACATAGTCTCCCAAAACCACCCCGTGTGGAATTTCAGAATGTATAGTGCTCAAAACATCGATAATCTCAGACGATTGCTGAAAATTTTCCCAATCAAGCTGTCTTGCAGGATCAATTTTTGATGGGCACGCATGAGGGTGCTCCACATTAGCATGTTCCCGAAGCTCCATATAAGTTCCTGAAAAAGTGCATTTTTCTTCTTCACAACAGCGTTTTTTCTCGTCCAATTTAACTCGAGCCTCACTGACAACTACCCAACCAGTAACATCACCTCTGCAAAGAGGGCATAAGGGCTTGCTAGTTGCATCTGCACTTATTACAGTTGATTCATCAGAAGTCACCCGTGAATCTGACCCAGGTGACATCTTATTTGCAGTTTGGAAACGGTCCAAACAATTTGAGTGTAAATGACCGGTGTCACACACAAAAGGTCGGCATCCTTTATTGTAAGAAGAGCATTGAAGAAGAACACAGTTATGTGGGAAGGAAAGACATATAGGACATGTGACATCTTCCCATTTTATATCAAGATGAAAACCCTCCATAAGAAGCGTCAAGTTAGAGCTTTACAGTTGACACTTTATAAAAATGAGTGTATCAACATCAAGAATCAGAACTTATGTGATGTTTAATATCTGATGCTTGAATAAGTCCTATAACTTGATGAAAGACCACAACTCTATGGCAGAAGGCTAGCACCTATAAAGCACTTGATCTTAAACAACACAAACAATTGTACCTGGTGAAAGAAGAACAAAAATACATTTAAGCGTAGAAGTTGGAAACAAATGGCATCAAGGAAAAAAAATATAAGCAAAATGAAATATGACTCGAGCGATAAACATATTCAGTACTACGTTTGCGTGAGTATCTAATTGTGATAACGGTTGAGCTGGCTTGGACAAGGCATCTCGATATTTTCTTTCAAGTTGTGCTCATTGCATTATCTGTTTTGGTTGTTCTTTCAGACTACTCAAACAGCTTTAAAAAAAAAAGGTTTGCAGTTGTTCACGAAAATGCTATGTTTATGGGCAGGTTTTTGAATCACGAGCTATAAGGTGCAATTCCACACCGTGTGCAAATTGGGTGTGAGTGTGAACTTTTCATTACCAGATACACGTAAAAGTCAATATGCCACTAAGCCAGCTCCTAGGAGTTTCCTATGACTATATTGTCAAAAAAAACCATCCAAATCCATCATCATCTTCTTAATCATAATTCATAACTACAATAAAACCAGCTTGATTTCAACAACCAACATCTTTTCACATAATAATTCATATACAAAAAATACGCCAGCCGGTGCCTGGTGTACTTAAATCATTAACTTTATCCACCTTTCACATTCTCCATCAATTTTAAAAATTCATAAAGTAATCCTAAAGGGTATATAACTAAAACTATACATATAAGTATATATTTATGTATAGATATAGATATAAGTATATATATAGATATAGATATATAGTATATATCACATGATATTGCCCCAATCCTATGCAAATAATACAACAGTTAGGTTAATACTCTATATTCTATAATCATCAGCTAAAAATCAACAAATAAAAAGGACATCATAAATTAGATCCACCAACCAACCATAAAAATAAAAATCTAACAATAAATAACCACCAAAATACTAATAAATCTCAAATAGATCTATGCAAACTTAGGAAAAAAAAGGTAATTCAAAAGAAAGAAACCTTGTAGATACTGATGATGACGATAATGATGATGAATCGATGATGAATCTGACGATGAGTAATTCACACCCAAAAGAAGAAGAAAGAAGATGGTGATGATGATGAATCGATGATGAATCTGATAATGAGTAATTCACACCAAAAAAAAAAAAGAAAAAAAAAGAACCTGATAATGATGATGAATCGATGATGATGATGATGATGAATCGAAGATGAAAGAAGCTGATACTCATTCTCCAGTCAATATCTAATTCTCCAATCAATATCGAATATAGCACAAAACTTATACATTTTCTCTCACCGGTAAACAAAATTATATGGACCGACGGGAGTGAAATCTGAAGCTGTTCAGGTTGGACTGACTGGAGTGAAATCTGAAGCTGTTCAGATTCGAGTGACGGGAGTGACTGGAAATCTGGAGTGAAATCTGAATAACTTCAAATTTACTGAAGAACTTCAGCAGATTTACTGGAGAACTTCAGTTTTACTTGAGAACTTCAGGTTTACTGATATTATTTCAATGACCAACTGGCCACGTTCAGTTACTAACCGATCAGCTATCAGGTTAACTAATCAGCTGCGAACATCAGAACAACTGCTCGAGAGCTTCAGATATTAAATCTGAAGAACTTCAGTAAATCTGAAGAACTTCAGTAAATCTGAAGAACTTCAGAAGTTCTTCAGATTTACTGGAAAACTTCAGTAAATTTGAAGAACTTCAGATTTACTGAAGAGCTTCAGTTTTACTGGAGAACTTCAGGTTTACTGATATTATTTCAATGATCAACTGGCTACGTTCAGTTACTAACCGATCAGCTATCAGGTTAACTAATCAGCTGCGAACATCAGAACAACTGCTCTAGAGCTTCAGATTTACTGGAGAATTGTTCTTCAGATTTACTGAAGAGCTTCAGTTTTACTGGAGAAATCATTTTACTCAGGAGTAAACAACAGAGTGTACAACTATAGCATAACATACCCTCAAAACAATAATAATAAAGATGATGGTGATGATAACGGTATAGAAGGGTATACATTTGTGAAATACTAAGCATGACTAAACAAAATAAAACCTTTTTTGCCATTTGTCACATTTTTCTTGATCTGAAGCCTTTGTATGCTCTCGTATAGTAAATTCATAAGCATGAGATGCATCAACTCTGCTCTTTGGAGTACTAAAGTCTAAATTACGGCCAGTTTTCAACTTATAATTTTTCTGTTGGGGACGTCGTCTTGCTGACACATCCACATCAGCAAATGAAATAGAGGATGATGATGAGACGTTTTTTGCATTGAACTTCTCTGTTGTATCAACGGCATCTTCATTGTTAGCCTGAAAGGTTGCCGGGTCAGCAGAAGATAATGCCCATTCAGTACCACCATAAGGAGAGACATCCATTGGTTGTTGGATATTTTAGTGTAATTGGATTAACTTGTTTGACCATAATCGTCATAATAAGACATCATATAGGCTTGGAGGTGCGGAGTGCACGCCTATCTGAATTTGTTATGACTTTAGGGTCGAAGCCCCTAAGGTACGGGGGTCTGGGGGCAGCGCCCCCGGGAGCGGGGTCCAAGGGGCGGCAGCCCCTGGCGGGGTTCAAGGGGCAGAGCCCCTGGCGATTAAAGTGTTATGGCAAAAATCGCTCAGAAATTGTAAATCTGAGGTGAGCTCAGAATTTCTGGAGTGAGCTCAGATCTCATAGCTGAGGTGAGCTCAGAATTTCTGGAGTGAGCTCAGATCTCAAATCTGAGGGGAGCTCAGAATTTCTGGAGTGAGCTCAGATCTCAAATCTGAGGTGAGCTCAGAATTGAATCTGAACATTTTTCTGAACAATAAATCTGAATATTGAATCTGGTGTGAGCTCAGATCTCAAATCTGAGGTGAGCTCAGAATTTCTGGTGTGAGCTCAGATCACAAATCTGAGGTGAGCTCAGAATTTCTGGAATGAGCTCAGATCTCAATCTGAACTTCGAATCTGAGATTCGAATCTGAACATTTTTCTGAACAATAAATCTGAATATTGAATCTGAACATTCGATCTGAACATCGAATCTGAACATTTTTCTGAAGATATTTCTGGACATTTTTCTGAATATTCAAATCTGAACATTTGAATCTTAACATCAAATCTGAGGCCAGCTCAGAATTTCTGGAGTGACCTCAGATCTCAAATCTGAGGTGAGCTCAGAATTTCTGGTGTGAGCTCAGATCTCAAATCTGAGGTGAGCTCAGAATTTCTGGTGAATACAATTCTAAACACACTCTTTCCAACTCCATTAACAGTCTGTCTTTGTCTGCTTCATTTTCACCTATATCCATCCATATTTGCTGCCATACATAATAAAAAGTAATAAATTTTTTGACTAAGATCATATATAATTGATAATTCCATATTCTTGATACTATAGTAATACCATGATACCATCGACTCCTTTCCTAGACCAAATTAGTCAAACTTCATACAAATATTTCCATGTGCTTGTACTATATATATTGTTACTGTATGTTTTGATAATCATCATCATCATGAACTCACCCACACTTAAAACACCACAAAATACATATAAATTTCATCATCCATTACATCATAAATCCAATGTGCCAGCCCTCTTTTTACGCC
>JAOXNX010000028.1:17240489-17263245 GCA_028566075.1 Solidago caesia
CCAAAAATACAACTTATTAATTAATAAATTTGAACATTTAATTTTGCCAACTAACCATGTAAGATTAATTTAATTTATTTAATTTAAATGTAAATAAAACACTAATTATCCAAAAAAATTGACAAATAAGCATAAATCCTAGTTGTCATTTAGATAAAAGTGCCACATAGGATCTAAAATATCCTCTCTTAGTTATATATATAAAGATTAATTATTGTATGTATATGTGTGTAATGAGGCGGTTGTTTTAAAATTTAAATGGATACCACCAGAACTCCCGAAGCTTCTCCATTTATATTTGTTCTTTCTCTCACTTTCTCATCATTTTTTTTTCTCTTTCTGATCTTCATCATAATAATTTCTTTCTTTGCTTTTTCATTTTCTTTCTTAGGGTTTTCTTGATCGTCACACTTGGATTTATGTTTATGTTTTTAAAATTGGTTTTTTTTGTGTGTGTGTGTGTGTGTGAAGGATTATCAGTTTCATCGAATGAAGGAAGATCCGATGAAGATGTTAAGAGGGGTTGATTCCGTTCGTAGCTCACTTTATCAGCTTTTGTTAAGAGGGTTTGATTCGTTTTTTCATCCGAGGTATTTTTATTTAATTTTCATATATGGGTTTTAATCTGTTTTCCAATCTTTTTTCTTTCTATTCGTTTTTGTTTTACATATCGCCTTTTTTTGGTTTTTTTCTAAATGGGTTGGTGTGATTAAGAGGTGATTATGATCTGGAAAGCAATGTAAGTGAATAAAAGCGTTTCAATCAAGAAAATGAGATGCAATTGAAATTTTTAAGTTTTCTTATTTGAATTAGGAAACAACATCGTTTATTAAAAACTGGTTCATTATATTTTCAGACCAATATCTATTAGCAATTTCTTGATAGCAATAATTATTTGGATGACCTTGATTGCATGATTGATAATATTCGTATGGCTTATTTTTGTAGGTATTGATGTGGGATTTGATAATCAATAACCCGAATATGATGAAAATTTCAGCATATTAATTCAGTCAGATTATGCAACTTTTCCTTTTCCATCAGTGGCGTTATCTGAGAAGATTATGTTCTCACTTTTCTCACCTAGAAAATAGTCAAGTTCCATGAATGTGTTAGTTCCAAAAGGTTAATGTATATTTAAGTTTTAGAGAATATTACCTAAGTTTGCATTATTTGTTTGATGTTATGGTCACTCTTGCTGTGTTTCCTACAGTTTGGCTTCGTGACATGAGTGTACTCAGTTACATATCCGATTAGTCTAAAATATAGTCAGATATCCTAATAGTTTGTGACCTTTGAGTTTTAATGTGGGTTGGTTTGATCGATAAAGTTGGCTTTGAGTTTTATGTATTATCGAGAACTTTCTTCAACCCCCGTGATGATGTTTACCTGTTTCACTATCGGTCACTTCTACCTTGCATCAGATGGATTGTTGCGCGTTGTGGTCCCCTTGATTTTGAGGAGAGTAGTGTTAACAAGTACCCTTGCCTTGCGAAAAAAGAAACTTGGCATCATTAAATTTCCCCCCAAGCTTATCAAAATGATCAGATATGTTGTATTGAAAAGAATGATGAGAAACCCTATGAATATCACCATGATCTTGGTCAGTCTTGATATTTTTTTTACCCTTCTTGCAATTATAGTTACTTTTTTGTGACTTTATTTTTGGATATATACTATAGAGTATTGCACTTTTGGGTGATCATTTCAGTTATTTTATGTGGTCAGGAATTTAAATCATTTGATAAGGTGTTATTGTGATATACTAATTGTTTAAAATGTCCTTAATAGCTTATTATGACACTCTTTTCAGTCTTATTCTCTTAGGTTTCACAGTCAAACCTATCCTTTATAGCTGCAGCAGGGGCTATACCAGTTTTGAATGCTTTGTGGTTAATGCTTTTAAACTCCCTCAATCCTTAGCTTGCAACTTTATATTGCGAGTGAGAGTTACTTATGGTTTTAAGCGACAATTTGACCTAACATTTATCAGTACTATATTTCAGACTTCACGGAAACGGAGGTAAATTCAATTCTAGAAGCAGGAGCGACATCACTTGGTCTCGGGCCACACCGTCTTCGAGTTCAAACTACAACAGCTGCGCTTCTGGCAACAGTAATGTTGTGGCCTTGGCCAACCAGAAGCTACTAGGAATTGTTGATGTGACTCTTTGTGATTTTATTTATTTCATTACTTTTTATAGCAAGTCGTCAGTGATTTTGGATTCTAATCCTCTTTAATTTATTGTTATGGGAACAGAATGTCTCAAATAGGGTGGCTTCCTTTTTGCATTTAGATAAAGCCAAGATATACATTGACGCTCCACAATCAATTTCAGAAGGATATAAAGATATCCAGTTATCGCTTTCTTTTGATATCACAGTTGCTAAATGAGTTTAAGAAGGAAGGTGGTTTTTGTTTGTCGTTCGGGGTTTTCGAGCTGATGTTGGTTGATGTTAAGACCAATTGGGCTGCTTAGCTAATGCTAACAGGGAAGCCTTTGTATGCTTTCTTCTTTATTGTTTTGCAGAAAACTTTTATGAGGAAAGTTTATTGGGATATTTCTTAATTGCTAACTAACGAATGTCTTAGATTCATTCCGTTTCTTTGTGTACTTGATACACTTTTGTTGCAACCATCTTATTAATTTTTGGAGATATGATACTTTTCTCCAAGTTAAGAGAATGGTTGGTGTAAATTTTGTTTTCATGTATCAAAAAAATGCAACATATGAGTATAGATGCTTGTGTATATATTACTAATATTATTTATTCATCATTTTATTTAACACTTATTGTATAAATTGCTGTGTTTTCACACGGGTGTTAGACCAGATTGTAGGTTTCAACATATGTGGTTGTTACTATATTTGAGTTAAATGAAGAAGTAAACTATATGGCCATCGGAAATTTGTATAGTTGAGTCTAAACGGAGATATTAGACCAGATTATATAACTCTCTGTGTCCTGATAGAGTTTTAAATAGTATGCTACAAGAAGTTGTTGACATACTTAACTCTAACTTGTAAAATCTTTTTTAAGTTGTGCTTGACGATATTTAATCATATAGCTAATGAGGAAAATGACGTTAATGATGTGTCTTGGGACCAATTCTTGACCAAGTATCCTGGTGCAACAAGTAATAATGCAGGTGAAATGGTGTGATAGAAAAGAAATGGTGCCACTTTTCGTTTGGGTAACGACTAAATTTTTTTTTTTATCATATGTACATATGTATGTGGTATGTGTTCTTATATTGAATATTTGACTTTTGCATACAGGTCACTTAGGTGAATGCTTTAACTGACTTTTTTTTTTTATAAACATTTGACTTTTTAACCTATTTGAACAAAATCTAAATATTTTTAAATTTTATTATATAACACTTTGCTTTCTCTATCGATATAACAAAGTCATTTTAAATCAAAACTAACGCCAACATGAATTATAGTTTCTTTACTCCACTTTCTTTACAACATCTTATTCTTTGCCTATAAATATTCTTTTTAAAGTATTCTTTTTTTTATGTAACACTTTGCTTTCTCATTGACATAACAAAATTACTTAAACCAAACTAATGTCAATATGAATAACATGTTTTTTAATCCACTTTTTTTAGAACATTTTATTCTTTTGCCAAAAGTTATCTCTTTAACGATTGATTATATTCAATTATCATTTAACAAGATGTATTGTATTAAACACTTTTATTTGATTAACATACTTTGTTAAATTTAAGAAGCTGGAAACACGGAAACTCGTGTCGGTAGATTGATTATACTCTCATACATGTCTACATACACATATATTTACAAACAGTTTCTTTAAATATAAGTTTAATTTTAAGATATATACACCAATTCTCTTAAAACTAACACTTATTGTTTAAAACTCGGTCATGTTAGAAGATATCCATATATTTGTTTTAGATATATAAAATAATTAGATTGTAAAAATCTTTACAAAAATACAAGTTCACATATTGATATTTGTTTTACGTATCAATTAATTGTAATGAATTATCATTTATTAACACTTATTAAACAAATTAGAAAATTTTTAATAACAACCCCGCGTTTACGCGGGTTTTAAATCTAGTATATATTATTGCAGTGGAAATAAACTTAATTTGGGTGGAAATAGAGTAGCTCATTATAATTCATCGGCTATCGTAGAGTAAACCCACACACCTTTTCTACACTAGTTTGTTCAAGATAAAAAATAAAAAACCAAAAAGAAAAAAACCACACATAAAAAAATGTCTATGTTGCACACGTCACTTCTCGACCTCACCTTTCCTCACCGGATTTCCTACTTCCCGCCGGTACCCATTCCTGTCACATCTTCTCGCCGGAATCTCTGCGTCCGTTCATCAAATTTCGACCAACCACAGCCTTCCATTTCATACTATCTGATCCCAACACTTGCTACTTCTGCCGCCTTACTATTTCTAACTTTGGGCGGTGTTCGGAGCTCCGCCTGCTTCGCTGCTACCGCCGGCCGTCTTCCGCCGCCAGTCTCCGTCGCCGGTGACCACACATTGGTTGATAATTCTTCACTTCAAGGTTGTTTTTTTGTTACTTTCTATTAATCTTTCAAATTTTGCATCTTTGTAGTATAAATGAAGGTTTTTTTTACTACGTATAATAATAATAATTAAAACCCATAAATTAAACAAATTTGTTATGAACGTTACCTTTACGAAAGCTCGGTTTTGGACCTATTAAACGGCGGTGGAAATTGGGTAAAACCAGTGAAGAAATAGATGACCCGTGCGAATAGTGTAATCACTTTACGAAGTCGTTATTGAGCCCGTATATGCATACGGGTATCTGGAATATCACTTTGACACAAAATCAACAACCTGGTTGTGCCACAAGTCTCTGAATATATCTGTATATAGAACACCCATAATATTTTGTAAGTTATGGATAATTGAAACTGTCCGAAAACGGATACATAATGGGTCACAAGTTAGCTTGGTCTTTGATCAGCTTAAGGCATTATTGATTGAAGTTAGCATACATAATGCTCACTACTTGTGTCAGCATGCTAAACTTGCCGACTTCAGTCAGCTATTTCTTTACTAACAAGACTGCCACTTGGAGAATACCGCTCTTAAACTCTGCTATTTGGGTGCGGGATTTTAGTAACTTGTACTTGTGTACACTCTGTATCTCCCAACCTGTTTCCGATTTAAACTTAAATCCTTCAAATAAATTATAATTATTGACACTGAATGACTCAAACATGACACAAAACCATTTTTTTTTTATCAACTATAAAAGAACGGTACTATGATATATTAAGAAACAATGTATAATTAGTTGGCTAGCTAACTTTTTGGTGCAAATTAAGAATTAAGTATATCTTCACTGCCTTAAAAAAATGGGTAAACGGAAAGGGATCCATCCATGTTCAGGCTACCTAAGGAAAGGCTCTGATGTACGCGCCCTAATCGATATTTCTGTGGCAATTTTCTACACCATTTCCCCAGCCATACCACGATGTTTACCCAGTGAGGTTCAAATGCAGGTCCTTCTGAGACCTTCGTAGTTCGTACTACTAGGCCACCTTGGAGATGGTTGTTCATTGTCTTAAAAAGAGAAATTATGTCATTTGATGTTAGTAGAAAATTAGAAAATGGCCGTGGATTATTTCTACTGGTTTATTATGTAAGAGTATGTGTTGTTTTGTTTATCAATACAGCCGGTGAAGATATTGGAGAATATGATAGTGAAGAATTGAAAGCTGCATTCGAGAGTTTCAAATCAAAAACTTACGCTCTTACTGTTCCGTTGAGAATCGTTGCTCTCCGCAACTCTGTCCCTCCTTTATGGATTAAGGTTTGGTTGCTTGAGTTGTCCTGTTTATATCTTTCTTTTCACCTGTCTTGTGCAAAATATGAGTACCCATTGAGAAATGCTAAGAAATGTGACAGAGAAGTGTATTCACCTTAATTTAGGCAAGTTTGTAATATACTGTGAATGGGTTGATATGGGTTATGTTTTATATCCAATGGTCAAATGGATGCTAAAACGTCTAACTAATAAGAAAATGGGTTGAAAGTCATTTGAATTGTATTCAAGTGTATAAAGCCTTTCAAAACACTCTGTTAAAAAAAGTTATTGTAATGGCATGGCTTTTTAATCATCTTTAACACATTTTATAAAATTGAAAAGAAGAGGAAAAAAGTTTTAATGGCTTGACGAACCGGTACTAACAGTTACCCATATTGGTTACCCAACCCATATGACCTTCCCATTTTGTCAGCCTTAATATTCATGACCACCTTTTGTAATTCTTATGGTCCCTGTTAATCCGTGCTTCACTGGCATTAGTCATTTGTTTTTTATGTTACAAGCTTTAGATAATCATCTTCATTCTTGAATTAACTTATTGTCACACAGAATTTCATACAATCTCAAGGAAAGAGAGTGAAGTTCCGTCTTGAATTTCGTGGAACCATTGGGGATATCTTTTCTGAACTCTCTAAAAATATTGGTAAAGGAAGTATATCTTCTAAATCTGCTGGGGCTGCTGATATTGTATCTCTCGGTGATTCTTGGGTTAATTTCGCAATTAGTGAGAAACTAATAGAACCAATCCAAGGGGTTGATGATCAAGATTGGTTCCACACGCTAAGTGACAAGTGGAAGGTAAGATACGTTGATTCACATTGTCGTATTTTTCTCCTGCATTCTAGAGTTTTGTTCAAAGTGATATATGATATTATTCTCAAATGTGGTATCTTTTTTCTAGTAAATAACTTGATTCTTGTGGACTAATGAATTATGCATGTAAAAAATATTAAATCTTAATTCACATGGTACATTTTGTTACAGGATTTTTAGTTAGTATATGTACAGGCGCTATATATGTGCAGCTGAACTCGTTCTCTAGCTTCTAGAAATAATTTGGTTTTTAGGTTACACTTGCTGTTGCAATTATTTTTGTTGATCTCTGGGTTCTCCTAACATAATCTCAGGTGTATTTGCGCAGGAATAAGGAAGGAAAACCAGATGCCCAAGGTGAGATATACGCTGTTCCTTATCGATGGGGAAGCATGGTAATAGCGTACAGGAAAAGCAAATTTCGACAACATAATTTGGCTCCTATTGAGGTAGTTCTGCAGAATGGTTAGATGTTTCTAATTTACCCAGTTTATATGAAAATGGGTCAGTTTGGTAACGGGTATGGTAAATGAAAAAGTTTAGCTTAAAAGGAATTGGGTCGAAGCGTTCCATCGGATCGAAAGTCACTGAAATCTGTTCAAATGCTTACAACCTTCTGATTGTTTTATTCGAAGAAATTAAATAATAATTGTAAACATATAGCTATCATGATCATATTTAAGTGTTGCGCTCAAATAAGAACAACTTTAAAAATAAGAATGATAATAACACAAAAAATTTCAATTTGATCATTATAAGTTCTTAAGATAGTTTAGACTTTAATACCATTATTTGAGTGTTTAACAACACTTTGATGCATTAAAATAGGAAAAAACACACTTTTAGATTTACACATCTATCTCGGGTGCATCTACATCAAATTTTGTGCATCTTCATTTTTCCGACAAATAATGAAAATCTGCATCAATGCATTCGTGTATTATTGCTTATTTGAGATGCAAACACATCAATTTTGTAAGTTCGTTGGTTTATGTGATTGAATTTGAGTGTTCTCACTGTTCTTATTCTAAAAGTTTTCTTATTTCAACACTACCCTCATATTCAGTACATTATTTATTTGGAGGAATAAAAAATGGGAAAAAGTGGGGTCAGTTTAACACAATCCGACCAAATGGTACTAGAAATATGCTTGTTTGGACCCGAACCTACTTTGACTGGTTGCTTAACCTGTCCCGGACTGTGCTAAAAAACTCGTGTTTGACCCTGATCTATTTTAACTAGTTATCCAACCCATCCAGCCCCCTGTTTACTAATTGGGGATACATCACCATTGCAGGACTGGGCAGACCTGTGGCAGCCTGATCTTGCTGGGAAGATTGCAATGGTTGATTCTCCAAGGGAGGTTATTGGTGCAGTTCTGAAATACTTGGGAGCATCATACAATACAAGCAACATCGATTCTGAAGTTGCTGGTGGAAGGAATGCTGTCAAGGATGAACTTGCTTCATTTAGAAAACAGGTATCAAGATGAACCTAAATCGACGATTACATAAACGTCTTAATCTATGGGTTCGAAAGATGGCTAGGGAAGAGTACGGATATGGACACGGGAATACCGGTCAGGCTGTGTACATCAAAGCCAAAGGCTCGAGTCTCCCTGGGTAGCCTGAACAGGGATACCCATTTTATATTCAAACATCATTAAGAGGTTTTTAACAGGTATAAGAGTGTAAAAGGGATAAAACAAGTGATAAATATGTTTACTTCAATGATATTCTTGTAGGTTCGTCTATTTGACAGTGCGAACTATCTTAAAGCATTTAGCGTTGGTGACCTTTGGGTGGCTGTTGGGTGGAGCAGTGATATTGTTCCTGCTGCCAAACGCTTGACAGATGTCGCTGTTATTGTTCCAAAGTCGGGAGCTAGTTTATGGGCTGATTTATGGGTATGTTTGTTTTTATTATTATATATCTATTAATTATGGAAACTTTAGTCTTCCACTCTTCTTTGGTACATGTCTGCATACCACTACCCACAAATAGTTAAGTAATTTCTAAACAAGATAAAAGAGAAGGAATAATGAACTAGGTAACTCATAAATCTGATTCCTGCAGAAAACCCAACGCAAGTTGGGTAGAGTCAACTTTTAACCTCAGACATGTTTTTAAATCCTTGCAGGCAATACCAGCTGCTTCAGGCACTGTTGATGACGAACTTGGGGGACGAGTTAGAGGGCCATCTCCACTTGTACACCAATGGCTAGATTTCTGCTTGCAAACTCAAAGAGCATTACCCTTTGAAGAGGAGATTGTTGCCGGTGCATCACCATCCGCTCTTGACAACACCCCTGTCCCAAAGCCCAAATATCTGAGCAGAAATAAACCGAAGCTGGATACAAACCTTGTTTCTGGAGTACCCCCGCCTGATATATTACCAAAGTGTGAGTTTTTGGAGCCTTTATCGGATGCTGCATCCTTAGACTATCAGTGGTTAATAGCTAGCATGGAAGCCCCTAGTCATGGATTTATGCATAAATTCCAGAATTGCATGTCCTGGGCATCAAAAGCCCTACAGACTAAGTTATTGTAGCTCTATATATCATTGTAATTTTTCACATGATGTCCATAATTTTTGGTATTAGTTATACCCCCCAAATGGCTTGAAAGCCATGTTGCGAAGGCGTTAAAAGATCACCCGTCTCTATATGAACTTTGCTCATGGGCTCGTGGTCCTTGCAAGGATGAGTCGCATAAAGAATGTTACAATCCTGTTTTAGTATATTGGTAGATAAAGTTATATTTTATCTTTCTTCCTTGGAACTTGTTTGGGGTTGCAACAAAAACATCGCGAAGTGAAAACCGGTGGCTCGACCTTTGTTTGATGGGGGTTTTTTCTTATGTCTCGGTTTATCTGTAATTGGCATAAGGTTTTTTTCAACCCTTTTGCAACCTTAGCAGTTAAAGTTCAAAGTTGAATATAGTTTGTGTATTGTACTTTCTAGATTATTGTATTTCTATATTTTGATCGCTAGTAGCCGGGCTTAGTAGCATGAGCCTGTGACCCAAGTGGGGGCATTAAGATTATTGGAGGGTGCGGAGCTAGGGACTGTTTTGGCTTGAAGAGTTTGCGAAGGCTAGCTTTATTTTGATCGTTAGTATCCTGCTAGCAAATCTCTTATAGCAATAAAATATACCTTTTGTTGTTCAAAAAAAAAAGTTATATTTTATGGTTATGGTAATTTATCTAGTATAAAAATTATAGAAGACTCTGTATATTAAATTGAAGTAAAAAAATTAATTAACACGTAACTTGGGCATAAAGTATTACCCAAGTTAAAAATGTAAATATACATGAGAATTGAATTAAATAAAATGCTATATATATGGCAATTAGTAAAATACATATATGGTAAATGAATATTTATTAAATGATGATTTAGCATATCTCATATATGTATTAATTATCTCACTTGACTCACCAAAGTACCATACAATCTTTATTCTTTAACATCCATCTCAGTCCTCACTACTCCCATACAAAAAAAAAAAAAAAAAAAAAACTAATAATAATAATATATTACACACACTTAAAAGTGTGTGTTTACTGTGTGTTTTCTGTTTTGTATATGTGGTCGGAAGGTGGACGGAGGTGACGACAACGGTGCCAAGGTGGTGACGACAACGGCGCCATGGCGGTGACGGCAACAGTTCCACGGCAGCCATGGTGTAGTTCAGCCATGGTGTATGATTCATTGTTTTATATTTTTGGAATTGTTTATTCTATAGTCTATACAGTATGAAGATTTCGAGAATGAATTCTTCTTGTCTGTGATGAACCTTGGGCGTGAGTTGCTTTCAATCAACGCCCATTATGACCCGTTCTAAATATGTAGAGAGTGATTATGTGCCCATTGTAACCCGTTCTCAAATATGAAGGCAACCATAGCAACCCAAAAGTATTTTAAACCCAAAATCACCCATTTTAATGTCGGGTCATCATTGCCGCCTCTAGTCAACATACTTGATACTTATTTCGCTTTCTATGCATTTGAGATTAATGGTTTTCTACATTTATCTTAGAAACACGATAAAAATATACAGATCCCATGCATATTTTCATCGTCATGTGTGTTATTTTATCTTGCATTTGTCGTAAGCGTTTTAAAGCCAGCCTTGTGTTTTCTTCATCATTGATTCATAAGAAACGCATCATAAAATGTTCATATTTTATTCTATACAACCAAGTTGGCTTAAGGTGATATCATACATTGTTGCATCATTTACTTTCTTCATGGGGTCGACATCCAAATATTCTTTGTATGCAACCTTTTTTAACTATGTATGCCGTTGCCATATTCTCTTTAATTTTTGGCCAATTGCGAGCCAACCCATAAATATGCTCTTATAATTTCCACAAAACAGTCGACGTTTGTAGTTAAAGATCTTTTTTGCTAGTTTGGCAAAGGGCTGTGTGTTAGGGTATGTTTGGCAAGACTAGGAGGTTGTGGGACTGTTCAGGGCCGAAGCTTGAATTGGGTGCTCTTTTTTCCTTTTTAATTTTTTTCGAGCTCATAGCTTTAAGCTGCTAAAAACCTTTTTGTCAATATCCATCGATTTAAGATTGTATTTGGTGGTGACAATCTCTTTGCGAGGGATAAGTTCCAAGATGTAGATTGTGAGGGAGGGAAGAATAGGCTTAAAATGAAGCATGATGTACGATCTAAAAGAATCTATACTCCCTTAAAAACCATTTTACCCCCTCCCCTCTCTCAAATTATGAACCTTTCTACCTAATTTACCTTTACTATCCTAAGTGTATTTTACTATAGCCTTTGGGATGTTCCTAAACTGCCCCCATAAAAAATACACGCTCTCTGGTGATCTCCCAAAAAATACACACACATAGAATACTTTTCCCTCTGTTCTGCTCCATCTGCGATCCAGGTTTTCCCCACTTTTTTACCACCATCTAACTCCCCTTTTCTGATCTATTTTCCATCCAACCACCGCCACCATACAACAACAACAACAGTGCCCAATCCCGGCGTAGACGGGGTATGGGGGAGGTAAGATGTAGACAGCCTTACTCCTACCATAGGGTAAGATGGGGGAGCTCAACAACAACTCTTGAATTGATATAACAAGTGTCTTTGGAAATCAATAAAATACAAAATGGAATAAAATGCCCAGTTTCCATTTGTTCCTCCATTTGTAATGTTCCTTGGGCATCTACCAACTTCTTAGGTATCTTTTAATTTATATAACAAGTTTCGATGTTTAATATAAATACTTGAAAAACCGATTTATAATAAGAAAATTAGGACATAGTTGAATACATGAAAAATGCACAGTTTTAACAAATATGATGGATGGAGCATAACTTCAAGTAACTAGAAGATGTTAAGGCTTTCACAAGCCATGAAAAAAACAATAATACTATTGATAGAAATGTTTATAGTACATGAACTACATACCCATTGCTTTAGGCATGCCTAGAGTAATTAAGCAACCGCGAAATATTTCCATCAGCAAGTACCTTTAGAAATCTGTGATACATGTTTGACTCATTTTGTTACATCTTTAATCCAAAAAACCACCACACATTGCCAATTTAGTGATTTTTTTAACAAATGGAAATTGGGCATTTTATTCCATTTGGTATTTTAGTGATTTCCAAAGGCACTTGTTACCCATTAATGTGTAATTTAATGCAAGAACATCCTAAAGAGTAATTAAATTAAATTAACATATTCGTTGCATCATAAATAATTTTATTTCTATAATTTTCTTATAAACTTGTTAAAACTGTACATGGTTCATACATATGTGACCTTTTTACCGGTAATACGTATGAACCATGTACAGTTTTAACAAGTTTATTGTGGAACCATATTAATAAAATTATTTATGGTGTAACCGTATACATTAAGAAAAATACATTGGTGCATCAGTGATTAAATCCTAAAAAAAGTGAAAAAAGGAACAAGTGAAAACCTAAATTCTTAAGTAAAAAACGGAACCCACCAAAAGAAAACCCGATCCAAGTAAAATTAGGTTTTGAAATCAGCCCCAATTAAAAATCCCGCCATTAAATTAAATTCACAAAAGCTTCTCCAACAATCTCCTTTCTTCTTCTTCTTCTAAATATATATACATACAGTAAATATGTAAATGCAAATGGAAGAAGCTTCTGGATTAAACAAACAACCACCACCACAACGACGTCGTATGGTAACAAAACAACAATCATCATTAATCAAAAGAAAACCCTTAGCCAACATCACTAACAATAACACCACGACGGCCGTCATCCGTAAACCACCCAATCAGAACAACATTCTTACACCTTCCCCCACCACCGCCTCTGATTCAAGTATCGGATCCACTCCTAACCCCATCCGACCCATTTCCGCCCACCCGAAAAATCTCGCAGACTTACTACGAATGGTTAGTAGTACTTCTGCTATTTTTTTGATTTTATTTATGAATTTTACTCATATTAATTGTGTAAATACTCCCATATGTTTTGTTTAGTTTTTATTAATTAATATGATGATGCTTTCGAGTTTCGTCTATCAGCAATGTGTTCTTATAATATGCCGAAAAATGTATCTGAGGTTGGGTCCCTATTAGTTTTACTAAGATAGATCACTGTTGCAAAACTCCCCGAGTCGAGCCAAGTATTCCCTGAGTACTTGCTACAAAGTAGGGCGCCGAGTCGGCCGATTACTCCGAGTACTCCCGACTTGGCCGCTTTGATCCCCGAGTACTCCTTTCATAGACCCGAGTACTCCCAACTCCCTAGCCGACTGACCTAGGAACGCCTAGCGACTTCCACAACCTTGAGATAGATAGTAACTATGAGTGGAGATTAATCAATTGAGTGGAAAAACTACACTAAACGTTGGCGGAGTGACCAATTTCTACAGAATACCGGTCGGGTTCTTATCTGTTAAGCAAATCTTAATCATATAAATAAGTCACCTATAGTGCATATAAAACACGTTTAGGAAAAGAAAACTATGGAATAGTACCACACAAAGTGTTATAGTTCCCATCACTTATCTAACTTCTGTTTACGATTGAATTTAGAACACGATTATTTCAACACTTGCAATTCATAGTCTCTTTATAGTCAGGTCTCATAATTCTGCTATATCATTTTATGAATCTTGAATCAACCTCTGATGATCATATTTAGTACTTCCATACATACTTTGACTTCCTGGTGTTATGATACCAATAACTTTGTTATTTGTTAACTTATAGTTTTAATAGATGATTTTGGTTCACAATACTTTAATATCTGAAATGATTCATTATATAATTAGTTTGTTTTCTTTTTACTCAACTGCAATTTTCTCTGTTTGTGTTTTGCGGATGATTAAATTTTCTGTTCGGTAATCCTTTGGTTTTAGTGGTATGCACTATGCAAACAGTAGTTTGCTGTATATGGTTATCCAGACGTAGATTTCATGGTCTGTTTTGGTGAGTCTTGACATGAAAACTTTGACTAAATCTGTGATTTTCGTTGCTTAGATCATGCGTTTGGTAACGAGAATTGTATAGAGTATGCTCAAAGAGACAGCACACGGGATACCAGCAGCAAGACAAAGGCCGATGTCCCCTCTTATCAGACATCCAGCTTGGAGACAGTGGAGATTAATTAATTGAGTTTGAAGGAACGATCTGCGCCTCTTTGTTCCTCTAATTTGGGCAAAGTCAAGGATCAGGGGAAGGTAAATCAGTCTTGTTTGGATAAAACAATTAATGATGGGAATATGATATCAAGGACAAAAGGAAGACAATTGATGTGCCTTTTGGTGCCCATCATATGCCGAATGCCAACAATAGCAAGGAAATTCCTATTCGTCATTCTACTCTGAAAATAAAGGATAATGCGAAGGAAAACCTTGTGAGATCTGGCTGTTCTCTCCCTGGGAATACAAATACTAACACGAGTACTACAATGCATGATTCCTTAATGAAGAAAAATGACAAGGGAAAGGCGATTACTGTTGATAATTCTTCTATCAAGAATGTAAAGAGTAACATGGTGGATATTCGTGTTCCCCTCAAAGGAGTGATAATTAGAGATAGTGGGGAAATGGATATGGGTTCTCATTGTGCTGATCTTGATCAAAGAGGTGAAGGGAGGGCAGTTGTTACACTTGATTCCTTCACGAAGAGAAAAGATAAAGGAAAGGCGATTGCTGTGTCACTTGATTTTCTTTCTTTGAAGAATATGAAGCGTTATATAATGGAAAACCGTGTTCCCCTTAAAGGAGTGTTAATTAAAGACAGAGGGGAGAATGCTACTGGCTCTAGTCGTGTTGATCTTGCTCAAAAAGATGAAGGGCAGACAGTTGTTACACCTACCAATTACTATACGCTGGAGAAGAAAGATAAAAGAAGTAGCTGTCCACCTCTTTTGAAGGCCACAAGTAACAGGTCTTTATCTCTCTCTGCGAGCTACATCTCTGTGTATGTAGACATGCGCGCACACATACATGATACATGGATGTATGTTTATGGGGGTGTTTGAGGTAGCTTATTAGAAACTAGCTTATTAGCTTTTGCAAAAAGCTACCTTCTAGGTGCTTTCGCAAAAAGCTAATTTTTACCTTTTAAAAAGATAATAGCCACTCCTTGTAAAAGTATGTGTTTGGGCTTACTGTGTTTTGATAAGCTAATACGCTCTTTAATAAGCTACGCCAATTGAGAACACCCCCTATATGCATGTATCTGTATCACACACGTAGACACATCACACATGCATATGCATACATAAGTTGAGCTTAGCCTCTATAACAAGTTGGAAAGAAACACACTGCTAGATTATTACTCAATTGTTTTAACTCTCAAAAAAGAAGGCATGAAGGTTCGAACCCGGCTCCATCCAAATTAAAAATTAACACCAAACCAACTAAGCTACCAACAACTTTGTTAAATTTTAGGCAGTTTAAATTTAAATATTTAACTTAATTCAATGTGAGCACTGTTCACATCCAATTAACTTAGTAAAGAAGTTAATTATGCTACTGATACTATCCCTTGCTCTTGTTATAAAAGTAATACTGTATCCATTCTAATTAATGCAACACTTGGCACTAACGCCACGGTTTAATTGGATTCTTTGACTAATGATCAAATACAACGTTGAAATGTTTGTGGATCAAACTGAATGCTACCAACGTTTTAGTGAATGCAGCTGTTGCATTAATATATGAATTTGGATTAAAGATCTTAATAAACAAGGAAACGCTATTTTTCAGGATTGTTTGCATCTTTTTTTTTCTTTTCATGACAGAGGAGTATGTTGTTTTTGATGTATGGAGCAAGCCATTAAAGCAAAAGAAGGTAATTTGGTCATCGATTTTTACTTCAAAATAAGTTTGCATTCTACTTAAATTTCATGTGTAATGTTTAGCTTCAAACTGTCATCTCAATTTTCAATAATTGGCATATCAATAATTTATGTCAAAGTTAGTTTAGAGGGAAAGCTTTTAATGTATTATACTCTGAGAAGGGCTGTGAAAAAGAACACCCCTTTATATTATATTTTCATTTTTGGTTTGACCTGCCCCCTTTCAGAAGGGCATGCACCTGGGAGTTATGAGAAGGCAAGGTTACGGTTTGCTCATGCAGAGACGTTAGTTCTGTTTTCATGTT
The DNA here is from genome assembly GCA_028566075.1 of Solidago caesia. Classification (NCBI taxonomy): domain Eukaryota; kingdom Viridiplantae; phylum Streptophyta; class Magnoliopsida; order Asterales; family Asteraceae; genus Solidago; species Solidago caesia. Next base: position 17,256,796 of record JAOXNX010000028.1, read on the forward strand.
TGCTCGGACTCTTTCTTGAAAGATCTGGTGAGTGTTTTCACAGTTTATTAAGTAAAACAAACTTCACTTCATTATATGATATATATATTTGCTAGACTTATTTATTTAATAATTTTTTAACTGCTATATATAATCAGAGTTTGACCAAATACAAAGAGAAGAGCCCTTGAAGTTTCCCCCGAAACCTCCTCTGAAAAGAAACTGGAGGGGAAGCATGGTGGCACCTTTTGGTGGAAATAATGTTTTGGTTCTCTACAGCTGTTCAGAAAATAGCACGAGCAAATATTATGTGCAAGTGCTACTCAATGAACAACCAATCCCGATGGCTGTAAGTTCTTTCATGTTCAGATATCTAGACGAGTGACCCAGTTTTGTTACTAATCTTGGTTTTAGCTTTCAAACAAACCTAATTCACCCTGCAAAATTCAGAAAGATACATGGAGAACTTAAATATTTGTGTTAAAATGTTAAACTTTTTAAGTAAAACAAATATTATTTTTGGGACTTTTGAAACTGCAACGGTTATTGTAGTGGGTTGTTTTGTAGTACGGTTGAACAAGGAACGTGCTGGATTGGGTTACCCGCAAACACTTTCAGTTCATTTTTTAAAATTTTCTTAATTAATAATGTGTTAATTTTGACTACCAAAACAGTGCGAGTACAACAATATTGTTTTTTTTTTATATTTATTAATAAAACGATCTAGGTGGTTGGATACATTAAATTTAGACTTTGGACAACTTTAATGTGTTTAAGATGAAAACGTAATCCAAATTAACCACTCATAAGTAAATGAGATGAAATTGCGGCGTCTGGTTTCATTAAAACTAAAGCCATGTCGCAAGCATCCAAATCATATTCTCTCATTGATGATTTTGCACCTTTGTAAACAGGGGTGTGGGGGTAAGGATTTCTGTCCGTTTGAAGATTTCAAGGTACCTTACATCTATTTTCGAATTTTTAGTACCTCTTTTTTTGGTTTAATAATTTTGTTTTGTATCTTTCATCTAGGGAAAAATAGCAGCTGCACACATGAAACACACATGAAACACAGCTATGATAATCTATGCAATGCCAACGTGGAAAAAGTGTCGGAATCTAAGTCATATACAGCTAAAGTAATTGAATTATTTAGTTGGTATTTCTCGGGAAAGGACAAGGTTAAGGCATCCCAGAAAGAAGAGCTATAAGGAGATGAATATCCGTTTCGTTTTGCTGACTCTGCATTTCACCAGATTAACTTCCAAAACTGGCATGTCTACGATAAGTTCCGGCCCAACGAGTTGACTAAGACCAACTTCCGCCCATACAAGAGGCGACCGGCACTTCTCACCATATAATGCTCTAAACGGGGCCATTTGAATACTCGCATGGTAGCTATTGTTATACGAGAATTCCGCCAAAGGTAGATGCTCATCCCAATTCCCACTAAACTCAAGGGCACACGCCCTCAACATGTCTTCGAGAGTTTGGATGGTCCTTTCACTTTGACCATCGGTTTGGGGATGAAAAGCCGTTCTCAAATTAAGTTGTGTACCCATAGCAGCTTGAAGCGTACTCCAAAGATGAGAAGTATATCGGGGATCTCGATCCGATATGATAGAAACCGGGACTCCATGTTTAGATACAACTTCTCTAAGATACAACTTCGCCATTGACTCAAACTTATCCTTTTCGCGCATAGGCAAAAAGTGTGCCGACTTTGTCAAACGGTCCACTATCACCCATATCGTATCATGACCGCTACTAGTTCGTGGCAACTTTGTGATAAAATCCATGGTGATGTGCTCCCATTTCCGAACCGGCAACTCCGGTTGAACTAACAAACCCGGCGGTTTCTTGTGCTCCGCTTTTACTTGCAAACACGTGGTACACTCACTAACATATTGGGCCACATCCCGCTTCATCCTCGGCCACCAATACAAGTCCCTCAAGTCAAAGTACATCTTATCCGACCCGGGATGGATCGAATAAGCGGAATTATGCGCTTCTCTTAATAGTAACATGCGTAAGTTCCCAAATACCGGCACCCAAATTCTTTCCACCAAATATAACCCATCATCTTCCTTCCGGTCAAATTGTTGTTCTAGTCCATTGAGATCTTCGTTCACGAAATTCTCCGGTAAAACCGCTTTGGCTTGGGCTTCAAGAATTAAATCCCGTACACTAGGTGCCACCACTAGGCTCATTGCCCTAGCTATCCTTGGTTTCACTCGCTCCTTTCTACTTAGGGCGTCGGCGACAACATTTGCTTTGCCCGGGTGGTAACGGATTTCACAATCATAATCGCTAAGTAATTCCATCCATCTCCGTTGCCTCATATTTAACTCACTTTGGGTAAAGATGTGTTGGAGACTTCTATGATCGGTATAGATAGTGCTCTTCGTGCCATAAAGGTAGTGTCTCCAACTCTTCAAAGCAAACACCACTGCTCCTAACTCTAAGTCATGTGTGGGGTAGTTTTTCTCGTGAATTTTCAATTGCCTCGATGCATAGGCGATCACCTTGCCACGTTGCATTAAGACACACCCCAATCCTTGACCTGAAGCGTCACAATATACCACAAAATCCTCCGCTCCTTCGGGTAAACTTAGGATCGGCGCATCACACAACTTATCCTTAAGAATCTGGAAGGCTTGTTCTTGTTTCTCGCCCCATTCAAATCGTCTTTCCTTTTGAGTCAACAAAGTAAGTGGTTGGGCGATTTTTGAAAACCCTTCAATAAATCTTCGATAATAGCCCGCCAAACCAAGAAATTGGCGAATCTCGGTTGGCGTCTCGGGTCTCCTCGAATTCTTTACCGCTTCAATCTTACTCGGGTCTACATGGATGCCTTCTTTACTTATCACATGCCCAAGAAAATGTACTTCTTCCAACCAAAACTCACACTTGGAAAACTTTGCATATAACACCTCTTGTCTAAGCAATTCCAACAACTTCCTCAAATGGCTTGCGTGATCTTCCTTGGTCTTTGAATAGACAAGTATGTCATCTATGAAAACAATGACAAACTTATCCAAATATGGCCTACACACCCGGTTCATTAAATCCATGAACACCGCCGGTGCATTAGTCAAGCCAAAAGGCATGACCGTGAACTCAAAGTGTCCATATCGAGTTCTAAAGGCCGTCTTCGGGATGTCATCTTCATGAACATGTATTTGATGATAACCCGACCGCAAATCAATCTTGGAAAAATACTTGGCGCCCTGTAATTGATCAAACAAATCATTTATTCTAGGTAGTGGATATCGATTCTTCACCGTCAGCTTATTCAATTCTCTATAATCAATACACATGCGCATAGACCCATCTTTCTTTTTCACAAATAGAATAGGGGCTCGCCACGGAGATTGACTCGGACGAATAAACCCCTTTTCTTGTAACTCTTTCAACTGAGAGGCCAACTCTTCCATTTCGGTCAAAGCTAATCTATACGGGGATCTAGCTACCGGTGAGGCATTGGGAATAAGATCGATACGGAAATCAAGTTGACGAGATGGTGGCAAACCGGGTAAATCATCCGGAAACACATCCGCAAATTCACATACTACCGCCACGGCTTTCAATTCAATTTTCTTCACATTCACATTGTAAACTTTTCCTTCCGGCGACTCGGGTAACTCGCCTTGGACCCTCAAAATGCTACCATCTTCTAATGGGATTTTAATCACCCTATTACGACATTCAATATCCGCGTCTACCGCCGAAAACCAATCCATACCCACAACTACATCGAAGCTACCGATATCAAACTGAATCAAATCTATGGGAAATGGTACTTCTTCTAGGACTAAGGAGCAATCACGCACAACTTGACTCACTCTAGATAACCCACCATTTACCATTTCAAGTTCAAAACAATAAGTCAAAGGACTAAAGGAAACATCAATCAACGGTACAAAGTCATTAGATACAAGGCTATAATCGGCTCCACTATCAAACAACACGGAGGCATATTGATCGTTGAGGAGAAAAGTACCTGCCACGACATTTGGATCATTCCGGGCTTCAATGGCATTAGCCGCAAAGGCTCTTCCTCGGGGTTGCAATTGTTGAGGTTGTTGTGGCGGTGGTTGTGGTTGTCTTTACCTTGGAACTTGTAGTTGACCTTGTTGTCCCCGATTTTGGTTCGGTCCCGCAATTTGTAGTTGATTCGGGTGAACGGTCACTTGAACTTGTTGGCCAATAAGAGTGGGGCATGTACTTCGATAGTGATTTGGGCTACCGCATTCAAAACAAGTGCCCCTCGTGCCTTGGAGATTTCTAGGGCGTTGAGGAAAGGTGTTCAAAGGAGTTGTGTTCATTGGTGCGCCACGACCCATATTCATCGGGCAAAACCTTGCGGTGTGGCCCATTTGATTGCAAACGAAACAAGCCTCGCAGCGGATATTCGGTGAATGATGGCGACTACATTTTTGGCAAAGAGGGAACGGACCCGCATAACCCTCCCTTGCCGGCTCGATGGCCGCAAAAACCTTCCCACCACGAGTCGGGCGTTTCGGCCCAAATCTCCCCATCTTCTTTACCCCACTCGTTTCCCCTACTTCTTTTCTTTTGTTTGCCTCCGCACTCAAAACTCCACCTCTAATCAATTCCTCCGTCACGCTCCCCACTCGCATAGACGCTTGGGCAAACGTGGTAGGCATCACGTTAGAAACGTGTAGCCTAACTTGGGGAGACAACCCCATCGCGAACTTTTCAATCTTCCTCTCCTCGGGTCTAACCATGTGTGGTACCAACCTTGCCAATTCCGAAAACCTCCGGATGTAAGTCTTGTAATCCGATCCATGCATCACAAGGTTAGTGAACTCGATTTGGAGTTTTTGAATCTCATACGGTGGGCAAAATTTCTCTTGTAACATTTCCCTAAAATCATTCCACGCCATCGAGTTCGCCACATCTATTCCCATAGTCTCCGACTCCAAATTCCACCATTCTAATGCCTCATCCGTAAACCTACCCGTTGCATAGGATACACGGTCTCCATAAGTACACCCACTCCTAATAATGATGGCCTCAGTTCTTTCCAACCACTTCATACATGCTACCGCACCACCTTGGCCACTAAACTCCGGTGCCCCACAGTTCTTAAAGTCTTTAAATGTGCAAACTGGGCGGTGTTGGGCACCACCCTTGGCCCTCTTCCCCGGGCTCCCTCACCATTACCATCAACAAACTCATCCTCATTGTGGACACTCCTCTCATCTTCACCATCTTCCTCATTTCTTGCATTTTCATCCTCTTGCTCTTCTTCTTCCTCTTCGTTGTATACCGCCGCTGTGACTTGCGCCACTAAAGCGGGAATGGCGGCATTAATAGCTTGAGTGATTAAGGCATTCAAATCCGGGGGATTATCTCCCCTCCCACGCCCCCTCGCATTGCCTCCACCTCGAGGCCTAGCCATCACGCGAGGCCTTTCACCTCGGCCTCTACCCACACTACCCTCGACCCTTCCAACACTACCCCGACCTCTGCCAACACTACCTTCGCCTCTTCCAGCACTACCCTGACTTCCCTCGTTCCTGTTTGTAATTAGACGGTTCACAACAGATCTCCTTGGTCTATCCATCCTGAACACACGTTTCCAAGTAACAAGTCAATCTCACATATCACCCGATAGATACTCATGTAGTACATTGCTCCTAAATTACATATAGACCCTTAATCCGCATGCAACATTAAGTACCCTTACTTAGATACTAGCATGTCATAACATCTCTATAACATGACCATACACAACAATTATCTCCACGTCATAAGCACATAGTCAGACCAATCTCATTAAAGGAAACAGAACTTGTGATCCAACATGGTCCGGCTCTAAAATGCCCTTGTTACGCGGGAGGTGCTTATGTATAGGGTGTACCATTGGCTGACCCACCACATCTCTACGTACCTTAGACATTTTAGTTTCCTTACATGTCAACCAAACAGTGCAATCCATGATACCAAGAGCTTGCACATGGCATGAGGCGACCGTAGAATCGTTGATCAGACGTTTCTATGGTTACCCACATCATGCTACGCTAGTGCCATCACTTCACTTTGCAAGAAACACTTAAACAAGGAATATAATTAAATTTACGCAACCATCCATCATCAATCATTTATCAACAAACTCAATCAATCACATGTAAGTATCCTTCCAATCTCGTCATCAATTCATCGACACATTTAACATCACTACGAATCCCATTTAAGCACACATCAATTTCAAGCATTTCATGTTGCACATATAATCCCCTATCATGCACGCTATATGAAAGGGTTTATGTAATCGGTTATAGTCTAGGCTGATCCACCTAATTCTCTACAACCACGGCTCTGATACCATTCTGTAACACCCCAGCTATGGCGGAAAACCTGGGATAAGATTACGTAGAGCAACAATCTAAATGCATACAATGGATTAAGCAACCCAAAAATGTCATCACATTAAGCAAACAA
>JAOXNX010000028.1:17275539-17287381 GCA_028566075.1 Solidago caesia
TCATTCTCTTTCCCACCATTTTCATTCTCTATTACATTTCCATTCTCTATGATTCCCTCCTACCAAACACCCCCTAATAGTTATTCCATCACTATCCTATCTATATTATACTATTATATACTATATATGGATATGCAGATACGTGTAATCCATTTTTTAAGTAACAAAAGAAAGAAACAACATGTAAGAAGAAAGAAAGCAGTACGCAGAGAAAATAAGAGAAAAAAATATGAAGAAAGTTAGCAGAGCAGGGAAGAATATATGATTATTATCATATACTCAAATTTATCAAATCTAAGCAAGAAACATGCAAGGATTTGTAAAAAATTACTAACAAAAAAATAATATCTACAATATTATATGCATTAACCATAAACAAAACTATAGGAGAGAGCGTGTGATCTGCATGTGTTTAAGGATTTGTATGTATTGCAAAGAAGATGGAGTCAAAATAGGGATATATATTGAAAGAGAAGAACGTAATTATGAGATTTAGGGTTATTTGTGTAATTTGTATATTAAAAGCTCCAGCCACAAATATAACGTTCATTCAAGCAGCGTTTTGTTTTATGTTTTTTGTATCAAAATAAAAACTACAATTAATTATTACCAAAATACCAAACAAAACTTTTAATATAATAGGAGCTTGAATAATAAAAATTAAAGCGGTTGAAAAACTCCTAAAAATGTTATGCCAAACACGCCCATTGTAGCCTTGTAGGCGTATAAATACTTAAATTTGAATTCTCTCTCTCTATTTTTTTACCAAACACCCCCGAATATTTAAAGAAGCTATAAAGCCCGGCAATATAAATACCTAAATTTGAATTCAAAAAATCAAACCCTCAAAAAGATGAAAACAAGATCAAAGAGAAAGCCATCCGCGGCAGATCTTCTAATCACACCACCATCGCCGTTACCTATTCCAATCCAATCTCCAAATGAGTCTCCAAAAATTTTCAAATTCAGCTTCGCCGCACCTCCAAATTCTGGCAAAAAACATGCCACAGATCTAACTACCGCAAAATCTCCGGCGCCACCGAGTAAATCACTCATCAGGATCCCAGATCTGAAGGAAATCGCATCGTCTCACATCAATTCGATTAAGTGTCAGATTGATTGCTCGTATTCTGATTTACTCACCGAGATTGATGTTTCTTACTCTCGTTTACAGAAACGATATAAGGTCTGTATATATTTGTTGTTACTTCGTATACGTATATATTTACAGCTAATTATTTTCTTAGATTGATGTGAAATTAGGTTTACAAAGCTTTAGTTTTGCTTATGGATGTATATATTCATGCTGATAACTGTTTGTAGTCTCAGTTAGTAAATTTGAAGATATTTTTCTCTGTAGGAGATTTAAATTCTGATGTTTACAGTTATAACTCGTTTCTTCGTTTACGTGTGTGTATATGTATATATTTACAGTTGATTTTTTTCTTATTGATGTAAAGTTAGGTTTATAACAGTGAAGTTATGCTTATGGATGTGTATTGTGAAAATTACTTATGACGAAGTTAAATTTAGTATATTTTAGAAGGATTTTATTTAACTGTATGTGGATATATTTTTGATTATTGAAGTGCATGTTCTGTTTAGCTGTAGGATATTTGAGTTATGAAGCTTATAAGCAATTAGAGACAGTAATTTTTTGATCTGATTTTATGTCCGTAAGAGATCGGAGATCATGTTGTTAATATGATTTTTTATGTATACAACTAAATATATAGTTTTATAGCTTTTGTAGATCATATATTTCTATCTGAAAAGTAGCACCGGATGCCTAATCTATCTATTTGGTTCTAACGGAAAAGTGTTATTTGTTTAAGTTGGTTGATGCACTTAGTATACAACCAGAGATTGTGCCTTTCTTTATATGTTGTTTATCGCGTACAAATATAGGGTTGTGTTGATTATGTTCTCTAATTGGAGTAGGCTTCGAGGAAGTTTTATATTTACAACTGTGATTGTTTGTTACAAAAGCTTTGTAAGTATTTAGCCGAGGAAACACAATTTATTGATTGTATGTTACATGTTTTATTGGTATGTAGTTGATAAGGGAATTACATGATTTAATGCGATACAAAGTAAATGTTCTAATAGTCTTGTGATGATTCCTTTCCATTTATGGACCTCATGTCATGATTTAATGGAATTGTGCCAATCAAGGTCTGAAATATCACCTAACTGTGATCTCTCCTTTCTAGCATTGTAGTAGGTGAATATTTGAACTTTTTTTTATCGGTTGCATATTCCTTTGTGTCAATTATCTTAGGAGACTGACTGTTGCATATTGTCACCATAGACCATTTGAAGTCTTGTAATTAAGTAGACTGGAGTGTGGTGCAATAAGTTGTAGTCTCATTTATTAGAATATAATTTTACACATTTCAGAAATTTGAATTATGAAACTGTTTATTTAAGCTGTTCATGTGCTTATAATATACAGTATTCGTTGATATGATTCTATGCTTATCATAAATTGGAGATCATGGTTTTTATGTTTTTTGTACATATAGTCATATACAACCATAAATATCATTTGATAACCTCTTTAGATCCTATATTTCTATGTAGTATCCGAGAAAGTTACATTTGTGCAATTTGTAGAGACAATGAGACATAGAGTTGGACCTAATGTACGGTCAGAGGAAATGCTGAATTTACCACTGGTTTCCAGTCACTAAATTGTTGATAACTTGATATTTATTGAGGAAACACAAATACAGATTGTACTTGACTTTTTTTAATTGGTATGTAGTACGATTACTGCTGTCTGGGTAAATAAATGAATTACCATTTTTATGCAATATAGAACAAGTGATTTACATATGTTGATCTTGATAATAGCTGTATGATGATTTGTTTTCATTTATAAGCACCAGGTCCTTAATTTACTGTATTGTCCCAATTCAAGATATGAACTGTTACCTATGTAGTATTCTAGATTTCTTGTAACTGAACTCAGAACTCTGATTTATGGACCTCATGTCCCTGATTTGATACAATACATAAAAGTTTGTTTGGTGTAAGTATCTTCTCCCTTTACATAGTTGTGTATTCATTTGCAATAGAATACTGTCGGTTCATTTCCATTATGGACCTCAAGTCTTTCATCATACTGGGCCAGTTCAATATTTGAATTAGCATAATGCAGTATTCGTTTATGTTTACTACTTGAGGAGACTTTAGCATATTGTCACTAGAAAGAATGACATTTGTAAATCAGTAGACTGGAGTATGAAGGTTTTGAAGAAATATCAAGATAGTCACAATCCATGACATCTTTAAATTGCTTCTATCACCTACCAACTTGTTTCCTCCAAAATTATCCTCCCTGTTGCAATTTCTGAAGGCTCAAAATCAAGCATGTAAAGAATCCATGGCTGAAGCTGAAAAGGATTTCAAGAAGGTGACTGACCACATGAGTAAAACTCATGGCGCAATGGAAGTAGGTTTTACAGTCACTCTCCAGACTCTGACAATAACTATTGTCTGTTTATACATGTCTCACAAGAGTGTTTATTTCAGGCATCATATAAGGAACTGATAGGAGGAGCACAGGCCCGAGCTACTCATCGTAAGTTTCTATGGCTTAACTTTCATTTTGATTCTAAAGATGTGCTTCTGTTTAATGATTCCGAATGAGATGTTTGCTTCAAAAATATCCAAGTTTCAAAGGAATCCAAGTTGTTTTTGTAAAGTGTTTGATTTTTGGAAATACAGACTTTGATTCTGATTATTTTGAGGCCAAACAATGACTTTCGGAAAAACCATGGATAGTTGGTCTTATGCTCCCTAACTTGATTAAGCCTTTTGCCTGTACTCACAAACGTAGTGTGCAATACGAGCATTCCTGAACTCAAGCAATCTGTGGATAAAGCCATTGATGCACTAAGGAGCCATTACGGGGCTGTGTCAACTTCATCATAGCATTACCTTAATGAATAATTAGGTGAGTAAACTACTATTATTTACTAGACATTGGTTGATTAAACTTGATATCCTATAAAGGTATCCTCTAGAATGCATCTATATATGCTTGGATATGAAACAGTAATTTACGTTCTTGGATTGCAAACTCGTTCCTTTTTTTTTTTGCAAAGCAAAATTAATGTAAACGACTCTGCCGGGATTGAACCCAGAATGTCTGGTTTCGTAGACCAGCGCCTTATCCATTGGGCCACAGAGTCATTGTTGCATACTTGTTCTTATAGGCCTATGCAAATCATACCCCACTTTTTGAGTGTTACGAGACTCGAATCATGGACATAATATACAAACTTCTTATGTTTTCCAGGAATAATCCACTTGGAAGAAGTTATTCTTGAGGCATTGCAGGTAAAACAACTTGTAACTGTATGTAGACTTTTTGGTATAAGTTTTAACTATATGTAGACTTTCCGTAGGATTATAACTGTATTTTAGACAGAGTAACAAGTGTTAGGAGAACCAAGTTCCGAGTCTTCTCACTTACATAGTTACATTTCTTGTGAATAAGCCATGCGTGCATGTTCTTCAAAATAGAAAAAAATATTCCAATTGTTACAAGCTAGAGCCTTGCATAGATAGCTGGATCAAAAGTGTAAATGAAAAGGTTGCTATACAAGCATTCTTTTTTTATGCAGGCTTGATCACACAAATTATCTGTTTCAATGCGGTTTGCAGTGTCTAATTGTAGCGTGATGTTTTTACTGGCAAAACCAAGCAATATATGACCAATAGAGTTAACATACTTGTTCCATTATCAATGTATAGGTTCCTAATACGTTTTGGTTATATTCATTTTCAGAAGTTCTTAAACATAGAGATAAACATGTGCATACTAACAAGAGAAAATGCTGGTCACTGCAAACTAACTAATTCTTAAGACATAAAAGGAGTTGAAACAATTAAATTTATGATTCCACCGCCACCACCACCACCACCACCCTCTCTTCCACTGTCGAAGACCGTTGGGCAGTGACACAGCGACACAAACCCCTAAAAGTTGAAACAGTTAAAAACTATTTGATACGGCACATTGTGTTGGTATCATCTAGTAGTATCAATGATGATTGAAGCTTTGAAAACTTATTTCTTGTGAATTTAGCAAAGAAAAATGAAACGCTAAAAAATTTTAAGGAAAAGTTGACTCATCCATACGTGACTTTGATTTGGTTAAAAAAAAATAGAAAGAAAAAAGAAGCTGAAACAGAAAGTTCAAAAATTAAGTCATCATACGCATAGTTTCGAAGTCATTTTCAATAACATGATCAACATTTTAAAGTCGAGATATAAATTATAACTTAGTCTTTCATTAAGTCTTTTTTTAATAACCTTGCATTACATTGTCAGAATTTTTTTTTCAAGTATTACACACTTTTTTCCTTTCCTTTTCGTTTTAAGGGAAATGTTAAATATAGCCTTTGGGGTTAAATTTAAGAAGTTATTAGATGTATAAAATGTTATACACTAGATTATAATCCATAAATCTAGGTAACGGTTATATCATCTTTTAACCTTCATTATTAAGTTAAACATAGCCTTTGAGGCTGGATTATTTTTTTAGTCATTAAGTGCTGAATGTATTAAGTGATTGAATGGATAAATAATATCTGTATGTATTATCTAATAAATAAGTAATTGACAGTTATTTTTGTTTATTAAATCAAAAAAGAAACATAAAATTTGACTTGATGTATTAAGTTCATAATTATTAAGTGTATTAAGTAAAAAGTAAACAAGTTCTAAGTATATATATATATATATTTATTCTTTAACCCCAAACTTGATATTTGAATTTGAGTAAATCAAGGAACCGAGTGTCATCATATATCTAAGCACTCTGCTAAAAGTTCGTGATAAAAATAAAAAGAATGTTCGCGAGTCTACATGCTAAAAAATGTTATCAATGTTGTGGAACAAGAATGACATATTCAATAGTAAAAAGCCAAGTTTGAACTTTTAAAGATGCTAAAGGAATATATTAATAGGTAGTCTGGCTTGATGTAAGGTTAAGGTACCAGTACCACATACTACAAGATGGGCTTATTGCGTATAGGTGGCTATGGGCCTTTAGGCATCTACCACAAGTATAGCATAAAGCTTTGATGCATGATCTTTAAAGCTAAAAAGCTTACACAACCAAAGAGAGTTTTTGTAACAAGTCATGGATCGCTACTATTCCCTTCTCATTGCATTCAAACACCTTTAGTCACGATGCATATTCTTCTTGATAAAAGGTAGTAATTGATATGAGAAGAAAAGCAATATAAATACATGCATACCTATACTTAGAAAGAGTTATTAATATATTTATATTAGGTTTATATTAGTAATCAACCAAATGACATTTATTTTAGCGGTATTGAGAATGACTAAGACTAACAGGAGTGAGGCAACCCTTTTAAGGAAGGACTTCCGTCATGTGACGTCATATAAGCATCCAAAGAGCCTTTCAAAAATCTTAGAGTGAGATAACTACAAGTTGCCTCAAATCTTGAATGGTTGTGTGTGTAAAGGTTAGCGACCAAAAACAGATGCCCAAAGCGGGAAAAAAAAAACCCTCCAAGTCACCTGCTGGGGCAATGTAGATGGCAATTTAGGAACTTCTTAGAGGCATCTTGGGCATGGAGCCTCCAATATATTATTAATAGCCCATGTTTTTCTACGAAGTATCAAAATTAATTTGCACTTTCAAATAAATGCATGTAGATCCTTTAACTTCAAAAAACTTTAAAACACAACGTAATTTAAAACAAACTTTATATTTAAAGAATGTAGATACAAACTTTTACTCTATGAAAAATTTAAAATTTAAGTTAACCAAAATATATTTAAAATATATTAGTTACATTATTATCAATTATATACTAAATGTATCAATCGATAATATCAATCATTTACATAAAATTTTTAAAGAGTTATCATCTTTAACTCGTATTGTCATCTATCCATCATATACAACGGGGAATATCAATTCACACAGAAATTTTGAAATAGTTATATAGTTACATAAAACTTATACCACCCGTATATATACTGGATTACATTAAGAAAATTATACATTTTCATCTTTGATGACATCACTAATAAAACTATTCAAAAGATTTGTTACTGTTATTTTAACATACTCGTAAATCATAAAAACCTGTGAAAATGATTTGAAAGATCCTATACATAGCTAAAAAGTAATGCCTCTAATACGAAGAACTATACGTAAACTTTTTTCTATTATTAGAAAGTCAACATAAAATAACTCAATAAGATTATTAAAAATTACTCCGTATTATGGTTATAAGTTACTGGTGACTCTCTTGTATTCTTTGATGAATTATCACATAAGTCATGTAATCTCGGTATGTAAAATATGAACTGAATTTATTAGTCAGGACTGCGAATATATATTATATAAAAGAAAATTTTATACAATGAGCCATGAGTGGCACCATAATGAGCTGACCATGAGTCAGTTCTTATTACAACAACAACAACAGTATCCAATCCCTGCTGAACGGGGTATGGGGGAGGTAAGATGTAGACAGTCTTTCCTCTACCCAAAGGTAAAGAGACTGCTTTCATAAGGACCTCCGGCCAAAGGGAGAAGAATAGTAAAGTAAAGTAGAGTATAAGAGGTAAGGAATCATACCTGACGACCGAGTATCGATTGGCTACATTTAAGATAGATTAATAGGGCATAAAAACATATAAGAACTTATTTGAACATATTATAGTATAAGAGTCAGTTCTCATTATGTTCACTTATTGATGAGCGGATGATGATCAGTCTTCATGATGACATAGTGACCATTCGGGGAAAAAAAAGTTTCATCTGTGAGCCCCTACATAATTATAGGTACTGTGGACTAACTCACCAAAACTAGCATAGTAGTATCAACATGTAAAGAACATCAAAGTTCAAACATGAATTGGTTGGAGCCAAAACAATATTGATAAGAAGAGGACTGTACGGACATTAGTGAATGATACAAATTTCTATGCACATTGTGCTCGCTACATTTTTCTTCATATTAAGTTTAAAGCAGTCTTCACACATGGTTTAACTGGCTTTGTTGGTCTCTTCTTTTAAAAAGATTATTTTGGTGGGTTTGTAATCTTTAAAAAAAACACATAAAAGTGATAGACAAGAGCATATAATCAAAGATTTACATTGGAAGTTGGGTAGGATTTGGCCTTTGACACACACCAACGTTTATGACCAATTAGAACTTTCTTAATCTATCAATATATATCCTTTTTATTTCAAATTCCTTACCACTAGATCTTAGGATTACCTTTCCTCCCAATAGAAACCATTTTTTTTAATACTTAAAGGTGTGAAAGATACGTTTACATATTTGTGGGTATGTGAGGAAAGAAAAATAATATATAGTTTCAAATGACTAATAAGAAGTGTTTTAACCTACCAATGGTTTATTTTGATATCATATCTCTAATCTTGGGATAATACTTTTGCCTTCACCGAAAGTAGCAAGTTCAAAATAATGTCTGAAAATGAGTACAAGGTAACCAAGGTTTAGAGACACAACACTAAGAGCAAAATTTTATTTACATTTCGGCAAGGCACGGAATAATTACATCAAGTAGTTCGGGCTATTAAGCCAAGAATGCCACAATTGGTCCTTTGTACATCGACTTGAAATCCAAAAGAATGAAATAACAACCATGGATTGGAAAAACTTCAGTAACTACTCGAATTAAAGCTAACGTCACTCGTATGTTTCCAGAGAAACCATCACCACACGAAATGTATAACTAGCTTTGTGCTCATGTAATGCGACAAAGATGAGTAGTACAATTTTATAGTTTTAAAAAGTTGCAATTTTTGTACAGGATTTTATAATTTACGATCTTTTGTGGTTATATGTGATTGTGTAAGAGAGTAATGAAAGTGTGTGTAGTTTAAAAAAAATATAACGAAAGTCCGTGTCACCGTGTCATATACTTGTTAGACAAATAAAAGATGTTGATTTGTCACATTAGGCCACTCTTAGTAAGGGGGTGTTATTCCCTTATTTTTTCAGTTATATCAACGTTACATCAGCATTTCTTTTCTCCAAGAATACCCTCTCTTAATAAGTCCTCTTCTTCAATTATTTTATTATTATACCTCACACACATACACACACATATATAACAAATAATAATAAAAAAGACCCCCTGGCCCACTCTCCATACGTCTTCTGCTTCCAAAATAAGAACAGATCCCACGATGCCTACCTCCAAGACGCATGCTCGTTATGGCATCTTTGAAAGACGCTGGTTAGATGCCATTTGAAGACGTCTACTTCAAGTGGCCTTATAATTTATGGTAGAATGAATGAATTGTGTGTCACATTTTTATTGGATAAAAAAAACTACAGTGATTTTTACTCTTTAATTGATAGCGAGGTAGATGGTGTCGAAGTTTTGAATAATTTGTAAGAATATTCTTTAAAAAAAAGAAGAAAAGAAAAACATGCAAGTGGGATGGCCATATTATATGATGTTGGTTTAGGGTGGGAGGAGTCATCACTCCCATCCCTCCAACCCTCCAAAAATTATCCAATTATATACCCCCATCTCATTTCAACCCTCCAACCTTTTTTTCAACCTTTTTTAGTGACGCTCATCACTTTCAACCCTCTCAATTTCATTTTTCTTTATATTATAATTTATTTTTTAAATTTATTGTTTTTAAAAATATTAAGTTAAAAAACATATGATATTAGTTTCATTTTTCTTTATATTCATAATTTATTTTTTAAATTTATTGTTTTTAAAAATATTAAGTTAAAAAACATATGATATTATTTTAAAAAATATTGTATTAAATTTAAAAACATTATATTTAAATAGAAACTCAAACCTATTTTAATAATAAAAAAACTTAAAAAAAAAAAAGTTAAAAATAATTAAAAATATATCATAAATTTAGGGGCTAAATTGATATTATTGAAATAATAAGGGTTGCATTGGATATTTGTAAAATAATTTATATCATATACTAATTTAAGAATTAAAAAAAAAGGTCATCTTCTTCAAATCCCCCCCCCAAAAAAATCAGAAAACCTGCAACCTCTCTCAAGAAAAAAGGGTAAGTTTTTTTTTTTTAAATTAAAGCATGAAAGGGGTCGGATTTTTGCATTAAAAACTCACATTTTGACCGTTTGTAACGGTCATGTCTTCTAGTTCACCACCGGGTTCCAAGCTCGCAGCCCTCCCCCCTCTAGCCATCTCGCACCGCCGGCGGCGGTGTTCCCGCGATCTCGCCCCAGCTCGCCGATCTCGCCATTTGCCACTCCTCCCACCCTAATAAGTAATAACAGATTTTTATCCGTCGGTAACGGACTAACGGTGCTACTCAAATCACCTTTTAACAATGTATTGTAGGGAAAAAAAATATATTGTCTTTTTTACATGGTTTTGCACTTTTACTTTAGGTTACACTTCACAATAAACATTCTAGCTGTCTAAAACCTATTATTACTCTATATATTAAAACCTGTTATTACTCTGTATATTAAAGTTGAATGTTATGAAAAGTAAACCACGACGTGGCGTCGTTCAGTTCTAGCAACGTCGCATCTTGTTCCATCTTTTGGATTTTGTCATGTCGTATCTCGTTTTGATTTTTTTCAAATGGTTTTATTCTTGGTTTCTTGTCCAGTTTTTTTCTTTATGGTTTCTCTTCGTTTTTGATTTTTTGTTTTCTTATACAAAATAAATATATGTACTCGATACTACAAACTTTTGAACATTGTTGTGGTATTGTCTTTAAATAGATATATATTGTATATGCCAAAGTTTTTAGCAAAAATATAGCGACACAACATCAATAATAAAACGTACGGAATGGCGCTATTCCGCTTCCGCCACGTCGCACTCTGTTCCACCCTTCGAATTTTTCCACGCCGCACCCCTTTTTTTTTTTTGGTTCTATTCTTGGCTTCTTTCACAGTTTTTTTCCTTTGTGGTTTTTATTCGTTTTCGATCTTTTGGTTTTTGCATAAAATAATTATATGTATTCGATACTATAAACTTTTGAACATGTTTGTGGTATTGTCTTTAAATAAATATATATTTGATATGCCAAAGTTTTTAGCAAAAACATATAGCGACACAACATCAGTAACAAAATGTAATCGCAATTATTGAAACCGCACAATGCGCATGTGGTATTGCCGTAAATAAATATAAATTTCATATGGAAAACTTTCAAACAAAACTATCCATGACAAAGTGGTTTTTAATTAGACGGTTGTGGATTCAATACAAATGATGACCCGCAGTGCGGGGCTAGAACCAACCTAGTTATCTTATCAATATATCTTTCTTGAAGTTTACAAAAGGTTTAAATTAAGTTAAATCAAATACGTCGCTTGCTACAACGGAAACACATTATTTACTGATTTACTCTATTACAAACACCTTGTCGCGACCATTTTGCGACACATAGGGTTCTTCACAAAATTAGGTGCGGCTAAAATTTTTGTGATGGACTTCACAACATAATTGTATCATAAACCTATCACTGATATATTTCTTAACGAAATTGACAAATTCTATAAGAAAATTAAATAAAATAATAACAAAATTGGATATCTACATAACTTATGATATATTAGTACAAAATTAGAATTTGAGAATTATTGTTGTTATGATCTTATATTGAAAATATTTTATATATATATATATATATATATATATATAGTGAAGTGATAAAATACGAACCAAAAATCCGCGTGCGAACTGTACGAACCATATCACCACTTTTTCTCTTTCATTTTTATATCTTACCCACTCCCATTATTTCCCATTTCAATCTCATTTTTCTTTCTCTTTCATTTTTATT
>JAOXNX010000028.1:17297540-17317990 GCA_028566075.1 Solidago caesia
GGCTGAGTTTTGTCCCTTAGTTTCCATCATTTTTTTAGGATTCACATGAATACAACCCTATATCTTAATTATATATGTTGGCTAGCTCGATTATAACCAGCATTATATGTAAAAATGTAACAAAGACGAAAATATTACATTATATTACATTGCACATATAAACAAATATTTATACACATGTCACATAAAAGAGAATCAAATTGACTAGATGAAAGTAAATAGAAAAAATATATATTTCTAAATTGCCCATATGATCTTATTATTTTCATATCTATAATACATTATAAAGCATATATCCTTTTTTTTTCAAAAATAAAGAGTTGAAATGTCTAAATTGTCTTTTAACATTATTAACTAATTTAAACAACTCCACTTGATATACTTATAATATCTCTATTAATTTATTAATTATATTTTCCTTATTCGTTTAGTCAAACTTCATTTCTTATACAATTACCTTATTTAATTATCAATGTAATTTATTATAACTTAAATTTTATAATTCATAATTATGAAAAATAATAATGAACTTTTATACTATGCTATCATTTTCTTACACAAGCGTTTGGTTTAAAATTAACGTCGTCATAACACCTCACACGCTGTGTATTATCGTCGCCGCATCGCGCAACATCCATCTAGTAAAGCTTAAAAATATAATTGACACATATTAAAATTCAGAACTTTCCATGTTTAACATAACTTTTGGTGTTTGGGATTGCGTTTTAAAGTGATATCAGATTATTTTGTTTACATAATGCAAATAACGGGGAAAAAAAAGTGTGCCAAAATTTTTTTTTTGATTATCTGCATATTAAAATTGATTACCTTAAATACCTACAATACTACCATTACTTAAAATACCTATAATACACCATCCCATCGTCACTGCCACCACCACCACCAATCGTCATTCACCTCCAACGTCTCTCTGCCGTCACCATCGTTCCGTCGTATTATGTGGGTAAGCACCTAGTCATTTTCAATGTCTCTCTCACCTTATGTTTAATCAATATATTTCTCATGTCCCCTAATTAATAAGTTTATCCCCCTTTCAAAAAAAAAAAAAATAATAATAAATTTATCCCAATTCTAAACCTCTCGATTTTTTTCTATTAAAAAATTGTAAGTAAGGCACGGCCGGAGCCATACATTAAATGGTCAAAAAATTGGATTAAATAGGATTGAAAGGACACACATTTTCACACATAAATGCATCATAAGGTCTTATTTAAAGTCGCTGAGATAAGATCCTATAAAACCATGTCTCCCCGTCTTTTTCACAGACAAGGGATAAGGAGCCATAATTCTAAAATTTTAACTCTTTTAAATTTTACCAATAAAATTTTATCAACTCATTTTAACCCTTCCGCCCTCTCAACCAGTCCTTCCAACCAATTTCAATCACGCCCATGAGATTCCAGCCCTCCCAAATTTTTTATTTTTTTTCCCCTAAACTATTAAACTACACAATTTATAACTAAAACACATAACATTTCATTAAAAAAAAAACCGAATACATCTAAATAATAAAAGCCAACTTATAATCCGAATTGAAAACATCAACTAGATTTTCATTATTCAAAAAAAATAATAATAAAAAGAATAATTAGCTTGTAATAAACAAAGTTAAATGTACTTTTAAGTATAAATTGACAAACCCCCATTCCACTTTCAGTCCATTTTCTCTATCAACAAGTTTCAGTTTCTTTCTTTTACCATTTTATCCTTCTCCCCCATAAATCTTCCTCTCTCTCACACACACACGCATACATATATCCATCTATTTCTATCTATATCTATATATATCTATATGTAACTTCTCGATACGTTTCAGGCGAGACTTCCTCATATTAAACACTAATCTCCGGCGACGATCGGAACTGTTATCATCATCTCCGGTGACTGTTACTCTGTCACCGCCGGGATCTACCATGTTCGTACGGTGAATCTACTGTATCTTGATCTCCCTGTAACGTTCATATTCCTTAAAAGGCAAAAAAAATTTTTACACAAATGGTCCCTGTAACGTTCACCACGACGGCTTCACCAATGGGTTTAAAACCCGCTCACCATTAAGCTAAGAGGAGCCCGGCGGGGGCGGGGCGGTGTTACCGCCGGCTTCAACAAGCCCAGTGGGAGCCCGCCGGGGCACTCCGTCTCCCCTAAGAAGTTGATAAAAAATAAAAAGTGGTCTAGATAAAAAACTAATTAAACATCTTCATCTTTCTTTCCTTTTTTTTATTCTTTCGAGTCTTGCTAACACGTGTTTAATTTGTTAAGATATGCATAGTGTATTTGGATAAAATACGCATTTTTATTGTTGTTGTTGTAATCAATTACTTGAATGATTGTTATGAAGTTATTATGCACCTTTTTTCATTTACGTAACACGTCTATGATATTTATGATACTACAATTTTGTGATAGACAAGGTTGATTTGTATGCTTTCGATTAGGCTTTTTCACAAGAGGCAATGTGACATTCTTTATTGCAAAATGTACTACGAAAAATGAAACATTGATTTCATCTCGTACCATTATATATTTATGTTCTTGAAATTTTTTTTTGCTTCTAACAAAAATGTGGTCCATGATGTTATACAACCAAGGTTTCATTTTTTACCCAAATGGAACAAATTTGTATAGTTTTTGAATATATTCCGTCCCCTTTTAAAAAAAAAGAAATTTTGTGGGCACATCTAAATTGTACATGCATGCGTAATTAAGTGTAGCTCTTATTGAATTTACAAGAGACGTTCATTCATTCATTTCTTTTTCTTGATAAAACTTTTTAGTTGTGTTATTCTTAATCCATATAATATTGCTTAAGTTTTGGGATTCATGTGGGCCCCTATGAATGTTCTATAGTGTAGGATGATGCTATAATGCTTTCTTCTCTTGTTATTCTTGATACTAATATTAGTATTGTTATCATCTTAACATACATGATAAACAGATAAATGAATAAGATTTTTTTTCTATTCAAATTATTTTAAAAGTCGAGTAATTCATAAAATTAAAGAAATCTCATCATAATATCATATTGTAACAAATATTATCTCCATTAAATATCCAACATTTAATTAATTGAAATTATCATCAAAATTGCAATAAATGGTATTAAATTAAATAAGAAATTTATACATTAATATCATCCCAATTAATGCTCACCATTTTGTATAAAAATGGTGATTGTATTTAAATTTTAGCTTGGGTTTAGTTCTAGTCAGTTTTCTTTATGAAAGGCAAATTATACATAATATCTCTATACGTATGGTATAGTTTTTTGTTTTCTTTTGTTTTAATGCTTCTAAGTTTGTCAATACCTGCAAAGGTGGTAAAGTTTGATTCTTTATGTTTTTGGTATGCAGGGAATTATTTTATTAATTAAGTAAAAAAAAGGAATATTGTATTTTAATTTGGGAAGTAAAAAGAAGAAATGTTGACGTGTATAACATGTTCAAAACAACAAATAGAAGATGGAGGTGAGGAAGTGGGAGCGCGTGGGACTCCAAGTAATAAAGAAGCCGTCAAAAGCATTACGGCGCAGGTTAGTTTCTTACCCCTTCAATCTTTATCACTGATCCGTACATCACCAATTTTTTGTCGTGCATCACTAAAAATGCTTAAAGTTGTTGCAACAACACCTTAAAACATGTTTGATGGTATACGGCTAAAAGTTAGTGGTGTACGGATCATCACCCTTTATCTATCCTACACATACTAAGTGTGTATAATGTGTATTAAAACTTCTCTTCATTCTACATGTATAATGTGTATTAAAACTTCTCTTCATTCTACATGCATATGTACATGCCAATGACCCTAGCTCAATTTGGTAGGCCGAGGTAAGACATTTTATCTTTGGTGAGAGACTTTATCTTTGGTGAGAGATTTCGGGTTTAACTTTGAACACGGACGAGTAATATTTAAGGTAACATAGAAGAAGTAGAGTAACATCCAACCGTTCAAATAAATATCCATATGTACTTAAGTTTTTAGTTTGGTTTCGTTTGGGCTAATTGGTTTATTACTAGCAGTAGTCTATTTGCTTTTTCTTCTTTATTGCATCTTTTTTCTTGCTTTGTGAAACAAAACAAAATCTTGCTCAGAACATGCTTATTATGACATTTATTGGTACCCACCTAAAAAAAAAGAATATATATATATAGAATGTTTATGGGTGGTTTTGGGAAGTATTTTGAGATTTTGTTTCTTATTTTGTTTGAAGGTTTTCATGGCAAGTTATTTTTGATTCATTGCATGAGATAAGAGTGGGGGCACTCTAAATGAACATAACGAATAGTGACTTTACTTGTTGTGTGATTTTATATGATTTGTGTTAGGCGATTTGTACGGATTTTGACGGGGTTTAGTATTAAAGCGTCTATTTTTCTACGACATTTTGTTATTAGAATTAATTTCTTTGCGATATTATTATGTTGACTTTACTAATTTGCAAAATTATTGCATTACAGGTAATGCAACAATCGTGTTGTATGATTATTGTACTAGTTTTGTGATACAAAATTTACATTCTCCGTATATAAATCATCTCCCGACGTAGTAAGTATATATCATACAAATAAGAAGTAAAACATCATTTTTGCAAGTTTGTTTCAACCATTTTTCGTGCCACATCGTGTTAGGGCTATAAACTTCACAGAGTAAACATCTATTTCATTTTGAAAAGAAAGGTAAACCTTATTAAGTTAAAATGAAATGTTGAGATCTCTTAGTAAGAGGCTGATAATGAATCGATTATCACAAGTACATCATGTACTAAATTAATAATTCAATGTGTTTTCTGCTGTTAAAAAAATAAAAAGTAAAAAATAGTTCAATGTGTTCATGGCTAATCCATTTAGTCTATTTAAGATTATTCTAGTTGTAATTTAACTAACCTATTGTTTCTTAGTAGAAAGCTATTAAGCATATCTAGTCTATTATTAGAAATAGGCCCACATACCCTTTTCCACTCTCAAGGTAAAAAACTTAAGTAAATTATGGGGATCTGTTCAACAATGTGTTGTGTAGAAAAATTGAAATATAACTGCTACTCTAACTTAGGCTTTCTATATTTAGTTTGAAATAAATATTATTTTTATGAGCAGTTATTAACATGAATGCCCAAAATTGACATACATAATTAAATAAATGTTTGAACTGCCCAAGAAAGTTGGTAGGTTATTTTCTTTTCTGAATCTTCTTTCATGTCTTGAAGATTACTTTGCCTCTTCTTTTTTTCACTTTAATACAAGATTTTTTACGGTGGTGGTTGTTGCAACAGGCGGCTGGCAACATTAAATTTTGATCATTCTGTAGACTTTCATATATATATATATATATATATATATACTTATTGCTGCTATCTACACCACAGGCTAATGGACAATTTAACATTCAAAACTTTCATATTTACCTTGTCATGATAAAGTGTTTAGATTCAAACCTCATTTATGTACATTTAATAATTTTTAACTGCCTTAGTTAGAAATGTTTCTTGACCATAGTTACATGTCTATTTAGAGTTTAAATAGACTAGAATCCTTTTATATCTTCAACTGAGTGGCTGCAAAATCCACTTTTAGTGATGTAACGGTTTCATCTCATGTCGGTTGAATTCTTGTCAACCGGTGTACTATATTAATAAAATTGTCGTTCAAAAAAAAAACATGTCTATTTAGAGTTTAAAGGATGTGTAATAATCAAGATGGACATAATGTATCATAATGTGATTTGTTGCTTACTCTTTTAATCATTTCAAGCATGATCTTATTACTCGCTTAAGTTGATGTTGGGACCGATACGTAGCCCACCATAATTCCTAATATATAAGCACATATATGGGTTTTACTGTTGAATCAGTTGGCGATAGAGAAATGACCCATAAGCGTATATACTTGGGGTGAGATTGGGTCGGTTTGGTTTTTTGTTTTTCGGTTTTTGCTTACCCCTACTATATACTGATATTTGTTTCTTGAATCTTCTAACATAGAAATGTGTTTGCACCAAACACTTGAAAGTATTTTGTTGTATAGATATTGAGTTTTGACATGCGGTAATGTCAAAAAGATATTTACATTGTGCACCAATCATAAATATAGCTAGTAGTATATAGGATTAGGAAAGAGTTAACAAATCTTGCAACATGATTCCTATTATCATGGTCTACTAAATATACCAAAATCTTTACACTTTATGTACTATGCTTATGATTTGAGATTCTTTTATGTTCCTTTTATTACAAAAAGTTTCTACAAAAATAATAAATAGGAAAAGAATTTCAAATAATATTAAAAAGTGGATGGTATAGGTTGGGAGTGGTTTGGTCTACAGAGAATGAACAAAACAAAAACTAGAGTGTGATAGATAGAGTGAATGATGGCTTAAAAATTTATTCCAATCACACCATGCAAAAGTGTATCTATCTATATATATAGATCTTAAGAAAAGACAGGACACTCATGTTGGGGAAAGTGACACACAAAAGTCCTATTTTGGGACCTACCCTTGAATTTTTGTCTATTTCATTCTCACCCCCTAAATCTCAATGGGAATTCAAATTCTTCATTTTTGGTATGAAATTTGTTATAAGTTTTGTTAATAGATTAAAAAGATAGTTAGTGTATGTTTATACTTAATGTCACAATTAGCTAGTGATTTGAAGCTATGAACCAACGTACTAGACGGTAAGTTGTCGAGTTTACGCATAAGTACATCCTGCGAGTCTCGTTTATTTGTTATGTAAAGAGTAAATGGTGGTATTTGCTTTATAACAAAGATATAAGAGAAATTTCCTTTAATTTGAACTATATTACCATGCTTAGGTACTTTATATGTTTAGCAAATATTTTATTGTGTTATTATGCTTTAAGTAGTCGCTAAATAAAGAAGAAAGACAAAAGTGAGGCATACAAGTGACAATTTAAACATCTTGCTTTATAGTTTATCCTTCTTTGTTAAGATAGATATCACTAGGATTTTAACTAATTTGCTAAAACTGATTTTAAGTTAGCCTAAATTTAGACGTCCACGTCGACTTAAACCGGAAATATTACAAAAAAAGGAAAGTTTGTAGAATGTCTTGCTGTGCAGGTTTTGAGTCTTTATAAAAGATAATCTTGTTGGTATATAAGATACTGTGTAATGGAATTTAAGATACTGTGTTAAGCATTTAAGTGCTCCATAAGTACGCTCTCCTGACTCACATTATGATTTGTAGATCAAAGATGTATTAAAAGTTTCGGGTACGTCAAAGGGGAAGCCACCTATAGCACCTAGCAGCTTTAAGAAAGGGCAGAGAGGTTACCCTGACTTTGAGACGATATCTGATGGGGTACGCTACCCTAATTATATGCAACCTGGAAGCTCTAGTTCTACTCCTGCTTGGGATTTCACTAGCAATGATCCTAATCTGACAAGTGGAGGATATGAGCCCCCTAGACAGTCTGGTCATTTGGTGTTGGAGGATGAAGATGAGCCTAAAGAATGGATGGCCCAGGTTGAACCTGGTGTTCAAATCACTTTCGTTTCCTTATCTAATGGCGGAAATGACCTAAAACGGATTCGTTTCAAGTAAGACTTCATATCCAACTTTTATCTTATATTAGAAAAAATATATAAAACATATAAAAATCATGACAACTTGTTTAGAGGCAGTGTTTTAGGGGGTTATATTTGTATCATTTGACTTATTCTTATTGTTGCGATAACTGAATTTACTTCCAGTTAGTACTAAAACTTATGCTGACATATCTTTAACTATTCAATATATGAAAGCCGAGAGATGTTCAATAAATGGCAAGCTCAGCGGTGGTGGGGTGAGAACTATGATCGGATAATGGAGCTTTACAATGTTCAGAAGTTCAACTGTCAAGCTTTAAACACGCCATCTCGGTCTGAGGATGGGGTAATCTACTTTCCTTCCACCATCCTTCTTCCATTACCATATGAGCGGCATTATGGTGGACAAATGGGTTGGGTAACTGGTTGAACAATTAATTTGTGCATGTTCATACAGGTCAGATTGACCTGAAAGCGCCTTGTCTAAAATGGCAAAATCTCTAAAGAGATTTTTATAGTTAGTGACACGGTGTATTAAAACATTATAAAAACTATTTTATTAAAATTATATACTAATTCCTTAAATATCACTATTTAAGATTTAAGTAGTTGTGTGTGTTAAAGTACTTCCTAAATGACTTTCGGTCTGTTTGACCGACATCGTTTTTAGCTTAATCTTTTTTTGAATTTGACCTGCTAGAGACAAAACATAACCCGATTTGACCCCTTCATAAAAAAATGGGTCAAGACTGGAGATTGCGCCTCTAATGTAAACTTATTGTATAAGTTCCTGTAGTGTAAGTTAAAAGCGATATATTTACAAACTATGCAGAGAGATTCTACCTACTCAAGGCTCGGTGATGCAAGGGAAAGCCCAATGATGACCCCGTCAATAAACAAAGACTGGAATAGGAACTATGGAGGCAATCAACATTACAATGTGGGTCCCAGTGCTTACGGGGCTGGTGTGCCCAAGGGTGAGATGTCATCTATGGAGGCATCAAGAACAACAACATCCTCTAGAGATGAGGCTTCGATTTCAGTTAGCAATGCTAGTGATATAGAGTCAGAGTGGATAGAGCAAGATGAGCCTGGTGTTTATATTACCATCAGACAGTTAACAGATGGCACTAGAGAGCTCCGCCGTGTCAGATTTAGGTAATTATTTCTATTTTTTTATAAAAAATTTCTAACATCAAGTTATTGATTTGCATATCGACTTCATTACATAGAGTGACAGTGAGAGGTAAAACAGATCAAAATGGGTGGGATCATTTTCTCCAATTCTTTAAACATTAAAACAGATCATTTGTGTCAAATTTGAAAAACATTCTAGTACAACAATAGTCTAATGTTTTTTAATTAAGCGAGTTAAAAAGTTTCATGCATTAAGAATACACTTTGGGCAACTTCCAGCCTGTTCTACTTATTTGATATGTTTCCTATTGTGCTAACATTTTTTGTTCAAATATTTTATCTAATTGACCCGTTATAAATAGAACATAACTAGTAGCATGTAGAAATGCTGATATACGTTGTGTAACTGGATTTCTTGTTTCTACGCAGTCGTGAAAAGTTTGGAGAAGTTCATGCAAAACAATGGTGGGAACAAAACAGGGAGAGAATACAAACCCAATACCTTTAGTTCAACTATTAACAGTCTAAAATAGTAAGATCATCGCCAAGTTATGGAAAGGTTCAACATCATATACAACCATTGTTAACTAGTCAAGTCAGTCATACAGTTATCGGTTTCTAGAGGGTCAAAAGTATTAGAGAAAAGTATGAGGGATTTGTTCATCCCTTTCGGATGTCGTCTGTGATGTGGATTTTTTAATTTATTGTGTTTCGACATTGGCAAGTTGCGATTTGCTATGTTGTATTTATTCTTTATGATGAGAGACTCGTGTTTGTTGATGTTGATTGGGAAATGGTACAGAAGCCAAAACAGTTTAAAATCTAGAAACAATATCGTACGTGTTATTCACCAATTTTCACTCGAGCTAAACAATAAAATGTAACCTGATTGAATTTTCTTGGTGGGTTAGGCATAGGGGTGTAAAAAAAAAACGGAAAACCAGTAAACCGGACCGCTTGACCTGAAACCGAAAAAAACCGAAAAACCCGAAAAAAACGAAAAACTGGTGTAGAACGGTTCGGTTACGGTTTTTAATTTCCAATACTAGCGGTTAAACGAACCGAATTTTGATGTATGCCTACATATATATCTATACTATCTTATAAAGAATACACCCCCCTTGTTGAAAGTTACTCATTGCAAATTGTCTAAATTGCCCTTAATGATTAAATTACATTATCAATCATTTATCTTCTAATATATCTCTACTAACCCCTTTACATAAATTACCTACACGACTCGACACCGCCACCACCACCATGAGTCGCCACCATCACCACCGGTCGCCGCCACTGCCGCCGCATTGCGCGGGTACCGTGCTAGTATATATAGACATATGTGTATTAAATGAATATATTAGTTACATATCTAATTAACTAATTGCCTACATTTGTTACCTAAAATTGTAACATTTTCAGTAATTTCCTTATATATGCAACAAGCTTTTAACGAAAGTTGTTATTTTTGTTTCAAATATATATCAAAAATACTGGTAATATCATATAGTTTACATTTTAAATAATAAAATGTAGCTAATTATGACTATTATACATTAACAATTAATTAGTTAAGATTGTATGTAATTAACTATTATAATTGACAACTTGAACTTTTATATTATTGACTTTAATAAATGGTTAACCGTAAATCGAACCGAAATTAACCGATTTTTTGGGGTAACCGATTTGCAATTAACCGCATAGTACGGTTTGGTTTCAGGTAGTAAAAGTAGATAACCGAACCAGAAAAAATGGTTCAAAATTTCGAGCTAACCGAACCGAACCGTTTGCAGCCCTAGACCTAAGCATGAGGTTGTCTTTAAGGTGCCCTGTTAACTTTATAAGGGCAGAGTTGCTAATGATTGGTTAATGATAATTAATCGAGCTCCCAAATGCAAAAAAGTTTTGAAGATGTTCACATCTCACTTTTACTACCTCTACGGCACGTTATTAGTTAGGTTTTAGTGTTGGTAGTTTTATTACAAGGAAAGAATGAGCTCGAAAACTTTAATGAATTTTAGTATTTATTTGTTTTTTTCTTTTATCAATATCTGACATTGGTTCTGCAAGTAGTTATTCTCATCATTACCTAATAACGTATGAGAATAATAGCCATCAACGTTTGTATTGTGAAAGTTTGAATTGTAAGTGATAAGTTAAAAATGGTTTGCGACTTTGCGTGTCCAGATTATGAGCGATCCTAATCGTCTTCCAAGTTGGAAGAGCTCTGCATGTTTTTGTGAATAGGTCGGTTGCTATCGTAGCTAGTATATCTATTCAAACAATAATAACAATGTTTTCATTTACGTTTTGTGTTTCAGATCAAGTAAAACCCCTCGATCACTAGTTGGATCACTCGTAACACGTCCCTTCAACTCGACTTATTCCTGGATCATTCTGCTTGAAAAATAATTTTTTGTAAACCTAAATTTATTTTTAATTTATCACACGACACACAACATCAAGATAACATATGGGTTCTCCATCTGCAAGGCACAACTAATATTGTGTGTTAAAAGTTGCCACCAAAAAGAAAGGAAAAAAAACCCCACTTTATGATATAGAAATAAGACCGACAAGATGGACAAAAACACTTGTTTCCAGACCCCCTCACTACAGATGAGGGATAAGACCAGTTACGATTTACTCACACTATTACAAGAACTTTCTCGCAAACAGAAACACAAAACAAAATGTAGTAAAGTATATTGTGTGTGTCAACATGTTTTGGTAAAACTGAGGCGGGTATATGATGGAATGTCATCCTGCCACCTTGCTGCTATAGACTTGAGACCTTCCAGCAAACAAGTCTGGTCTACCATTCGCCACTCCAGCTTTCATGGGTGGAGGATTAATCTGCTTGGGTGCACTTCTTCCTGTGCCAATTGAAATATTTCCCAATCTTTCAGCTGTATCACCAATGCCCCTTCCCTTCCCCATATACATTCCTCCTGACACATCAAACACATTATTTGGCATATGGATTTTAACACTAACATTCAAATAATACAAGTACCAAATTAATGTATAGGTGGCAAATAGGGCAGGACTATATCTCTTGGATACAAGTCAAGTCAAGTTGACCCAAAAAAGTTCTATCCACAAGTTTCATGTAGATGTGGCAAACAAGGGCGGGACTGAAGATCTTTTTACCTAATGGACATAAAAATAAATATTAAAAAAAAAAAACCATAACATAAATCGACCTAATTCTAATGGACCAAAATCCACATGTTTGCGGAAATTTTCCACTGCTATACGTGCTCCTAGATACTACTTAAATCAACAATTCTAAAGTAAATGGACTGAAATCACCAGACCATCTATATGAGCAAGGGCATGTGGAAATTCTAGTATTTTCCACTGTCAAGTATACTACATTTACTTGATCAGATTTAACTACTACAATAATATTGACATTAAACTATAGAAAATACCAAGAAAATAACAAAAACAAAGGCGCAAAACCTTGAAATCCGATTCAAGCATAAATAAGCAAGTTATTGTTCTAAAGATTTGAGTTGTTATAATAATGGATCATTACACACATGATATAAATATGTTTGCCACAGTGTTAATAAAATAAAGACATCCTTACTTGGAGTGTTTTTAATAGGTGGTTGGTATTTTGGTTGTCTGACGGTCTTATTTGCCTTTTCATTGGCTCCGTCCTAAAACAAAAATTAATAAAGGGATAACAAGATTAATACCAACAAAGAATACATACAGGCTGAGGTAATATTTCAGGTAGTAACTGGTAATCACACACACCTGTCGATTCATTTCCAATCTACGTTGCACGCCTGCAATATATTTCAAGCAGTATGTGAGAATAAACGAAGACCAAATAAAATTCTAATTACATATTACAAGTCTTTTATCCATTTGACATGTTTCCATTAAATTAACTAATTTTGTTTTACCCATCTGCCTGTTAGAAATCAAGCACACTGCCCATCCATAAATAAGTTGAAATTGCCACCTCTAACAATTGCTAATGCAGAAATATAATACCTGTGCTTAAAGATGCATGCACTTTGGCAGATGAAGTAACATTGCTTACTGGCTTTGAGTTGGGCAACGACCCGGGATATTTCTTGGCACATTTCTGTTCCACAACCCTCCTCCCGCTTAATCCAGCTGCATTATATTAATCAATCACAATACTGTTCAACATAACAATGAAAACAAGGTATCAGGCAAATCAACAAACCAGATGGAGGAGGCGTCCTAGCAATAGTAGTTTTGGGGCGAAGAGAAGGTGGAACATAATAACAGTTCTGCGGAATTCAAGAACAAGGGGTCAGTGATCTTCAAGTATACTTTAATCCTTTAAACAGTTCCTGAAAATGTCTTGTCATTTGAGGATTTCTACCTGAAAGAAAGGATGCTGAAGAGCTTCTGAGGCTGTTGGCCTCTTACATGGATCCCAAGAACAAAGCGACTGCGTAGAGCAATAAAGGTAACAAACTTTAGCCCCAAACACAGTTATGCTATATGCCTATATGTTGTAAACTTGTAATGGTAGTGAAGCATAGAAAATAGCTCTTACTGCAATCAGATTAACTGCATCCTTGCTTGCAGAAGGTATCAATGCAGAAATATTTACACCAGCAAGCTGCAAATGATATTAGGAGAGGAAAATTAAAAATCTGGGAATTTCTGGTCACAATATGAAACATTTAAAGATCACATTAGATGAGCAGCATGAAGGAACCAACTTTTTGATTTCACAAACCAGAAAGCAATTAAATACTTGATTTAGTATCACAGAAAGACATGTCTAACGAAGAAAAAACAGAGAACAAAAATAAAATATGAAAATTAAATAATCCTCCGACATGTCCACAAAGATTCATGAGAAAGAGGAAATTACCTCTGGAAACTGATAATTAATATTGCTTGCAAGTTCAAGTCCCTCGGCCCATGAGTTTTCTGTTGGGCTCCCGATCACACTGCAAACTTTATAAATTTCATCTGCTTCACTGCATAAAAGAATAATAAGACATATTATCATATAATATTTTAATCGACATAGTACTGTTCATTACACTGTTCTTTTCCACTCTAATTAAGCAAATAATACAATCACATTAGGGAACCACGGGCTTGCTTCCAGAATTGCAATGAATACACTCAATAAAGTTATATAAAGATGTGCTTGTATTGTTTCTGCTGGTGTGTAGAGCATATTACTCAAGAAATTATTTGTAGTTAAGTCCTAACTTACAATAAACCACATAAGACAGCAATTATGACTAGTATGCGCATGTTTTGGCTTAAACATTATCAGACTACTCACATAGTTTATAGTTAAACATACTACAGACTAAAATACTAGAGTTTAAGTAAATTCTGACTCAATACAACTCATGACTTGGTATAAGAACTCTCAATCAATACATCCATTGACGACTAGTCAAAAAGAAAGCAGAGCACATTACTTCATTGAGAATGAATTGTCCTTGGGGTCGTAAATGTAATACACCAAGGGAACAATATAGAATTTTAAGGATCGGCCATTTCTTAAGCACCCATGTTTTGAAAATCCTAACCTAAATCATTTACAAGGAAACCAGCAAAATATCTATGAGACGTTGCTTTTACAATGATGAAAAGAGTTGCACAAATTTAATTAACTAGAAGAACTGGCAACACACCTTGAACCTGGGAAAAGTGGCCGGAGAGTAAATAATTCAGCCATGATTGCTCCCATTGCCCACATATCTGAGATTGGATAAATTATAACAAACTAAGTTCCACATAAAGTCAATTACATTTGAAAATATTAGACCTATATGATGTATCCACTCACCAACTGCAGAACCATATGTTGGTGATTGGAGAAGAACCTCGGGAGCACGGTACCTGCAAAATTTACATCTCAGCAACTAACCACCACGAAGTGTGTTGGCAGAAATTGAAGACTAAATGAAGGTATTAGAGGTAAATAGTAAGATCTACAGGATGAAGAGAAGACAACTCACCAGCGTGTTGAAACATACTCGGTGTATGGGGGTTGCGAAATGATCTCACGAGCAAGACCAAAATCAGCTATTTTTATTACATCTTTGGAGACAAGAAAGTTCTCTGCAGCAGAAACAGAAAATGAAGCATTCAGCATAGAAACGTACTAAAGAACACTTAGAAGAAATCCACTTATGGGCTCCAAGCCTCCAAATATGAGTTACAGATGTTTATTAATCACCTGGCTTAAGGTCACGATGGAAGTAACCACGCTGATGCATATATGCAAGGCCTTGAAACACTTGGAAGCACCAGTTTCTAATTTCTGTTTCCAAGAAAAGCTTCACTCTATCTTTCATAAGTTGGTAGAGACTGCATTCCATGTACTCAAACACGAAATATAAGATGTCATTTTCTCTGATGACTTCCTTGAGCTTCACAATATTTGGATGATTCATCTTACGCAATGACTGCCAAGAGAGCAAAAGGTTAATTCATTTTCATAAAAAGCATCGGAAGGTGAGAAAAAAAAAAGTGAGGTTACCTTGACTTCTCTCAAATTTATGCATTCTTCCCATGAATAATACTTTCTCTTCATTTTCTTAATCGCAACCTATAAAAGCAACAAATCAACTTTAAGAAACAGTCGCTTGTACATTTGACAACTGTTTCTAAGTTGAGTAATAAGAGACTTACCACTTCACCATTCTGCCTATTTAAAGCTCTCCAAACAACCCCAAAACTTCCATTACCAACTTCCTTAATTACCTTGTATCTGCACAAGGACAAACTTAATGGCTTAATTATGATTTCAAATTTCGAATCATTAATGACCTGGATCACAAATAAGAGTCAGCTCACCTATCCATTTTGGGTTAGCAACTGCTTGTAACACCTTATTTACGAAGAAGATACACAAACATAGAAGACGAAACGAAGAACTTAATCTCTAAAAAAACTATAAGACCTAAATATAATAAACTATTGCCGGGATGTTCTAGCAGGATACACCCTCAATTTCTTGATGCATGAGTAATAGAAGAGTATGCTTCTGATAGACAGGCTTGACTGCCTTATTTGTTAAAAACACCGGATCAATGACACCCAGACATTGAAAATGCAAACAAAGCAAAAAGAACTGAGAACTGCAGGGCATCTTGATGCTTATGTGAGTATAAATTTTGTAGCCAAAAAGAAAGCCTCCAGAAACTATCTCGGACTTGGGATGGTACCTCCTTTACCCTATCGATTCTGTTGCAAAATCTTTCAGCCAATACTTTTATGTAAATCTAACTGGTATCCATAAGAAAGGACAATCCTTGCTAATAACATAATCTTATCTAGTAATTAACGGCGTATACATAACTCATCATTTACAAGCAACGTTCAGCCCTGCATTAAGAAAGCATAGATGCGTGAAGGAACTTAAGGCCACCACAAAGATATAAATGAATAAGTGAAAACATACAGAGAAACAATATTAAACCCTTACCTCATATGATCTTGGTAATTTTTTGAAGCAACTAATGTATCAGCAACGCATTGGTGTTGTTGAAAAGGACATTAATAGAAACAAGACGAATACTTTCTTATTTAAGCAAGAAAATTCCAGTATGTATCTTGCTTAATAAGGAAATCAGCTTACTTGTCAAAGTTCACTAAAAGATCCAACACCTATCTTATTAAAAACTTGCATTACACCTGCTTGAATGATGGTATACAGGATACTCGCTAGGTGCAGTTAACAAAGGAGAAAAGAAGAAAACGTCCAGGGATGAGAGAACGCCAATCGAGCACTTTGTGGAGGGAGAAAGACTGATTTTCGAAACAATCTGACCAGGGGCACGCTTGATCCATGTCTCAGATGGAAATAAAACCTTTACAAACTGAGCACAAAAAGATAGCAATTAGCTTCACCTAAACTTACAAAGACATATGTACAACCCTAAAGAAAGAACATGGTATCATCCAACCATACACACCGATGTTCAACTTGCAAAAAATAAACTAAAAAGTTTCATAACTACACCAAAGTTAACATTTTGACGCATATTGTTTTATCATTGTGAAGTTACAAACCAAATATTGACGAGCAAGTAACTGAAACAGACAAAGAAGTACATGTTTTTTTGCCAAAGTGAAGTCCCATGTGAGTTGATTGAGTAGGTCATCAAGATCACTTAAAATAGACATACCCGGTGAGTATATTGATTTCGCAAAAAAATCACAATTATAGACAATTATACCCAACCGAGCTCCGGAACAAAATCCTAGCAACCAAAATCTAATCACAAGAAAAATCATCCAAAATATCTAAATAATCATGATTTCTATTATTGCTGTCTAGCAAATCTATAAATAAAAAAATAAAATAAAAAACACCTAGTTTCAATATCTCATTACCCAATTCAATAAATCTAAAATAAAATAATAATAATAATACCCATAACTCCTAACAAATCCAGCTGTAAATCAAATCAAATAACACAAATTTAATAATAAAAAATATCACTTAATACACATCTAGTTCCTAATAAATCCAGCTGTAAATCAAATCATACAAATTTAATAATAGTAGTAATAGTAATAGTAATAGTAAATAAATAAACAATAAAGAAATAGAAACCCTAGATCTAAGCAATCTGATTAAAAAGAAAAAGGCAACCGAAAAGAATCCAGATCTGAATTGAATTAATCAAATAAAAAACGTATTGCAAGAATATTAATCAGATTGAAAACGGTGAGATATAGATATAGATATAGACACAGATAGATATAGACCTGAAAAGAAAACGGCATAGAAGGTAAAGGTAGCCACAGAGGCGATTGAGATATATAAATATAGATTAGATATAGATGAGAAGAAGAGACTTCTCTCACCCCACCGTTTCCTTCTTTGTTTTTGTTTTTGTGTAATAAATAAGTGTGTATGTAATTGTCTTGTTTGGATTGTTTCTCGATGAATGAAATAATAACAATAATAATGATAACCTAATTATTACAATTATAGTTTTTTTTATAGGGTTAATTACATTTTTTGAACCATCACCAAATAATCTAGTTGCAAGGAGGCCTCTTTGAGGCCAGGGGTTCGAGTCTTACCCTATTGAACCCCTACCCTATGCATATTTGGGGTGGCCACAGGTATTGAATTTTCACCTATGGTGGGCCCCTGGGTGAGTTTTCCCCTCCAGATCTCTGGTGATAGGGGTTTCTCATTGAGGGGTTTAAATTGGGGCGAGGGGGCTCTCTAGCGCGGACCCGGCTAAGACAACGTATGCTAGACCTCCTGATATTCGCGAGTAATCCACACCTTTAAAAAAAAGTACATTTTTCGTCCCTGTGATTTCAGGAAAAACGGCATTTCGTTCCTCCCATCAATTTTGTTCATTTTTCATCCCTGTAGTCGAACTTCTGTTAAAAAAAAACTCGTCCATGCCGTTAAGTCCCTCCACACAAAGGGCATTTCTGTCATTTTCAAATAAATAATAAATAAATAACATATATATACATCTATGTATCTATATTCATACATATATCTATCTGTATGTACATCAATCCATCCACCCTCAAATCCTTTCCCCTATCAGATTCCACCACCACCATCACTGCACCCTACAGATCCCAATACCACCATCACTCTGCCATCCGATCCCACCACCATCATCGCGCGCGCCCAACAGATCTATATATACATATAGTCTTGTTGAAGATCTACAAGATAGTCGATTGATGAAGAGATTGCTGCCAAGAAGATTTAATGGTGAATAAAAGAAGACAAAACACTATCGAACTCAAGAATACATGTGTACTGATAAGTAAATACAAAACACTTCTATCAATAAAACCTTTTTTTTTTCTTATGTGTGTGTGAGTGTTAAAAAAACAAGTATCTGTTATATATCTATATCTCCATCAAAAGTTTTTTAGATATGTTGTTAATATATTATTGTTATTATATTACTCTTATTATTGTGGGGGAACTGGTGAAGCACAGCCGTCAAGAAGGAAGAAAGCATAAGGCTTCTAGCCTTTGGTTTTTGGTGAAGCATAAGGTTTTGATTTTGTTGCTTACTCCTTCGATCGCCACCACCTATCCGGAAGCTTTTTCTCAGGTCACCATCGGAAGCTTTTTCAGGGCTCTATATGGATTCCATCTCATCCACCGTCGCAACAACCACCATACTTCTATTTAAAACCGGAAAAAGTCATTGAAATCTGCTGGTGGTTTACCAACCTCATCTGTATATAACCACCATCTGTATATATATGTATATAAATAAAGAAATAAGTTAATGTATATATTTAATAATGTGTAAATGGTATATAAATAAATAATAAATAAGTAAATGTGTAATGAATCATATTAAAATGTGTAATGAATCATATTAAAATGAAATTCAAAATTAAAAAGGAAGATGATGATGATGGTGGTTCTGGGAAGAAGGAACAAAATGACTGGGTTTAGGTTTTGGGGAAGAAGAAACATATTAAAATGATAGAAATGCCCCTTATATGGGGAGACTTAACGACAGAGACGAATTTTTTTTAACAGAAGTTCGACTACAGGGATGAAAAAGGAATAAAATTGACGGGAGGGACGAAAGACCGCTTATTCTGAAACCACAGGGACGAAAAAGGTACTTAACCCTTTTATTTATAAACTAGACGGAAACCCGCGCGATGCAGCGGTGGTGGTGTGGTAATGGCGGCGACGGCGACGGGTGGTGGTGGCGGCGACAACGGCAACGACGGGTGGTGGGGGCGGCGGCGACAATAGCGGCGACAGGTGGCGGTAGCGGTGTGGTTAATTATTAATGTAAAAATAATTTATGTAAAAGGGGTAGTGTAGTTATTTTAAGGGTTGAGGGATATATGTTGTAAATAATAGTTATTTTAAGGATTAAGGGATGCATATTGTAAATAATTTCATTAAGGGTATTATAGGTATAAAGGTGGGGATATTTAAATTAGTAAATAAATGATAGGGGTAGTTTAGTATTTTGAACGTTCTAAAAAAAAGAGTTTAGTATTTTGAAGGAGTAAAGATAATAGAAAAAGAGGGACATTTTTGACTCATCAAATCATCTTTTGAGATTTTAGAAGGGGGTTCCTCTTTTATAAAGGAATATAGAAAAGAAAGAAAAAAAAAAACAAGAAAGAAAGAAGAAAGAAAATGTTAAGCTCGGGTGTTAATTTTCTGGCAATCAAGAGAAATGCCATGACTACTTTTAATATGGTTATACGATCAAAAGAAAAGCTTAAATTGAAAAATACTACTGTATATAATATATGGGATGTAATTATTTGAAAACAAAAAAAATGGTGAAAACTAGGGGACAAATCTCAGCCACATATTTCCCCTCATTCTCTCCTCTTTTTGGTATGTATTTTTATTTTTATTTTTTATTTTTTTATACTAAAAACCCATTCAAAAAAAAAATAAAAAAATTTCAAAAAAAAATAAAAATAAAATTTTTTCCTATGGGTTATCTGTTGAAAACGGATGGAGATGGTACGGGCGTAGCCCTTATCGAACGGCTACGCCGTTCCTGGGGCTTCGCTCTTACCGGTCGTAGACCTTAAGGCATTTATAGAGGGGTTGGAAATCGGACGCATCTGAGAATGGTTTGGATTTGATGGGCGGCGATCCAAGAGATGGTGGTGGTTGGATACGGTACGGGCGAAGCTCTTAATCGAACGGCTACGCCGTTCCAGGGGCTTCGCCCTTACCGGTCGTAGATCCTAAGGCATTTATAGAGGGGTTGGAAACCGGA
>JAOXNX010000028.1:17320697-17334409 GCA_028566075.1 Solidago caesia
GTTATGTATTATTGACTCTTACAGTCCACTATAAAATTAAATGAATCAATGTTGGGGATAAATTTATCACCTGCCAACCAAAATAGAATAGTAAAAACCTATTTTGCCAGGGAGGAACTAGTTGTTAGTAACGGAAGTTTTAGTTACTTCGTCGTTGAGAGTCAATTAACTCTAAAAACTTTTCAGTCAAAGTCCTTATGTTTCAGGTACCCACTCGATCTAATCCTATGTTATTCTAGTATTTAATTTCTCATATAAGTTTTATAGAAAAGAATATTGCAAAACTTCTAACTTATACATGGATATAAGAGTTGTGATTAGGCATAACATAAGTTTAATCTAAATATAGAATCTTTGGATAAATGATGTGCTACCAACTCTAGTAGGTGGAAGGTATCTTTAATTGGTAAAATTAATTTTTTTTTTGTTTAATAAAACGTATCATCAGATAGTAGTAGAGTTTACTTATGTTTTTTTGGTAATATATTAACTTATCCATCGTTTTTTTCTTTTCAATTAGAAAACCAAAGTCAAATCAATACTCAGCAGATTTTAATGCTATAGAAACATCAACTATGTTTAAACTGTTTTGTAAATGATTGTCAAAAATTTTAAACTAGATTTTTATGTATATTAAAAAGTGAATACAAGAGCCTTTTTGTTAGCGAACAACAAGATAAATATTTTATGTAATCATAGAAATATATAAATGCTTATTGAGAAGTTTACAAATTGGCAAATATGCCATAAGAAAAGGAGGTGGTTTGACAATATTATTAATCATAATTAAGTTATAAAATTTGTCACCTTATCACCAAGTATGATATTTTCGACAATTGATAAAGAAACATATAAAAGTATTATTTGTCCAGTATTCCGATGACAACGTACATACTTAATTATTTCTTAGTAAGATATCTCGGAACTCATACTTTTACAAGATGACAAATTTTGTGGACCTTAAAATTGATGGATCAAGAAATAAAAATGTTATTTAAGGAGATAACTATTGATCTACTTGCATAATTAGTAAACACAAAAATGAATTTATAAATATTAGTGTTTTTAACCTTACATAAAATCACAATTGCGGTATTTCGTCTTCTACCTATTCGTTTTGGTTATTATTATCCATAGTTTTAAGTAATTGTGTATATAAAAAGTGGTACGTTATGGTTAGAAAATTCAGATATTGATATTCTATAGAGTATCACTTATGCATATAATAACGTATTAATGACAATTTCATTATCAAAATCCTAATAACTTAATGTTAAATTATTCCAACTTCAATGTCATTGTGATAATCTAAAGATTATGGTCTAGTACGTAGAAAAAGGAGTTCGAGGTCTAAATTGTAACATGATAATGCTAAACATAGTCGGAAGGTTATACTTAAGTCGCAGTAAAGTGTTATACATGATGGTTGAAAATTATTATTATGAACAATTACTTTTATGTATAATGTTTTATTGCGCCTTAACCATAATTTTTAGTGCTATGTATAACAAAATCCATTGTAAAATAATGATGTTAAAGTAGTGTTTGAGGAAAGATATGATTAACACGGACAAAATATCAAGCTTTATCTATCTATATAAACCTAAACGTAGGGTTTCTTTTCATTCTTCTCGATCGAATTTAATATCTTATCTATATACTGTCTCACATCCAATACTGCTCACATCTCTCAAATCTTTCATGGTATTGTCTTGGTTTGTTTGTTTTGATAACTAATCTTAGTCGAGTATTATGTACTTGATTGTATGAGTTTGGTATCATCTTGATAATCTTAGAAAAATATTAAATGTGGCTAGTTTGGTAGACCTATAAACATGCCTAAAAATCTAATGTCGAAACATGGGTTTCACTCATTCTTTCTTTTAATCTTAACCTTCCACTCATTATCTCTTTTAATCTTAACATTTGATCTGTCATGTATCAGCGTCAGATTTTTAGATATGTTTTTAGTCTTACCAAATTAGTTACATATATCATTACTTTTAATCTTATGTTAATTCTAGTACAGACAGATTTATAGTTAGAAGTATGTGTTAGTGAAAGATTGTATCCTAAAAGGTACCGGAGATTTTGTGTTTATATTGATTCCGGTTGTTTAGTCATAAAACTTTTCACTTAAACAAAAAAACATGTGTAAAAGAACAATTATGCACCAGGTGAATGGGTGCTTATAATCACACAGAGGTCAAAGAGTTAAGTTCATTTATCATTATCTTATTATAGTATTTCATTTAAGGAAAACGTTAACTACAGCCTTAAGGATTGTCATTAAGGCTATTGGGAGTGGGGCGTCCCCTCCCCACAAAACGCCTAAAACGTCGGGAGAACGCCGGGAACACCTCCCCAAGGGGCATTCCGGCCTGGTCAAACGCGGTCCACGTCCCTTTTTGGACGCCTAACCTCACAC
Source organism: Solidago caesia (assembly GCA_028566075.1). Classification (NCBI taxonomy): domain Eukaryota; kingdom Viridiplantae; phylum Streptophyta; class Magnoliopsida; order Asterales; family Asteraceae; genus Solidago; species Solidago caesia. Next base: position 17,323,126 of record JAOXNX010000028.1, read on the forward strand.
AACCTACTCTCTCTCTCATGTTCCTTTCCACTTTTCAATACCCCTCAACCAATTATACAATGCCACATGGCAATATAAAACGCCCCTTTAGAGAATGTCTCACTCCAAGAAAAAAAAGGGGCTTCACATGGACGCCCCGGGGCTTCCATCAGAAGCCCTCACTCCCCATAGTCTAAGGGTAGACGGTGTACCCGGGGAAAAACCCGGTCACCGGTCTTTGCCTAATATTAGGGTACCCCGACATATCGGTACCGGTGGGGTGGGGAAATTTTGGGTGAGGGTCATCCCCGGTTTCTTTACCACTCTTACGTACAAACTCATATATATTAAATTCTATATTGATTGTCTTGACACGAAAATCTTTCCACTTCTGCGGTGCTCCTGTCCTGTCTTCCATGTATGTCCTTCTTTTCTTTATCTTTCTTTCTCACACACACAATCACACTTCTTCCTTTTATGTATATCTATATCTATATATATAAACTCACAATTCTGTTTGTACTGTATCTTTTTATTTATTGTATACAGTTTGTATAAATCAAGAAACATCGAAAAATCCGGATTGCATGGATAGTCAAAACAAGGATGAGGTAAATTAATTTCTTGCTTGCTTGCTTGTGTGGTTTCTATGGTTTTAGTTTTTGATGGATTGTTTATTTGTTTCAATAATCCCAACTCTTTTAATTTTATTTCGGGTATTATTGTAATCCTTTACTCTGTAATTGTGAAAACGGGACCTGCAAAAGGAAAATCAGAACACAAAGAAATGGCCAAAAATTATTCCTTAACACTTTCTAATAATTGTTTGTTTTATTTAAGTTTTTATTACTTTGTATTAGCTTTTAATTTTAATTAATATAATTTAGTTTTTATTTAAAGTTTAAAAAAATAAAAAATAAAAAAAAAGAAGGTGGGGAGCGGTGGTGAAGCATTCCTTGCAAGTGGGTAAAAAATGGGGAAAAATAGAAAATGTGGGGAAAAGTGGGGAGGAGTGGGTAGGCACTCCTTCCACCCTAAGTAGTTGATCATGGTCCCGGTAACAAGTTCTAGCAAAATGACAATTCAAGGGTTCTAATACAAGGTTGGGGCAGACAAAAATACATGAGAAACGTGGACCATCTTGTCTTGTTGTTGGGACCATTAAGCCCGACAAAACATTGGTTAGGACGAGCCATGAGCCATCTCCGAGTAAAATTTTACTAGTAGCCTAGTAGGAAATCTTAGTATTGTGAACGTAAATTGTATATTATACAACGAAAGCCAGCCATATATGACTTGAAAAAAGTGTAAACCAACGCATTAAAAACTCCGAAAGAGTACAATCCTTCAACCCGTTCCAATCCGTGTGGGTCGGCAACGATGTTACCCCGTGGGTTGATGGAACCCGTGCTCCCAAGGCGCGTACAATGCAAACACCCTAAGCAGCTAAGCTCGGAATATTTGGGAGTAGCAAAACTCCAAAAGAATAATATTCCATAAGGTTTTACATCTTGCAATAATAACTTATGCTATAAAAGTTTTACATTACTTCATTACTTGATATAAATGTGTGCCTTACAATTGTTGCAACAGCTTTAACAGAATACAACAATAAGAAAATTAAATAATTTTAAAATATTGTTACAACAAAACTATTATGCAACTATTTCTTTCTCTTGATGTTCATCAAAAGATTATACGTATCGAATAAAAATCAAATGATTTTTGTGTTTCAGGATATCGAAAACTTACACTTGCTATACGTATGCCCCGTTGCAATTAAATCAAATTTTATCTTTAGATGCAAAAATAAAATAAAGTCGTTTTGGAACTACTACGAACTCTGCTTAGAGTACCAAAGTTTCTTCTGGCAAATCAAAACCTTCTCGGTCTCTATATCGTACTCCGTGGCTTCTTTTCGACAACCCCATTTCATTCCCTTAGCTAATGTGGCAATTGCATCTACATAATAGCTCGATTCCCTGATGATAGCATATCCGTTTGGTCTCAAAATCCGGTCCATTTCCAATAGTACATGTTTCATCTCACACCTACACGAAAAAGTCAAAGTCAAGCATGGGAAAAGAGCTGAATAAGTCTTGACTGAAATCAATATAGTTGACGAACATAAGCAGAAATCGATAGCTTACCTATGGCTTTCGGTTGTGAAGAGGCCATCTACATGAAGAAGATCATATGTCCTAGGATACGTTGAGAACGCCTCACACCTAAAAAAAAAGAGCAAACGGGTTAGTTCACATAGAAACAACAAAGTTTTAAGATTCTTTTTAAATGATGTGGTAATTTCGACCCATTTACTTATGATTGAGTGGAAATATATGGTTTTTTTTAATCTCCAAAGGTCAAACGTGTAGTAAAAACAAAGAGCTAGTTTAGAAGGAAAGGGTTCAAACGGGTCAAAAAATGACCCAAAATGTAATTTAATTTGGTAAAATCCCATATATTATTTTTAAGATATGTTAGAAAAAAGTGTTATGGGTCAACCCAATCCACCAGCCACGTCCGTTGTGTCACCTCTAAATTCAGTGTGAACTTACCAATCTTGGAAAGTTCCGATGAGACCCCTATCGAATACCACCGGAAGTGTATTTGGGGCATAAGAAGAGACAACATTCATAACCCAAAGTGGATCCTCAACTAAAGCTGCAGCGAAACCACCATAAATTGTATTCATATCCATAACATTTCTGATTTTGTTGGTTCCAAGAGCCGGAAGCAGCTTCTTGTAGTGCTTCACTCTACTCTTCCACTTGCTATCGTCGTGTTTAAATGCACCATCACTTCCACCACGAACATCAGCAACCCGTTCTGGAGCCACATGCAACCTTTCAGGCCATTTTGCAATTGACTTCAGGCTAGATTTCTTGTTTTTTGGGTCTGGGACCACAACACAAGGTCTCAATGGGGTGTACCAGCCTGAATCAGACTCGGTTCCATCATCACATTTTGGTGGGTAGCTGTCAGGAGTATCAAGCTGTTTATAGCAGCTATTGTCTGAGGACTTTTGCCACACAGCAATATCGTCTTTCTTGTTGTATAGCTTAAAGCACATTGAAGTGAGAAGCTCTTGTAACTTCTCGTAGTCAGATTTTTGTTCTTCGACTGTTGTGTTCCACCCTCTCCAGCGGTTCTCATAGTTTACTGGAGGGCCAGATAGGACCCAAAAGCCGCCTGGACGAAGGATTCTGTGTACTTCAAGAAGGTAAATTCCACCTGAAAACATTTCATTGAGGCATTTTATTAACAGAAAGAAGGCATCATATAAGCTTCTAACATAAGTGCAGCAAATGTATTCGATAATAGACAACCAACGTATTAAAAGCTTTTTAAGAAAGTACCAAATTCAGTCCATGGGATAAGGCATCTGGAGCAATGAGCCATATCAAATGAATTTGAAGGGAATGGAAGACGTTGAGTTGATATGATCCCAAGAATGGCGGGAATTCCACGTTCTAATGCAAACTGAACTTGCGCCTCGTGGTTATCTCTTGGAGCTAGAGAAACTGTAAGAATTCCGCGATCAAGCAAGTCACCTCCCCAACTAGCAACCTAGAGGTCAAAAGATTCAAGATTTTTTAGTTCCAAAATCAGTTAAAAATCAAAGATTTCTCCAATCTGATCAACATTTCAGATTGGACTAGTCCTGGTGAATATAACGAATTCAAAAAACTCACCCCACAACCAGTGTCAATGGCGGTACGAACAGTGCCGTCTTTCATTCCCGGAATCAAATTTTGCATTAGATCAACATAAGCGCTAACGCCATTAGGAAACATAGTACCACCACCAGGGAAGTAAAATTTCTCCCCTTCTTTCCTTAACCAATGCTGGTTAGATTTCTGTTTGTTGATCCAGTCATATGGGACGTTCCTAGAAATACATTTAAGTTACATTAATCAAACGTTTATGAACAAGATTACATTTTGATCGAAGTTTAACTAAAAACGACTATAATGATTGAATCTTTACCTGTACCAACATTCGTTTTTGCTCTTTGGCCATCTGATTGGCTCTTTGTAGCCATCAGGTGGTGGCACCAGGCACTCTTTTCTATCAAAAGCTGGTGGACAGTGACGTTCCATGAATGTAAGCCTGTGTCTTCCGTATTTCATCCATCTCTGTTGATGAAAACCAAAAAACAATTGCTGTCAAGCAACTTACTAGATTCATAAAATTTGACAAGTTTGACCCATTTCGCTATGAATGGGTGATTTGGGTTGTAATTTAACTCAAATGGGTTAAACGGGGTCAAATAAAAAATCTAGCTAATAAGGGAATGGGTCAAAAAGTTAATTATAAATACCTAAAAAAGAACAGTTCAAAATTTATTTAAAAATAGCTAAAAGGGAACGGGTCAAGACTCAAGCAGCTTGATACTCCAAATGTCTCCTTGAAATGGATACTAACTTAAAAATCGTTATAAAAAAATCCAGACTACGATTATTTTAAGAATATAATCTTTAACATATTAGTTAATAAGCGAATAATTAAACAATGTTTGAGGAGTCAACCCAACCCGATCTGAGCAGATGCAATCATGCAATACCTTAGGATCCGTGCAGGGCGTGTAATCTTGCAAATCAGCACTGCATTGCGGGAACGAAACAGATTTCACTTGCACCGGAGTAGAAATGGTCTTTTGGGGAGATTCAACTGATTTCACAACTTCCTCGGTACTCATGAATCCAATGTTGTTAGAACAAAAGATCCCACCAAGATAAAATGAAAACCCGCATAACACAACAAACATTATCCCCATTGGCACAACCTTTGTACTTTTATCATTTGGCCTCGCGGGCTTATCATGCTTATTATCATCCTTTTGCTTCATTTCCCCTTTCTAGTTTTCAAAATCTGTCGACAAAAACAACCTGAAAACGTTTAAATCACAGCACCCAAACCGAAAATGTGATCTTTAAGATATCAAGTTGGATCTTATCAAGATCCAAACTTTAACTAATATAAGAAATACCCACAAACATTACTGTTAGTTTCATGATTCAAATCAAATATATGTATGCTCTAAATGTATGGTTACTTCAAAAATAGAAAGATAGACAAGAATTATACTTTAGACAAATATAGATTGCTAGATCCCAAAGCTTACTAAAAATAGAAACTGTTTTCTTGAATTCAAGTACAGATCTAGCTCGTGGAAGTACTAATATTAGTAAACTAGACAGTGAAGTGAAGTCATGAAATCAATGTAGACCTAATGGCAAAAAAAATATAATAGTAATAATAAAATAATAGTATTAATAATAAATGAGCCAAAAAATTCAAGATCTGGTGGCAATTACTCCACTATTATCAACTTGTTAATTAGCAAATGTCAAAGTCAGATTCACCTTTATGAAACAAATCACATGAAATTTGGACCCTAAATTTAAGGAGAAAAAAAATATATATATATATATATATATGTCTTGAGGGACCTATGTATTTATGTGCACTAATATTGATTGAAGATTGGAGTATAACATAAGAAACATAGTAGTATTAGAATCTCACCAACCATTGCAATAAGCCATAGTTAGATTGAGACTGTTTTGGTCTTTGGCAATGATTCTTTGATTAGTATAGCACTCAATGAATTGCTACTTTATTTTCTTGAAAAAAAGAGTTGGATCTTGAAGATCACTCAAGTTAAAGAAAAAGCATATAATTCCAAATAAAACACATCAAAATGTTGTCAAAGTTTAGCTAGAAATCATGAATTCATGTCAAAAGTTATTGCTTTTATTCAAAGATCCAAAAAAAATATTACTAATGAACTTCAAACTATATCCACTAGATCTTGGTCACATAAACAATAAAAATGAAGTGAACCCATTTCACTAAATCAGATCTACTCAATACAAAAATGTAAACCAACATTGACTAATTACCAAAAAGATTTGGGCTTTTTCACATTTTGTTAGATCTTACAAGAACCATAAAACAGAGCAAAAATACAGAGCAAAAAAAACATAGCAAAAACAGGGGATGAGTAAGTACCTGACTAAATGTCAATAAGTTTCCAAGATTTTTGGGACAGATTAGTGAACCAAACACAAGCAAAAGGATTCAGTGTTTAGAAATAAGATCCAATGAGAATGAATATTTATGATGACAAATCTCAGTGAAAGAAAGAGAAAGGAGAAAAGGATGTGATTGGGGGTTAGAATGACCTCTCACACAAATATGCATCCCAACATGCATGTATATATATATATATATATATATGAATGATTACCTTAAAAAGTTACTGGTTTTACACCTTCTGCTTGGCTGTCCTTATTTTTCCTAGATTTCCCACTTCTGTTTTGTTTTTTGCTTTTTATTTATATATATTGGTATTGTTATTGTTATTATAAGAAAGTAAATATTTATAGGTTCAATGTTCTTTGTCTTAAAAGGGCTTATCTATGGTTTTTCTCTAGTTGGGAATAAACTTTTTATCTTACTTGATGTAACAACTCCACATGTGAAAAATTCTTGGTTTTCTATTTTTAGAAAGAAAATATATAGTACAATTAGTTTTTAAATAGGTTTTAATCTTGTTATTTTGAATATTTGACATTTTACTTGGATCCATAAGTTACTTTAAATGCAGAACTCTACTTTACATCTTATATTTATCAACAGGCTTTTTCATGGATGATAAACAAATGATGTCAATTTAAAAAGGAGCAAATTTTTTGAGCATTTTGAAGTTAAAACCCTAAAGTAAAAGCTTGTGACAGGCTAACGCAAATTACATAGTCCAACTTTTAGTCTCAAAATATCCTTATATTTGGAAAATAACAAAATTTTATTTTAGCAAGAAGAATCAAGAAATTTTGATAATTGGAATTAAAACTTTGAAATATTCACAAAATCTTGCGAAATTATAATTGCCTTATATGTAGACAATCTTTTGAAAGATATTTGATAAATATTAGGAAAATATCCATGCACTTAGAAAATAGTCAACTCTTTCACATACTCTTGTATATCATAATCAAGTGTATATTTAAAGGATTTGTATACTAATTGATTTGTATTTTTACTACAATATAAAATGTGTGTCTTAATATTTAAATTTTTAAATATATTTCAATTTTACTTTTACATTAAGGATTTTTCTAATGACAGCCCTTAGGGCTGTCAATAACCTGCATAAAAAACTTGTACCTTTCATATCAAAAGTTCACCCCCTGAATTTTATGATAAAAATACAAATATTTTATGCACGTTAATGACAGTCCTAAGGGTTGTCATTAGCAAAACCCTTACATTAAATACTTTAACTAAGAAAAAATGCAATATCAATTAGTCAAGACACAATAAAATTAATTAAAACAAAATTTTAATATATTATTATAAATAAAAAAATCAACATAACAATAAATGATAATCTAAAAAAAAAATTACCAATAAAAAATCAACTTTGTAGTATAATACCTCTATAACCCTGTCTGTTATACAATCACGGACGCCGAACGCCGCCATCTTCAACAGGGCCGTCTTTGAGGATATATGGACCTAGGACGAGCAAAAAAAAAGGCTCATGGGCTAACCGCAATGAATTAAAATATATAAATTACTTTTTAAAAATGACGATAAATGTTATACAATAAAGATAGCAAAAGTTATTGTTCAAAAAATATTTAAAAAATTACAAAATCATGCTATTAAAATAACATATCGTAATAGCTAACTGTTGATTCATGAAGTTCTCTTATCATTTTTCATAACAAATTGGTTGATTAACTCTTGATAGTCTATATTCTTTAAAATACAAATAAAACTAAACACATAAAATCAAAACCTAAAAAATATTTAAAGATATAAATTTAACAAATACATAATAACAATGAATAATATATAGTAACAAAAAACTAAATAATTAAAAACTAAACATAAAACTAAAAAGAAAAAAAATACTTGCTCAATGATAAAATTGGGAGTACTCTTTTATTTGACTTTTATTGCATAGTTACATTATTTATTAAAACATTTTGCTTGATTCTAATAAAGAAATACCGTGAAACTACATGTGCCAATGAAAGAACCGTGTCTATCTAGAGAAAAAAAAAACCAAATATATTTTTATTGACAATCCACAAAAGATGTGTAAGTAACTTTTTAGTGGGCTAATTTACATGACTTAATTTATAAATGATTGATAAGTTTCTCTTATGTTTAATAGGCTTAGTCAATTACATATATAAACATATAAAAATTTTAAAAATTGGGCCCCCTAAAAAATCGGGTCTCAGACGGTCGTCCAACTTGTCCCACCTCTAAGTTGGCCTTGACTGTGCATAGGGATCTTAATATAATGAGTGTTATAGAGGTGAATTAATGTCAAATAAAGTCATCCGGTTGTATAATTTTTCTCAGAACATGTTATAATTTTACATATTATCGCACAAAATAAACGTTATGTCTCTCGGTACACCGCTCGGGTGACAAAACTCGTTTTTCTTAAAATATGGAAATTTGCATTGGTTGTCCATTGGTATGGTCTTTGACCTTGAGGTATTCCACTAGAGTTCGAATCTCACTTTCTACATTTATAAAAGTGAATTATTGAGAGGATTTATTAAAAAAAATCAAATTAACCAGGGTAAAAACCTTTACACAAAAAATAATACATGCTGAATAATGGAATACGTTATTTGGCATTGTCAAAAAGGAACGATAACAGATTAGAACTTGAAGCTCTCACAATCAAAACAACAAAATTTAGAAAAAAAAGTATTTAAAAAAATCATCATTTCGTAACTTATCATAAAACAATAATCAAGTTAGTTGTTTTAGACATACATATTTAGTTGTTGCCTTGTTAAATGGGCAATGCCAATCTTATCAGAAGTGTCATTGTCAATTGTTTTACTTGGTCAATCAACGATCCTTACCTTTTGGCTCGTCTACTACGTTAGTTTCTAAAATTCAAATCAACGAAGTCATTGTCACGAGGTCAATACTTTATAAAATGTCAATGAAAACTTTCCATCATCGCGACTTTCAGTGGTAGCTAGTTACTAAACTTCCATGATGGTATAGCACGCGACTAAACTTCCATGATGGTGAAGTTGCAATATACCCAAAAAAAAATATTGTCAACACGGTATATCACGACTAAACTTTTATGATGGTGAAATTGCAACAATCGAAAAAACCGTTGTCAACACGGTATAGCACAACTAAACTTTTATGACGGTGAAGTTGCAAATTGCTTTTAGGGCAAAGAAATGTCAAATAATATGATGATGAGTTATGCGCTTGCTTCGATAATGTACAAGGGTTTTGTTAATGACAGTCTTATGCGTTGTCTTTAGCGTGCCATAAAAAGTTGATTTTTTTCATTAAATTCAAGGGTGAGCTTTTATATGTAAGGTTTTATCTTTTTATACATGTTATTGACAGCCTTTAAGACTGTTATTAGCAAAATTCAATGTACAATAATACATGTTTGCATTTGTGTGATGAATTCACTCACAACCAAATGTCCACATATCATGAGGGATACTACGAAGAAAAGCAACGTCTAAGAAGTAAGAACAACTGTCACTGCCAACAACTATTATCAATTTTCTTTCATTACGCACTAAACAAAATAGAAATGAGACCATTAATTGTCAGGCTGTCTTTTATAATTAGATATGCCCGACGGAATTCTTAACCGAGTTACATGTACATTTCATGACGAAACTGCATAGGGGACCAACTATTTGGGAATAATAATTCTCATTGCTTAGAGATGGTGTAAGATAACCCCAAATTTTAAATTTATACAGGTTTGATAATAGATTTTACGCCAAGTTCATGCCCAAATTTTCTATAAATATCCTAAAATTGTTGTTTTGTATTTGGGTCGTTTCAATTTGGTATCAGACCCATGGTTTAAAAGATTTAGGTGATCAATCTTAATGAAAATAATACCTAGACTTAAACAATAGATTGTGACCGACCATAAGTGATATAGGTTGCTTTATAGTAGCATATGGAAGTGTTTAGCGCACTTAACTCGAGGTGTTGTAATATGTAATCATAATAATGACTGCAACATTACTATGATCGTATATTAGAACAACTTAAGTTAAGCTCGCTAAATGTGAAATTACGCTAGTATAAAGTTTTAGGGATTGAAACTTTGTTTATGATTATAATAGTAATTGTGGGCTTAATAACTTTAATAAACAGTTTAGTAATTATGGACGCTCCGGTAAATGATCAAAGTGGCCCAAGTCACATAGACATGGGTACACCTGAGGGCGTATCTGTCGATGCTAGTGATGACGAGTATCGGCATATTGATGAGACCGAAACCGTGATTGATATTTCTACTCAGATAGGTCGAGCCCTTAGACATCTCAGTAGCAATTGTAGATCTACCCCAAAATAACCTTTGGTTTGTTTCAATTGTCATGAAAATGGCCATAAGAAGAGTACTTGCCCTAAATTGTCTGAAGCTGAAAGAAAGGAAGAAGCAAGAAAGGAAGCTGAAAGACGAGTGATTAAGAATTTAGGAATGCAATGGGAAGATCGTTCCAGATGACCGTACAAGAGGCCAAGGAAACTACTGATGTTGCCAGGTACATTCTTAGTCAATTGTATGCCTGCTAAAATACTTTTCGATTCTCGTGAAAATAGGTCCTTCGTAAATATTAGATTCTCTCAACACATCGTGACTTCTCTTAGCAACTTAGAATTTCCTCTAAAAGTTGAAGTTGCCAATGGTGAGATCGAATTGTTAAAGAAATTTCATAAGGGATGTAAAATTGAAATCAACTCCGAAATCTTTGATTCCAACTTAATCCCTATGGCCTTAAGAGAATTTAACGTTATATTGGTATGGATTGGCTTGGCCACTACAAGGCTAATATCGATTGTGACGAAGAATCTGTACATCTCAAGGCCCTTAGATTTATTTTATTTTTTGAACGACCAACGAATAAAGCCCGGGGGACCCAATGGTGAAAGGTGACCTCATACACCGAGGATGGAACCTCCGTCTCGTTGGTAAAACCTAGGTGTCTCACCACTCTAAATGTTTAATTTATCCTTAAAATAAATCCATAAATCTCTTTGAATTATATAAACTTGATTTTAGTTACCGGTCCTTAATAAAAGAATCTCATATAAACAAAAAGTTTCTTAAATGGAAACTTGGCGCGAAGGTTAATTAGTTACCAAGGACTGAGTTATGGATGGTCTAATACCAAAAAGGTTAATCAGCCCGGAGGGGATGTTGGCTTGGAGGTCATGGGATCGAATCTTGATTCCCCATTGACCTCGGGCATTTACCTCTTGA
>JAOXNX010000028.1:17378378-17389427 GCA_028566075.1 Solidago caesia
GTGCCGCCAGTGAGTGGTGATGAGGTTCAAGATGGTGTCGGTGAATGGTGATGGTGGCAGGGGGAAGAGAGGGAGAAGAGAGAGGATTGCGTAAGGGAGAATAGAGAGAAGGGGTATTAGGGTTGTAAAACATTGGGAGTATTTTAGGTAGATAAGGTGTGTCGGTGGAGAAGAAGTTGAATTAGTAGGGGTATTTTATGTGGGAGTATAGATATTGGTAGATAGATATATATTGGTAGATTGGTAGATTCAAATGCATTAAAATTAAATATTTATAAGGAATCTTATTTCCGTGTATTAATAAGTTATCATTCTTTAACGTGTATATTTAAATGTCGTGTATTTTTTTATTATTTGTAAAGATTTATAATAATTAAATAATATAAAAAATAATCTATTTTATTTTTGATTTGTGATAATAAGAAACCGTCGAATATTATTTTCCGAAATAAGATTTGTAAATTTTATTAAGGGTTTTAATAAGTTTTTAATTAATAGGAATTATGAGATAAGCAAATATCAATTTGATAAAATAAATGATTGTGATTGGTTAATAGGATTTTAATTAAGAAGAATTATGACATAAACAAATATCAGTTTAATAAAATAGAGGATTGTGATTGGTTAATAAGTGGTTAGAACAACCTTCTTTTAAGATAAGATAAGATACTAATTCTTAAACTTATATTTTTTTTTAAAAGGACTTGCCATCTGATATTATACTTAGTTACTTACTGTGACGGTCCAATTTTTAACAGGTAAAATAAAAAAATGAACAAAACTTAAAAGATTATTCCGTACATATATAAAAGTTTAGATGTTAAAAGGTGCCGTGAATAAGTGAAAGTTAAAAACAAGTTAAACTATTATGAATTTTACTAAGATAGATAGATAGCTGGAGTTTTTGTATCAAATAAACAATTAAACTAGTGGGCATCTATTTTTGCCTCTTTTTCTCCTATATACACCTTTTTCTATACAATAAACAGTTGTACGGTATGCATTGTTTATTGCACGTTGAGGGATATATTTAGAAAAAAAAAGGTGAAAATAGGAGCACCCTTAAACTAGAATCTTTTACAAGCAAGGCTTCGTGTAAAGTAGACAAAAACAATTTAAATTTGAGGTAACCTGAGAAAATGATTGTAGGCTGGCTAGTCATTTCATTGTGATTTTTTTCTTTTTGAACGTACATTTCATAGAAATATATATATGATTATGATTATGATTATGATGTATCATGTATGTTTTGTAATGTTCGATGAAAGCGAAGACCATAAAAACTAAATTCTGAATGTAAATGAGACGGGGAGCGTTCCTGTCTCCAACATTTCCATGTGTTTTTGTTTCCCTCCTCTTTGTCGTATTCAATTCCCTATGTGTTCCTTAATTGCTCATAACTTATAACATATATATAAAAAAAAAGTATCCATCTTTTATTCGAAAACCACATAATCATGAGCATAGTTTTTTTTTTTTTATAGGTGTGGATTACTCGTGAATATTGGAGGTCTAGCATACGTTGTTTTAACCGGGTTCGCGCTAGAGAGCCTCCTCGCCCCCAATTTAAACCCTCGATGAGAAACCCCTATCACCCAGAAATCTGGAGGGAAAAACTCACCCAGACCCACCATAGGTGGAATTTAAATACCTGTGGCCACCCCAAATATGTCTAGGGTAGGACTCGAACCCCTGACCTCTTGTGAGAAAAGATACCTGCTTGTCACTAGACCATTTGATGATGGTTATACCAATAGGAGTGGGGAAGCCCCCCATAAGGGCATCTCTCGCCATGTGGCGGATGAGATGGCAAGGGGGCATTCCTCACTTTTTGTAGGAGTGGGGAAGCCCCCATAGGAAGCCCCTTTGGGACCTACCATTTAATTATTTTATACTTCTAATTAAATTAAGTTTTAATATATTAATAATATAAAACTAAAATAAAATAAAAAGCCTTGAATTTAGCGTTTGGCAGTGGAAAAGGTGGCAGGCCCACCATTTTAATTACTTTTTCAATAAAAAAGAGAGAAGACAAGAAGGGGCATGGGCGTTTTGGTTGGAACGTGACACATCAAACGAAGCAATAAAACGCCCCTTGGGCTGGTAAAGTGGGGCGTTCCGGGGCGTCCCAAAGCGAAAAAGTGCAAAAAACACCCCCACTCCTGATAGTCTTAGCGATTTCCATTGAATTTGGTTTTGAGTTTTTGTCTTGAACAATCAGTAACCCTGATTTTGTGGAAGGAATTTTTTTTATTTTTTATTTTTGGTATAATGAAAGAGATGGGAGAGAGTGATATATGAAAGAGTCGTGTGAAAAGCAAACGTTGCTGAGACAACCGGTTATTGAAGGTAAATGAGGTATGAGTGACCAAAATAACAAGTTTTGAGAAGGTTGATACTCTTGTAACTTATTAGAAAAAAAAAATTAAAGATAAGTGATCCAAATAGCAACAAAAAAAAAAATCGAAAGCCGAAAACTATGACACTTATTTTTCCTATTTCAAACTGTATGTTACTTCTAAGCATTCTAGTGTCACAATGACTATGGATTTTCTTCCATCGAAATGTGGTATGTGGACTCGTTCATTTACATGTGTTCGTGTATGTATTTACATTTGTTTGTATACGACTATACGTATTTAGTTTTATTGCTACCAACAATAAGACCATTCTTAAAGGGTGAGTGAAGTATGTAGGTGAAGAAGGGTGAAAAGAAAATGAATGAATTAAAGGTGGGTGATGTAAGTAGGTGAAAGATGTATAGATGAATTGTTTCACCTAGGGTGAAAGGTTCATTGTGAGTCCATTTTATTTGCTTTATTATTGTGTGTTTTATTGTGATTGGTATATTGGTTATATTATGAGGTATTTAATAAAATGACGTGGGGTCCAAATAGTAGGTGAATGGTTAAGGGGAAATAAAAAAGGTGAAAGGGAAGAGAAGGTGAAGCTGATATGACAAGAAAAACGTAGGTGAAATAGGTGAACGGTTACGAATGGTCTAAGGGTAGGAGGTGTTTGGATATATCTTTTGCACGTACTACTCGATATTAGACTTACATTTGATGTTATCTTGTTCTTTTTTCTTTTTTTAAATGATTTAGAGGTTAAGTAATTACTTTGAAGTAGTACGTTACCTAATGATGTATTCATATTTGGTCATTACGTCGAGACTCCGACTGCAGATAGCAAACCAAAAAGGCGAGCCAGGAGCGTGATTGGGGCAACGAGTGATGATGAACTATATATTAGACAATGATGATATATATAGAGACTGGATGTTTTCAATATGGCTGGAACTGCTATCAAATGCGTAAACATATACTATATGAAAAGGCAAGATTATTAATTTTCAAGAGTATGAAGAAGTAATGAAAAGAAAGACAATTCGCTTCCCTCAGTCAGCGGGAGGCCTAGTCGATGTAGGCCCTCAAACTAAACTGCGGGCAGACCCGTCGAAGGAGTAGTTCACTTACCTGTTTGTACATATACTATAGGTTAAGTTAGTCAATCCTATTGTAATATGACTGGATATAATTATAAGAGGGTTTCATATTACTAGGCGCGTGATAGATTTTATATAAAAACCTTCATATTGGTGAATTAGATTTTTATTTTTTCAGAAAAGACTTTCTTATAATTGGATTAAGATAGTGGTTTGCTATGTCATTCGACACTTTATTTATGTGGATCGTCATATTCAAATCTTTTACAAAAAGTTACCCACCTTGATAACATTCGTGTATATATTGTATTGTTTAGTGTTTTTCCAGAAGTTTACATTTGATTAAGAGTAGAATTACAAGTTCATATATTTTAAACACCTAGTTTTGTAAATCTAATAATTTTATATACAACCGAAGCCAAATACAATATACGAAATTATATTTGATTAATTTGCGTTTACAATAAAAAAAATGGATTATCCGTATGTAAATTTTAACCGGTGATCCGTGCATCACTATTTTTTAGTCGTACACCACGAAACATGTTTCATGTTATTGTATAATACAACACCTTAATGTTTAGTGGTGTATGGAAAAAAAAACATAAAATTCATAAAATCACGACTATGGAAGAAGGAAAAAAATAAGAGGCTGTCTATTTTCACCGTCCTCAAGTAGAAAAGTAAAAAAGTTAGAAAGATCAAAGTGGTTGTTCAAAAGAAGTAGTGACACTGAAGTACATCTCCTTTCAGTATTTCACTTTTCACAAAGCCCACTTCAATCTGTCTTCTTCCTCCTCTTTTTTTATAATTTTTTTTATTTTTATCACATCATAAAACCAAATCCTACTTTCTTTCCCACAATCTTTATCAAATCCTTAATGGTGAAGAAACACATCAAGATCCAATCTTTTTCCATTATTATATATGGGTTTTCCCTAATCCATTCATTTCACTAATACCCACAAAATTTTTCTATCATCAAAATCAATCATACAACAACAACTGTACCCAATCAGGGTATGGCATCAAAATCAATCATCATGAATAATAATAATTTCAACAACAAAAAACAAGAACCATTTAATGCGCATTCTATGATGAGTAGAACTTTTTCTGAATTTAATTTTGAGGAGATTTTTCCAGTTGGAGATGATTCCGATCACCATAGTACTCATCAGGTTGCCGGCGGTATGTTATCCGGCGTCACCGATGGTAGTCAGTTTGGAAACATGGTTTGTCCTTTTTCTTACTATTTCTTTTTATCATTGTATATTCCATTATTGAATATTGTCGATGTTTTTTCTAATGTTGAATCATAGTAGATTGGTTGGTAGGTAGGTCCCAAGTTAGGCCAAATTGTTTTTTTTTTGTTCATATGTTTTATTATTACTTTTTGTCATTATTATAATGGAATTATTGTTATTGTGTACTTGTGATTATGTTGTTATGATTGCAATTATGTTCATGTTATGTTTTGTATCTGTTTTTGGGTAGTGAGTATACCACAAAAGATAAATCTCTAAAATGATTTTTTGGTGTAAATTCATTTTGATCATTTATTATGTGCTACTTTTTCGTGTATGGTGTCGGGGTGATGGTCGGTTTTTAATCTGTTCTTCATGCTTTTTACCGATTGATTGTCCTTAAGTGGTTATGTGTTTGTTGGGTTTGAATATGGATGCACCTTATATTGTTGGGTTTCCACTTTCTATTATTTTGGTTGGAGTTGGTTTTTGTTTGTAGTTTGTAATAGTTTCTGGCTGGTTACTATGAACTTGCTAGTGTTTATGTATTAATGAAATTGCCTTAAAAAAAGAAAAAAATTATTTGATACTTGTTCTCTGTCAATATAAGTGATATATATTGCCATTTGAAAAAAAAAGGTGATATTTTATCATATCAGTTCATGGATTTGGTTCCTGTTCTTGTTCAACTAATGAGTTTGTTAACCATTTGGATTGCAGAATAATTTAAATAGGTTTTCAAGCGGTGGAATAACCGGAAACCATTTATGGTCCCAAAATCTTACTTCGATGAACTCTGGTGTCACGGTGACTATGGAATCCCAATCCTCGATATGTGGTACGCTTTGGAATGGATTATCTGATTTTATGTTTGGATATTTTGGTAAACTGATTTTGCTTTATATTTATTTATATTATTATTTGTTGGTTTAATAATTAGTTTCATACTACTGCATCACAACTAACAATCAACAGTTCAAATAATTATACCTATTTTACCTTTATTTTGGCATAATTTCAGAGGTTTTGTGCCTGTTCTATCAAACGATTTGGTCAGTTTGTCTATTAGCTCCTTAAATAATCAGAATTTATCTGTAACACTTAAACAACGAAGTATCACAACTTCTAACAACATAAACACATCCAAGAGTTCCTACAAACTGTTTTATTACAGTTGAATATTATATTATGTATAATATCACATAAACACTTTCAAAACGCACATACAAACACTATCTCTTACAACATGTTTGATGACTTTTGTTAAAGAAATTATGATTGCTCTGTATTAAATATTACATGAACAATTAAACACTTATGACCCATACATCGCCACATTCATATACCCCCATACTCCCATAGTTGAATGTTGGCTCACTTCCAATATAACAAAGTTGTAGCCACTTTTATTGTGGTTAGTTGATGTTCTGTTCATAATTGGTCAGCTGAGAGTCCAACTTCAGATGACAAACCTAAAAGGGGGGGTAACAATGTGATTGGGGGGACTAGTGATGATGAACCGTCAGATGATGAAATCGAAGCGGGTCAATGTGTACAGAGCAACGACCAGATGGATGTTAAGCGGATTAAAAGGTATGACTTTCGTCAAGATTTACTGATTTAATGATATTATAAAAGGAAGCTTTTTCCATCCTACTTAAATATGATTCGCTATGTTTTCAGGATGGTTTCAAACAGAGAATCTGCTAGGCGCTCAAGGAGAAGAAAACAAGCTCATCTAACTGAACTTGAGCAACAAGTACGTATTTACTAACATGATGGATCTACATACCCGTTATTTACTAACATGATCTATCTACTTAACAATTGTTTACTAGCAATATCCATTCCATTGCATATGCATGAATTAATCAAAATTTGATTCTGTTTCTATCCCATTCCAACTCTTTTCAAGAAAATCCGTGAACCAAATATGTGTTTCAGGTGGAACAACTGAGAGCAGAGTACGCAACGTTGTTCAAGCAACTCACCAATGCTAGCCAACAATTCAAAGATGCTTCAACCAACAACAGAGTGCTCAAGTCAGATGTGGAAGCCTTGAGAGCTAAGGTTTTGTCTTTTATTAACCATGAATGTAAAAATATGAAGCAAATGTTTGGAGAGTTTCGTTCTAGGCTTATGGTTATATTCGTATGTATATATGACATAGGATGGAAGTGAACACAATGTTTACACTTCACACACACTTTAGAGAAATAGATAACTTCTAGTAGTCCCTAGTAATTCTGAAGCTTATAGAGGGCCTTTATAAGGGCGGTTCTATATTTTTGGTCAAATTCTGAATTAACTTCGAATAATTGGCAATCCTTATCTGAACGTGTTGGGCAGAAATTAATGATTTCATGCAATTTACCTGAATAGAAGTTAACAAAAACCAGAACTCTAAAAAAGTATAAAAAAAAGTATGTTGGGTTGGGTGGCGGTCAAATGGGTTCGGATTTAAAAAAGTAAATTCAAAGTTTGGTTATGGTTGGGTACCACAAACACCCTTTATTCTTTTTTAGTTGAGTTTATAAATAACTAGTGTATTAAAAAACGATCACCAAAAGTATATTACTAAATTAGTAAAAGAAATTTTTTTTACATTATTGTATGATGATATAGGTGGTGGTAAGTATTTGAATGCGCATTAA
Source organism: Solidago caesia (assembly GCA_028566075.1). Lineage (NCBI taxonomy): Eukaryota > Viridiplantae > Streptophyta > Magnoliopsida > Asterales > Asteraceae > Solidago > Solidago caesia. The sequence goes on from JAOXNX010000028.1 coordinate 17,385,725, forward strand.
ATAGCACTTGACCTGCTCAGCCCGTTTCATTCATTACTATTTTTACTGTTTGACCTTTTATCAATAAACCACAACCCGGGTTGACCCATTTCATATAAATGGGTTGAAAGCGTCTTCTCTTGTCAAACATATCATTCTGCCAAACCTTAAAGCCAAAAAAATAATGATTCGCTAAACCAATGTTGCTAAAAAGTTGTGTTCGTTGGTTACAGGTGAAGCTGGCTGAAGATATTGTTGCTAGGGGCTCATTAACATCAAGCCTTAGTCACCTCATTCAGAACCATTTAACCACTCCCCAATCGTTCAATAGTCAGACCATGTCTGGAATGGGCAACGTCTCTCCAACCATAACCGTACGTGGTGATGATCATGGTCCCCACCCAGGCGTACCGCTACCAGGTCAACACGTGATGGTTGGACTGGGCCCTGATATGTTTAATGGTAACGTTTAAGAATGGTATTAATACTGATGCTGGAAGCTGTGTAACTGATATATGGCCTTTGGACGATCATACCATTTGAACATAAAGTAAACGGGTTTGGTGCTTTAGAACCCTCTCGTAAACTCTCTCTGTTATTTATTTTCATAGTTCTGTTGTAATTTTATGTACTACTTATATGATTTGAATGCCGTGGCAAGATCTTGATATAGTATAGCTCGGTATTAGTTTTGAATTATGATATGATTGTGTATGGACTTAAAGGTTTATGCTCTTATATAAGTTTCGATTATATGCTGAAGTTTAAATACCGAGGTACTTTAATGTTTATGTTGCACATCATCATAAACATTACACATTTGGTAGTATAAGTTCTGTTGGGTTTTTTTTTTTTGTCTCTTTAATTCGCCTTGCTACATGGAGATACCCGCATGTTGCAAGATAGAAGGATGAAATGCGTTGGGTAATAGGTCGAAGTATAAATGGTGGTCCTTTTTTCCGCAGATGATCCCCACGAATTTAAATTGAAGCCAATGAAAATTTTAAAATGACGAGGATCATGTGATCAGCTTTACATCTGAAATAGAGAGATTCCAATGAAGTTGCCCTTTTAATGATTACAAGGAAGTATTTTGTAGTGATTTGAAATAAACAAAACATCAAAAGAAAACATAATCCAAATGCTGAATCTTATTTATTTTGTTACACAGTGACAATACTTTGATTATGCTATATGTAATGCAAGGATATTATTATTGGAAATGCAACAGATTATAATTGTAGTTCGCTAAATAGTTGCGACTCAAAGTAGACATTTAATCCATCACTAGGTTCTCAATGTTCTCCTTTGATCCTTCATATAAGCCTTGTGGTACAGGAAGATCAAGTTCCGAGCAAATAAAATTGATGATGTCCCCGGTCAAAGGACCCATGGATAATTTGTTTACGGTCATAGCAATCGCAAACTTGTTGTTTATGTCGCAGTGTCCTGTAGATCCGCCTAAACCCAGCTGACCAAATCCAATTATTGAACCATCGGTTGCTTTCATCTTCATAAATCCCAGACCAAACATCCCATCTGGAAAGCTTAAAAGATCCTTATAATCACCACGCCCCAAGAAGGCATCGTGAATTTTCTCTTTAGAGTTTGTAAAGATTTTAGTTTCAACCTCATCAGTCTTTTTAGAAGGGTATGCAGGGTTGTGAGGGTGGCTTCCAAGTGGAGGGAGGGAAGAAGAATGGGTGGGAGGGACTACACCACCGTCCAACAGGGTGGCATAGTAGCGAGCCAATGCACGAGCCGAGAAGTGTCCATTGGCAGAAGGTATTATGGCACGACGGATATTGAGGGTGTTGGATATGGTAATAAAGTTGGAAACTGCGTTGATAATGAATGAAGGCAGTACGCTTAAGTCGGATATTGTAAGAGTTGCTAGACGAGGTTCCACACCTGAAATGAGCATAGAAAACCAAACTCTGTTATCAACCAGCAAACACATCTTTATTATTGGATGAGTTGGGAAAGTAAAATAACCATACCTGGAGGAATCCCTATATAAAATTCACCTTCAAGATTAAGCGGACGAACAAAAGCTTTCTCAAGAATGTCTTGAAACTTCTCCCCAGAAGCATGCTGCACATTCAAGAGCAATTAGTATACATTAATGAAAATAGTAAACGAAGCCACGTTAATTTTCTTGGCTCTTTAAACGTTTTACCAGAAAATCGCAAATCTAGGATTAAAAACATGGTTTAGAGGGGGGGAAAAAATAGAAAAGGGTTGTGATGGTGTACTTGGATGATTCCAGCACAAAGCCAGCCATATGACAGATAATGATAATACTCTACACGGCCAGGTTCAGTCTCTGGTGCAACTTCAACAATACGCTTTAGACACTCGTCAAAATCACAAAATAAAGCAGGATCAACTTCTTCAAAAAAGCTAGCGAGCACATTGTGCAAACCAGCAGTATGAGTAAGTATATGATTAACCTGCGGGAGAAGAAGAAATGTGATGCCCTTGTTATATACTTACCAAGTTATACTCCGTAGAAATATTTCCCCTACATTCCAAAGTTAAAATACAAACCAGTGAGAACAATCTACTTTATTTTAAACATATTCCCTCTCTGTCAGTTTTCACGGAAAAAAACAACCCATGAATCTTTAATTTAAATTTAATTTGTTTGACTTCTGAAACTAATCCTTTGTATCATCGGCAAAAAATGTTTAAAATCTTTAATTAGAGATCTATTTCATAATATATTTTTTTATCAGAAGAAGAATAAAAATAAATGCACAATTTCATCCAACACAAGGATGCAAAGTTCATCCAAAACAAGGATGCAGAAAAAACAAAAAAAAAAAAAACATATACACCCTTAAGTTCATCCAAATACATGTGATAGAACATGTTGGAATATTATTTTCTTTAAATAATAAAATCAATAATACGATATATATAGTCAATCCGTACATCGTACGGGTATTAAGACTAGTTATATATATGTGTATGTTTAAAATAACTTATGATCGAAAATATAAATTTATTTTATAAATTTGTTTTGGAAGCACCTAAGTTATATGCTACTAGAAACATATCCCAAATATATATTATACTACATTATAAAGCATTTAACCTCCTTTTTTTTTGGGGAGTGATATCCCCATAACATTCTTTAGCCATCTACAACAATGAATGTTTTACACAGTTGTACACTGTGCAACATAATATGTATGTTTGTTGTATATGGCTAAAAAGTGTTGTGAAGATAACACTACCCAATCGCAAAGTATCCATGGAACTTTGTTTTTTATTATATAGGATGTAAAAAAACAAAACGTTCGTGAAATTTTGTTAACGGAAAGTTCGTTTATGTTCTTTCATTTAATAAACAACAAACAACATTTCCCCTTCGTTTAAGATTAACAAACAAACACGAACATAATGTTGTGTCCATTTGTTTATATTCTTTAACTATACGTTCCTTTGTGTGTTCGTTTGTTTTTTCATCCTAGTCTGGTGTATCTACATATATATTAATGGTTAAATGTATAATCTCGTTGGATTTTTGACTTCCTAAATTTTTCATTTCATTTTAGGTGGATATGATCCATTGTTTCTAGCATATAGCAATAGATCTAGTGTGCTCCGATGACTAAAAAAAAAAACAACCTGTAAGACTGTGAGGAGTGAGGCACCCCCACATGGGGGCGTCTTCCGCCATGTGGCGGTGCCTCCCCCAAGGGGATGCCCCTCCTTT
>JAOXNX010000028.1:17389527-17406578 GCA_028566075.1 Solidago caesia
AAGGTTTAATTTGTAACTTTTTTTAAAATGGCAGTACGTAAGCTTAGGTAAAGTTTGAAGTACGGATCATTTTCCCTTTAATTATATAGCTTACAAAAGTGTAATTTAATAAAGTTTTATTAATTATAAAGATGTTACAAAATTTGTATTAAATAATTATGTAGGTTATAAAAGTGGTTTTAATTATTTGTACAAAATGCATAAAAAAGTTGTATATTGTTGAAAACAAAATGGCTTAAATTTTGTAATTTAAAGATAACTTTATATAGATATATATATATATATATGGCAAAAGTGAATATAAGGCTGTTAAATATTGAAACTTAATGTATAAAAGCTTGTTATGTATAAAAGCTTATATTCACCTCCCCTATATGTATTATGTATAAAAGCTTGTTAAATATTGAAACTTAATTTTCAACCTAATAATTCATGCATTATTATAATTTAGTACAGATATAATAGTTTATAGATGATTGTGTGAAACATTTTAGACCAAACCCATCTAATTGATCACAGGTTTCTGAGTGAACCCCGTTGATCCTTTATGGTGATCTTGTGGTGCAGGAAGATCAAGATCTGAGCAAATAAAACGGACGATCTCCTCAGTCAATGCTCCGGAATGTAGCTTATTAAAAGTCACACCAATTGCAAAGCGATTATTTATGTCACAGTAACCTGTAGATCCACCTAAACCTGGATGACCAAACCCAATTATAGAACCATCGACTGTCTTAACCTTTTGAAACCCGTGCCCAAACATCCCATTCGGAAAGGTTAAATCCTTGTAAGCTCCATGTCCCAAGAAGGCATTGTGCATTTTCTCTTTAGAGTTGTTAAAGATTTTAGTGTCAGTTTTCTTGGAAGGGAATGTGGCATTGTGAGGTTGGCTATCGAGGGGCAAGAGGGAAGAGGAATGGAGTGGTGGGACTATACCACCATCCGCGAGGGTGGCATAGTAGCGAGCCAATGCACGTGCTGAGAAGTGTCCGTTTGCAGCAGGTACTATGGCACGACGGACATTGAGGGTGTTGGATATTGCAACAATGGTGGAAATCATGTTGAACGTGAATGTTGAAGGTAGCCAGGTGTCGGTTTTGACTCGTTCGGCATACCAGCTTATCACATTTGCATCCATTGTAAGAGTTGCAAGACGAGATTCCACACCTGAAACGAATGCAAAAACCAAACTTTTTATTAGTAATCAGCATTCGGATTTTTATTACGAGTATTTGGTAAGTTATGAAAGTGAAAACTGTGGGGAATCATACCGGGTGGAATGCCTATATAAAACTCGCCTTCAACATTAAGTGGACGAACAAAAGCTTCCTCAAGAATGTCTTGAAACTTCTTCCCGGATGCTTTCTGCTCATTCAAGAATGTATAGTAAATAAACTTGCCATCTATGTTTAAATCAAGCAGATCACAAAGAATCGTCATGGAATGACAAGGGTGCAAACAAATATGTTTTTTTTCTTTCAATTATTCAATTATTCAAACACGAGCTCATTCAAATCGAATTTTATTGTTTTTTATAATCGAGTTTTCTTTAACAGTGGAGATTTAAGATTTCAATAGTGATATTAATCATCCACCCGTACCTCTATTTATATCATTCTTAATTAATGTAAAAGAACTAGGATATGATATCAAGAATCGTGACCCATTCTATTGCGCAGTGTATTCTTCACAATTTACATGACTGGAAATAAAACGTTGATACTATAAACAAATTAAGATTTTTATACGACCCCTAATTACATATATACACATTGCACAAAACTTGAAACCGATTAATTCTTAAGATCTCATAAAATTAAGGAAACTAATTCACAATATTCATACAATTGAGTCGTCTAATAAGTTATGATGTACGAGATAAAAAGCCATAAACCACAAAATCTTCATCACAAACCACAATTCCCCGTTAGCCATATGATGATATTTACTCATACTAATTATAGATTATAGATGTCAACACATTTACACAATTAGTTACTCGTAATGAACTATTAAACTATAAACAATAAAAGAAATTACAATGGAGGAATACCACAATGATTACTCACATAGTGATCACATGTTTTTTTTAAAGACATATTTGGATCACTAACGGGCCACTGACCCACCCAATCATCTTCACACCCACGAGAGGAAACCTACCGTAGGTTGGGTGATCACATGTCGTTGATTAGCAAGAGAGTAACATCTTGTGACCTTGTGCAAACCCTAATGAAAGTAAACGTCTAGTCTTTGTTCGAACGTCATTCATATGGTCATTTAGGCCATTAAGTCATGTAACCTTTAATAACTTTTTGTACTTTTTTTTAATAACTACGCTTGAAAAATTTTCAAGTCCAAAATTTACTGAGTAATAAGAAAAAAAAAAAATTGGGGTGGGTCATGGAGTATCCCCTGTATAGCTCCTCCCCTCTTTAAAGGGGAGTATTACTGAATATATGTTAATTTGGGTTTACTGTCAATTTGGGTTTAATTAGCATATTTAGAGAATATCTCAATCGTAATATGTTACGTAGCTACTTGTCGGTGAATACTTATGGGGGGCTTCATTATTCTACAAAGATTTGCTCAAAATTAACCTAACACGTACAATGGTGTAATTCTAGGGTACCTTTTTTGGGCTCCGGTCGTTCACTACGGAGAAGAAAATAGAAGGGGCATGCATGTAATGTTACCTCGATGATTCCACCACATAGCCAACCGTATGATAGATAATGATATAACTCGACGTGACCAGGTTGAGTTTCAGGTGCAGCCTCAACAATGTGTTTTAGACACTCATCAAAATCACAAAATAACTTTGGATCGTCTTCTTCAGAAATGCCTGCGAGCGCATTATGCAGACCAGCTGTATGGTTAAGTATATGATTAACCTGCAAGAGAAAAGAGCCATGGCATCCTTTTATGTGGTTATATAGTAATAAACATATAATAAGTAAATAAATAATATAATACAAAAGAAGGCGATTAATTAAGAAAAAATGTTTAGATATTTCTTCCACCCCTCGATCTCGCCTAATTAGTCACCAAATCATTTGTGATTTGAAGGGGTGATTACGTATTCCATTACTTTTCTCATTCCATTACCTCGTCCATTCCATTCCCTTGTCATTTCATTACGGCCAACCAACCAAACAGACCCCTAGTAGACAATCAACTATGATAGCCTACTGAAAAGGATAGAGTGTTTGAATGTGTTCTTTATTGTTTAAAGTTGTAATAATTAGATAATCAGGATGCAAATCCAAATATCTTCCATGAAGACAGAAAATTAAACACTTGGGATTGTGAGAACCTTTATTTGATCTTTTCCGTTTTTACCGAATTCAGGCCATAAGTTTGCGACGTTTTCGTCAAGCTTGAGTTTCCTACAATGAAAATGAAAATACACATTATCATTATTTATTTCCTTTTTAGTCCCATAACATAATACCATATCCTTTCATATAGGTATTAAAAGCATAACATTAGAGAATATGCTCATGCCATTAGAACAAGCAGGAAAATACTCCTCTAAACACTATGTATTATGTAGACAATAATTTATCATTATTTTGAGCACTAATTCTTGAATGAAATACTTTTTTTTGGTAAAGCTCTTGAATGAAATAGTAAAAATAATTGAAAACATTCGAATTATTAGGACAAAAAGTGTTTCGGCTCAACCCAATATGAAACTGTACAAAATTACTTTTATTTACTAAAACCCATTTTGTACATTACTTGACCCGGAAGTTCCCACTAATTGTCCATATCTAACTACCACGAAAAACATGAGAACATACCCTTTATCCGCCAGCCAATGTATCATTCCTGCCGTGACACCCTTAGTTACAGAGAAACATGGAAATAGGCTATCAGGCTGAACGGGTCGTGGGTCATCTTTTCCAAGCACTCCAGCCGCTGTATCAATGATTACTTTTCCGTCTTTGTACGCACATACCTAATACAAACACTAACAAGCCTTTGTATAAAACACAACTACAAAAACCAGATTTCATTACATATAATCAGAATAGCACCTAGTACGTTTCTATTTATCCAAACATTAAAAACTGATTACTGTCTAATATACTAGCTTGTTTTAAAAGCCCACCTGGATTCCAAGTATTTCATCAGTATTCCTTAATTCAGCCAAGAAACACCTTAGTTTTGCCTCTACATCAGAATGTACCGGACTGTCATATAACCAGTTTTCATTCGAAGCCGATCCATTATTCATGTTGCTGAAAAAAACTATGAGTAGAAGTGTAGAACCTTTTTCTTAACCAGAGAGATGTTCTTATCTGGTTTGGTTTTTTACTATTATTTAGCTATATAGATTCTCACACTCAATCATAGTTATCATTTTGTTTTTTTGTTGTAAGATTATGTATAAGATTATGTGGTTGTGATTGTTTTGGCCGGATCTGAAATGAGGTCAGGACAATGAGCATTATGTAACTGTCATTGTTTTGGGCCAAAACAATGACTTTTGGCTACATCTGCATGGGGTCTATGGTGTCTTTGTTTTGGCTATATCTGCAATAGAAATGGAGTCTATTGTGTCATTGTTTTGTCTATATCAGCAATACAACTGGAGTCTATGGTGCATGGTCTTGATGTGGCAACCAAGATATGAAAGTATTCATTATTTGGCATGTTTATAAAGGTTCATAAAGAGGAGTTCATGTATATGAACTTTGGAATGAGAAATAAAATGGGTCCCAAAACTTGCTTTAAACATTCTTGAGTCGTTGGGAAGGAAATGGTTATAAACTAGGAAAAATAAATAGGATTGGAGAGGTAAGTTTATCGAAAATGATCGGTTTATGAACAGCTGATATGGTAGAATTAAAGTCTATATAACATTGGTGATGCTCTAAACAAATATATCAAAAGAAATTGTAAACTGAATGTCGAGCATTATTTTTCTTTGGGAGGTTACAGTGTTACACAACAATAATTATAGCATATGTAACACAAAGATATTATTTGAAATGCGCTGAATATTAAGTTACAACTCAGACTTATGTTTTGAATATTCAAACCCTCACTAATTGATAACTGGTCTCTCAATGTTCCCCCTTGATCCTTTATAGCCTTGTGGTACAGGAAGATCAAGTTCCGAGCAAACAAAATGAATGATCTCCCCGGTCAAAGAACCCATAGATAATTTGTTTAGGGTGACAGATATCGCAAACTTGTTGTTTATGTCACAGTATCCTGTAGATCCACCTAAACCACCATGACCAAACCCAATTATAGAACCATCGGTTGTCTTAACACTGTTAAACCCGAGACCAAACTTCCCATTTGGAAAGATTAAATCCTTATAATCTCCACGTCCCAAAAAGGCATCGTGAATTTTCTCTTTAGAGTTATTAAAGATTTTAGTGTGGGCTTCATTAGTTTTTTTGGAAGGGGAAGTGGGGTTGTGAGGATGGCTTCCAAGTGGCGGGAGGGAAGAGGAATGGTGGGGTGGGACTACACCACCATCCACAAGGGCGGCATAGTAGCGGGCCAATGCACGAGCTGAGAAGTGTCCGTTGGCAGCAGGTATTATGGCACGGCGGACATTGAGGGTGTTGGATATGGTAATGAGGGTGGAAACTGTGTTGATAGAGAATGTGGATGGCAGGAAGCTAAGGGAGGTGGGTAAAAATAGTTTAGCCATTAAACTTAGTTCAGCTTGATCTATTGTAAGAGTTGCTAGACGAGATTCCACACCTAAACAAGCATTGAAAATAAAACTTCTTATTAACTAGTGATCAGATTTTTATTACTGGATGAGCTGTGAAAGTAAAGTTTATGGGAATCATACCGAGAGGAATCCCTATATAAAACTCGCCTTCAACATTAAGTGGACGAACAAAAGCTTTCTCGAGAATATCCTGAAACTTCTCCCCTGAAGCATGCTACACATTCAGTAACTGTTAGTATACACGAATGAAAATAGTAAATAAATGAAAAGCCATTTCGGTGTTCCCTCCGTGTTACACCAAAGTAGATTACACAGAATCGTCATGGAATAATAGATGTGTAAATAAGTCAAGCTTTTATCGGGTTATATCAGCAAGAGCTCATTCATATAACTTGATTATTGATTGTTTTAACCTTGGGTATTTGATTGCTAGTCCTTAATGATAGTAATGCTAATCACATCTTTAACTCTATTTACTTGATTACTATTCATCTTAACTTAATTTCTGCACTCTTTAAATTGGACAGTCACAGATCTAGGATTGAAACTCACATATTGAATAGTTCAAACGGGTCGTGTCAATTATGCAGAACAAAATACAAACACACACACCCATAGAAGAAATTTAGTATAATAATGGTACCACGATGATTCCACCACATAGCCAGCCATATGATAGATAATGATACAACTCTACACTACCAGGTTCAGTCTCGGGTGCGACTACAGTAATGCGTTTTATGCACTCAGCAAAATCACAAAATAAAGATGGATCATCTTCTTCAGAAATGCCAGCGAGCGCATTGTGCAGACCAGCTGTATGATTGAGAATATGATTAACCTGTGAGAAAGGAAGAAATATGATGTCCTTTAATTAGGTCATATAGTTATAAAGTTATAAAGAAAATATATAAATAGAAGGGCCATCAAAATAAAAACATTGTCTGGATAATCCAATGATCAATTACAAAGATTTTTTGATAATCCGTCCATCTAGTGAGCTCACCTAATCTTAGTCGCTAATGTTTGTTCTGTTGATCAGTTTATAACTTTACGCGGTGTTTGGGCGTGCATTTTGGAAGTGGTTTTGTGCTGTTGAATACTCAGTATTGGACAATCAACTGAATATGCTGTCATGATAGTGTTTGAGGTTGATGTAATAATCAAGATAATCATTTTTTTTAAACGCGAATTCAAATATCTCCTATGAATTCAAGAAGTAAAGAATCAGGACTGCAATAACCTTTATTTCATCTTTTCCATTAGTACCAAATTCCGGCCAAATATTTGCTACATTGTCGTCAAGCTTGAGCTTCCTACAATAAGAAACATATTACTGTTATAATTTTCTTCCTTAACATAAGTACATAACAGCATATAAATCCTTTTGGGTACCAAAATTTACTTTTTGGGATGCATGTCCCAAATAAAAACGATATTTCCCACTTATTTTGGGAAAGTTCCAAAGTAAGATAAGATATATGGTCAATAGTAATCATCGTGAGTATATATTTACAATACTAATTTTGATTAACTTCAAATACTTTTCACATCAGTAAACTTAACCTAATGAATCCGAAATGACTATATAGCCATGAACTGTTTGTTATATAGAAAACCAAGCTCTGTCTATTAAGTCACAATTCGAAGCGGCTGTTTTGACTTATCTATTTTAAATTTGGTCTATTTGGGCCGTATATAGGTTAGAGACGAATAGGCTGAAAGTCACTTGAAGTATAAAACTTTATGCAAACATCCTCTTATATTGAATTATTCAGGAAATTGGAATATTAGTAATGTCATTAGATAGCTTATATAACTATACTAAACACTGATTCTTGAATGAAGTAAACACTAATTTAACAATACTCAAAATACTTGGACAAAGAAGTGTTTGGGCTCAAGTGCTCAACCGAATTTCAAGACCTAAAAAATTACTGGTTTTTATTTGGACCTGACTATTTGTCCACCTTTAGCTGCCATGGAAACAGGAGAGCATACATACCCTTTATCTGCCAACCAATGTACCATGCCCGCTGTGACGCCCTTGGTTGTAGAAAAAACAGGAAATAAGCTATCAGGCTGAACTGGACGAGGATCATCTATTCCCAAAACTCCAGCTGCCGTGTCAATAATCACTTTACCGTCTTTGTACGCACAAACCTAAGACACACAATAATGATCATAACCACAAAACCCAAATTCATGTACTGATCATGTGCATGACCCCTTGACAGCTTTGCTGCAGCTAATATGAAAATGATTATTAAAGACTATATAACTAGAACAATGACCTTTTTGGTAACCTTGGGTGTCCCACTCGCTTTTGCGAGCAGACTAATCCCAAGAGCTGACTCGCTTTTGCGAGCCCAGAGTTAGAGCAGGTCCCCTAAACGTTAAAAACTGATCATTGTCTAGTAGTAAGTTAAAAAAAAAAAAAAGGAGAGTAAAAGCACGCACCTGGATTCCAAGTATTTTATCAGCATTTCCTAACTCAACCAGGAAACGCCTCAGCTTCGCCTCTACATCAGAATTTACAGGGCTGTCATATAACCATTTTGCACTCGCGGACGATGGCTGCTTATTATTATTATTCATGGTGCTGAAACAAAACTATGAGAAGACTTTTCTGATGAACTTGGGCGATGCTGTCTATGCACAATAATTGGACTTGTTATATTTGTTTTTGACGTATATGGTTGGTATATGGGTCTTATATGTCATAACTTAATATTAGTGGTAGTTTCTGTATCTTGAAAAATTCAACAAAGATATAGTAGTACGTAGTGATACTTTTATAAAAAATAAAATAAAATTATAAGTGATTTAAAAGGAACAGACATATCAAAGTAAATATATAGTAAACCCGAACCGAATATGTAACACAAGGATATATATATATATATATTACTCGAAATGCAACAGATCAATTACATATAGTTTGCTGAATGTATAGTGCCAACTCAAATTTACATATCGTAAAGTTGTATGTCAAATATTTCATACTGTATAATAATAGTAACAGGTTTAGATCAAACCCTCTCTAATTGATCACTGGTTTCTCAATGTTCCCCCTTGGTCCATCATAGCCTTGTGGTACAGGAAGATCAAGTTCCGAGCAAATAAAACAGAGGATCTCCCCGGTCAAAGAACCGATAGATAATTTGTTTAGGGTCACAGAAATCGCAAACTTGTTGTTTATGTCACAGTATCCTATAGATCCACCTAAACCCGCATGACCAAAACCAATTATAGAACCATCGAGTTTTTTAACCCTGGTAAACCCGAGCCCAAACATCCAATTTGGTGAGACTAAATCGCTGTAATCTCCACGTCCCAAAAAAGCATCGTGAATTTTCTCTTTGGAGTTATTAAAGATTTTAGTCTCAACTTCATCAATTTTCTTGGAAGGGAACATGGGGTTGTGAGGGTGGCTTCCGAGTGGTGGGAGGGAAGAGGAATGGTAGGGTGGGACTACACCACCGTCCAAGAGGGTGGCATAGTAGCGAGCCAATGCACGAGCCGAGACGTGTCCATTGACAGCAGGTATTATGGCACGACGGACATTGAGGGTGTTGGATATGGTAATAATCTTGGAAACATGGTTGAAAGAGAGTGTGGAAGGTAGGAAGCTATCGATGTTGTTATTAAGTAGTTTACCCATCAAACTTAGTTCATCTGCATCTATTGTAAGAGTTGCCAGACGAGATTCCACGCCTGAAACGAGCATAAAAAACCAAACTTATAGCATCTTATTAACAAGCAAACAGATTTTTATCATTGATGAGTTGTGAAAGTAAAGAATTTGGGGAATCATACCGGGAGGAATGCCTATATAAAATTCGCCTTCAACATTAAGTGGCTGAACAAAAGCTTCCTCGAGAATGTCCTGAAACTTCTTCCCAGATGCATTCTACACATTCAAGAATTTATACTATACATTAATGATAATGAAAATAGTAAATAAACGAAGCCATATCAGCATCGCCTTCATGTTAAATGATTGTTATCTTCCGGGTGCATCAATAGGCATGGGTTGTTCATGACCGAAAACCTGTCAACTACTTGATGCGCCCCAAAAACCAAACCTCTAGACTTCATATTTATGGTAACCGAAAATGAAAATAGAAGATGGTTGTGATGGTACCTCAATGATTCCACCACATAGCCAGCCATATGATAGATAATGATACAACTCTACACTACCAGGTTCGGTCTCTGGTGCGACCTCGGCTATGCGTTTAAGACACTCGCCAAAATCACAAAATAAAGATGGATCATCTTCTTCAGAAATGCCAGCGAGCGCATTGTGCAGGCCAGCAGTATGGTGAAGTATATGATTAACCTGCAGGAGAAGAGGAAACATGATGCCCTTCTTTCCTGATCGATCATATACTTATAATTTATATAGTTATATAGAACATATATAAATAGAAAGCCGTCGAATATAAAGATTTTCCAGATGATCCGATGATCAAGATATATAATCATTTATTTATTTTGTAATGATCAAGATAATCATTATGTAAGACATAAATCCAAGAATTTCCTATGAAGACAAGAAGTACAAGAATGGGGACTGGGCGTACGAACCTTTATTTGATCTTTTCCATTAGTACCAAACTCTGGCCAAATACTTGCTACATAATCATCAAGCTTAAGTTTCCTACAAAGAAAATACAAATTATTATCATTCCCTTTTCAAGTTCTTATGCCATGTTTTTTTAAATCTTGTACGTACACCTTACAATTTTAATGGTGTATGACAAATTCTGGTGGCGTACGTGTCACCATACTACTATATATACCATGAAAACAAGGGAAACACTCCTCTTGACAGTATATAATTGAAAACGATATAGATCTACCGCTAAATTTGGAAGAAATTACAATGTAATATAAGATATTTAGTCATTAGTAGTCATCATGACTAGGTATTTTAAGCTACCATGAATTAGCTACCATAAAACGGGAGAACATGTACATACATACCCTTTATCCGCCAGCCAATGTACCATGCCTGCTGTGATGCCCTTAGTTGTAGAAAAAAGAGGAAATAAGCTATCAGGCTGAACGGGACGAGGATCATCTACTCCCAACACTCCAGCCGCAGTATCAATAATCACTTTACCGTCTTTGTACGCACAAACCTAAGACAAGCGCGCAATAATTAACAAGCTTTTGCGTAGAAAACAACCACAAAATCTATAATGCATATGTGCTCGATCGATCATGCATGTTACACTTGAAATTTGCAGCAAATATGAAAATGAAGCAGTTTCTGAGGTGTACGAATCACCCCCCCAAAAATAATGTAGACAAATATAATTAGAGAAGTTAACTGCTTATCTTCAAATGGATTAAGGTCTAATAGTTGGTTTTCTTTTTGTAAAAAAATAAAATAAAAATTAAAAAAAAAAAAAAGAAGTTGAAATGAGACGCGTGCGTACCTGGATTCCAAGTATTTTATCAGCATTTTCAACCAAGAAACGCCTCAGTTTGGCCTCTACATCAGAATTTACAGAACTGTCATATAACCATTTTGCACCCGCGGATGGTTGGTTATCCATAATGTACAACAACTATATATATATATATATATATATGACAACAATTTATTTTTCTGAATTGAACTCGAGCAATGTTAAGTTTAGGCGGCTTGATATATAATTGGACTTGTTATATATATAGGCTTAATTTCTTGACTAGATATTTATATCATTATTAAGTGGAATTAAGTAGATGGTCATAATAATTTACTAAGTATATATATATGGTAGTTTATTTGCTTTCAACAATTCCACAAATATCTATTACGTGTTACTATATATAATTAATCAGTGCTTTTGTAATTTTCGCTGTCTAGGCAGGCAGAATCTGAAACGAAAGTGGTTAATTGCGCAATATATGGACATTAATTATATATATATATATGTGTGTGTGTGTGTGTGATTGTGACTTTTGGTCACATTGCATTGAGTTGCCATATATCTATATCTATTGAAAATGGTAATGTTATATCTACGTACGTGTTTAAGCTTGCCCTATCTAACTATCTATCTTTTGCAAAAACCATATCAAAATTAAGACAAGATATATATATGAGATGGGACAAGTGGATATATTATTGACGTTGCCCACTTTTTAAAGATGGTAATTAACTTTTTTTTATGCGTGTTTGCAACCGGCACGATTAAAATGGCAAAAAAATCGAGACGATATATGAACCCGGCCAAGGTCCAGGCCTAACTCGAAGGTTCAAAAGAAATTAATCCCTTTTATAATATGGTTTACTAGTCTTAGAGATTTGAATTAAGATATTAAAAAATAAATAAAGAATTTCATTATTACCAAAATGATACATCGTAAACGTGAACGTATCAATTATTTTCAATCAATTTGATGGCTTTCTTGTACGTGTACTTATTTTGAGTAAATGTTTTCCACGTCTAAAACTTTTCATCGTAACTAGTGACCATGCCATGCGGGCTCCTGCCTATGGTGCCGAGCACGCCGGACTCCATGCCAAGCACACGCGGAGCGGCCTAATTAGTATGAAATTAAATAACATTACACATGACATAAAAATAAAATAAATGATAATATGAAATAACAAGTAAGTTAAAATCCAAGGTGGCAATCAACTCTAAATGCCAACTAAAAGCAAAATTATCTTCTCTTAGTTATACAGAGAGATATCTTTATAAAAGTGAGTACAGGCCGGATTGTTTCAAACCCGACTTATATTGGAAAACCTAGCTAGCGTTGGGTGCATACTCACTTTCTAAAATAACTTTATGTTTTTGGAAGCTATTCTATTTCTATTTATTTGGTAATGACACATATGGAAAGCAAGAAACAACATACTTCACAACAAAATCCAAGAAAGTAATGATGATATCTTTCATTCCATTGTCTCTTTATCTTTTTTTTTTGAATTATTAACCGTGACAGGAAGATTCATCTGACATGAGACTATTGGATCGAGAACCCACTAAACGTTAACTGAGATGGAAGACTTCTTTTCTCTTTGGTCATTTACGGGTGTACAATTGAAGCCGAAGGATGTCTCGGATTTTGTGAGCGGTGCTTTTGCGGATTGTGCTTCGTTGGTTGGGTATCGGGACATCGGGACTTGTATGGAACAACATCAAAAACACTACAGAGTAAAAACTAGTGGCGTGGCCTTTGTAGGTGAGGATTTTTCTTATGTCTTGTTTATCGTAATTGGCATGAGTTTTTTCATCCCTTTTGTTGTTCTTGCAGTTAAAGCTCCGAGTAGAGTCTAGTTTGTGTTACTTTTGTTGTATTCTAGATTTTTGGATTTTGTTTTCTAGCATCTTGCTAGATACTTTTCATTGCATTATTAATATAGTTAAATTTTCTGCGTTCAAAAAAAAATAAAATTGAGTTTGATTTAAAAACTAAAATCCCATACACACTCTGTTAATTCATGTCAAAATTGTGATTATTTAATGAGCTTCTTATGTTATGGGATGAGTCATTGTTGTCATGGCTTTTATTAGAATTGTTTTTGACATGGACATCAACTATTTGATTAAATGTCTGGGTGAGTTTTTTACTAATCATTTTGTGATATTGCAGGGGTACCAAGTACTAAGTGCTGCCATGTTCGACTCCAACTATCAACATACATATTTTCTGTTCTTTTTTTTTTTTTTGTCAACCTTCCATGTTAGTAATAAAATATTAAAATATATAAAAGTTGTGCGAATGAGTTAACAAAAGTTGCTTCATAATTTAATACCATGTCCAGTGTTCGATCTGTTGTATAAAAATATATAAATAAATACATAGATTGTATGAAATAGTATTAGTAAAGATAATTATATCAAACCCATCTAATTGATCACTCTGGTGATCCTGCTGCTGCTGCATACTCTTGTGGTACAGGAAGATCAAGTTCCGAGCAGAGAAAACGAACGATCACTCCTGTCAAATCCCCGGAATGTAAATTATTGAAAGTCACACCAATCGCAAAACGATTGTTTATGTCACAGTATCCTGTAGATCCACCAAAACCCGCATGACCAAACCCAATTATAGAACCATCGGTTGTTTTAGCCTTGTTAAACCCGAGCCCAAACATCCCATTTGGAAGGATTAAATCCTTATAATCTCCACGTCCCAAGAAGGCATCGTGAATTCTCTCTTTAGAATTATCAAAGATTTTAGTATTGGTTTTTTCGGAGGGGAATGTGGGGTTGTCAGGGTGGCTTCCCAGTGATGGGAGGGAAGAGGAATGACGTGGTGGGACTACACCACCGTCCACGAGGGTTGCATAGTAGCGAGCCAATGCACGAGCTGAGAAGTGTCCATTGGCAGCAGGTATTATGGCACGACGAACATTGAGGGTGTTGGTTATCGTAACAATGTTGGACATCGTGCTGAACGATATTTTGGAAGGCAAAAAGTCTATAGTTTCCATTAGTTTGACATACCAACTTATCACATTTGCATCTATTGTAACAGTTGCAAGACGTGATTCCACACCTGAAACGTGTGCAAAAACCAAACTTCTTATTAGTAATCAGCATTCGGATTTTTATTATTTGGTATGTTATGAAAGTGAAAACCGTGGGGAATCATACCGGGTGGAATGCCTATATAAAACTCGCCTTCAACATTAAGCGGACGAACAAAAGCTTCCTCAAGAATGTCTTGAAACTTCTTCCCAGATGCATTCTGCTTATTCAAGAATATAGAGTAATAATGTATTGTATACATCAATATAGTAAATAAACGTGTCAACATTCCCATTATGTTTAAATTAAGCAGATCACAAAGAATGGTCATGGAATGATATAGGTGAGAACAAGTATGGTTTTTATCCAATTATTCAAACTCGAGCTCATTCAGTCATTCAAGTCAAATTTTACTATTTTTATGAGTTGGCTGTTTGCATCAGTGGACTTAGTGTATCCCATCTCTCACATCGAGCTTGAGCCACGATCCGGGCTGATAATCTTAAGAATAGAGATATTAATCATCCACCCATAGCTTTATTTAATCCATTGCTATTTGTCTTAAATTTCTGAATTCTTTGAACTCTAGTTCAAACAGGTGATCAAGTCGATCGAACACCAACTTGTTTTGAACTTAATCGGAATGTCCATTTACAGGGGAGTATTAGTGAATATATGTTCGGTTAAGTAGGACTTGGGCCAATTGCATACATTGTTTAATACTCCCCTGTAAATTGACATTCCAATTGAGTTAACTGTCAATATAATATTGAATATCTATGGGAGTTTCATCATTCTACAAAGAGCTGCTCTAATGGGGCTGGTTCACAAGGAAAAGAAAATAGAAGGGACATGTAATGGTACCTCGATGATTCCTCCACACAGCCAACCGTACGATAGCTGATGATATAACTGGGCATGACCAGGTTCAGTCTCAGGTGCAGCCACAACAATGTGTTTTAGACACTCGTCAAAATTACAAAATAATGTTGGATTATCTTCAGGAACGCTAGCAAGAACATTATGCAAACCAGCCGTATGATTAAGTATATGATTCACCTGCAGGAGAAAGGTCCCATAGCATCCTTTATATAGTTACAACTTACAAATGTATAAATATATAGATAACATATATAAAAGAAGGCGATCAGATAAAAAAAAAAACCGTTTGGACGTTTCTTCCACCCCTCGATCTTGCGTAGCATTTGTCACCAAATCTATTACTAAACTTTAAGAGATGGTGCCGTGCATTTTGAAAATGGTTGTGTGATTTTGAACAAACAATATATATAAAAGACAATCAACTATCTTGCATAATTTTAGTCACCAAAGTGTTTCAATGTGTGTATTATCGCCTAAAGTACGTAGTAATATTAAGATAATCAGTTTTCAAAGCGCAAATCCAAATAACTTATACGAAGAGGAGATATATCGCGAGAACCTTTATTTGATCTTTTCCATTTGTACCAAACTCGGGCCAAAAGTTTGTAACATTCTCATCAAGCTTGAGTTTCCTAGAATGAAAATGCCCAGTATCATCATTTCCTTCGATGACATAACAGCTACTTTCATTGATGTTTAAAGTATATATATATACAATTGAAGAAGATACTTGAAATTCTGATAATATATGCTTATGTCATGAAAATTCCTCGCTCCAGTGGGCCGGCCCATGTGTTATGATACATACAACAACACAATTTGTTCTATTTTTGGATCAATTACATAAAACAATAATAATATACAAAAACATTCAAAATATTTGGACCAAAAAGTGTTTCGAATATGAACCCCTTCAAAAATGCTTCTATTTTTTTTTTTTTTTTACCAAACCCCTTTAGACCATCCGTAAAGGAAAGGTGGTCGGGTGGTGAAAGCTTTTAGTCGGCTCTTTTCATTTTTTTTTTATTATTATTATTTTTTTTCTAACTATTTTGATTTTGATCGGTTATTTGATCATGGGTATTAAATTAGAAGGTGATGGGTTATACCGGGAAAGATAAATGGTGGTGATGATGAAAAGGTAGTGGGATAAACGGTTACGGATGGTCTAAGTACTCGACCCGGCAGATCGACCAGGAGAACATACATACCCTTTATCAGCCAGCCAGTGTACCATTCCTGCTGCGACGCCCTTAGTTACAGAGAAACATGGAAATAAGGTATCCGGCTGAACGGGTCTTGGGTCATCTTTACCAAGCACTCCAGCCGCCGTATCAATGATTACTTCCCCGTCTTTGTATGCACATACCTAATTAATTAATACAAACAATAATAATTAATTAATATAACAATTAAGCACTCCAGCTGCAGTATCAATGATTTATTGTGTGTAAAAAGCCGCGGGCACCTGGATTCCAAGTATTTGATCCGCCTTTCCTAATTCAACCAAAAAACCCCTCAGTTTTGCCTCAACATCAGAATAGACAGGACTGTCATATAACCATTTTGCATTCGAGGCCGATCCATCATTCATGTTGCTGTCACTGTCAGTGGTTGTAACAAAAATACAATTTGCTTCTTTACTCTTATCTTAAGTCTTATCTGTATTGTTTTTTGTACTACTACTTATCTTGTCTTGTCTTGTCTTCACAATTTTGTATTAAATTATAGAGAAACTTCCGGATAAGATAAATACTTTTTTTTGAAAGGTCGATAAGATAAATACTTAACTAAATTTTTTAATAAGCGGAATTTAAAATGTTTTTAAATAAAAAATATTAAAATATTTTATAGATACCCCTTTTTTCCTATAAACACCCCTCAAAAGGGATAAATTTAATGAAGGCAAAAGGAGCGAATTTTGTCCTTCTGATAAAATTTAAAATTTAAAAGTTAATAATATTTTAATATATTAATTA
>JAOXNX010000028.1:17406678-17421792 GCA_028566075.1 Solidago caesia
ACCCAAACCGGTTTGAAACCGGCGGTTTGGGTCAAAACCGGTTTTGACCGGTTCGGTTTCGGGTTTTTTTTCGGTTTTTTTGCCCACGTCTAGCTCTGACTACTCAATGAAAGTCCCCCATTTTTAAGTTACATAATTAATTTAAAGGGAAGAAAAATGCCTTTCAATTTTCACTACATGAAACTCATGGGTTTGTTCGTATATCCACGCAACGGGAAGATACCGTTACATTTAACCGTCGTTTTTATAGAGGTCTCGCCGCATCACACGGGTACCTGCTAGTCTTTATTAATATTGAAGGGGATGAACAGTAACATATATTTGTGTATATATATATATATATATATTAGATTTAGCAAATAAGAAACAAAGATAGCCTTGGATGGAATGGTTGGTGCATGCACTATATACTTGGGGGCCATGGGTTCGATTCCCCTACTTTTAGTTTTGTTTTTGTTTTTATTTTTTTAAATTTACAATTCACTCCCTAGAAGATTTACATTTTGCTATCCTACAAAATTTACATAATTCAAAATTGCCCCCTTCATTTGTTTTTTTGTTTTTATAATTAAATTCACATTTCGCCCCTCTAAGATTTACATTTCGCCTCCTCCAAAATTTACATATATAACCCTGAAGTTTTATATTTTATAGAATTGACATATATTAGTTTTAGATTGTTAACATTTAACAATTTTAATTAAACATGTTTTTATATGTAGGGGCTGGTTATTGTAAAATAATTATTAAAGTAAAACAAGTAAGATAAGATCTTGACTATTAGATCATGATAAGATTGATTCACGAAGATTCATAGAGTACAAGTATATATACTGATGCACGAAGATTTTCATGATGCGCAATGATTTTCAGTTAAGAGAAAAAGATTGTTTTATTTGTTTTACTTTAATACTTGTTTTATTTTAACCAGAACCTTCATGATATCTAATAAATAAATATTAAGTAAAGAAAAAGTGTTTGACTGTTTAGATGTGAAATTGTGGAAGATAGGTAACATATTCCTTGATTTTCAATTTCAATTAAAGAATAGAATAAAATTATAAGATAAATCTTAAACTATTTATTGTTTCTAAAATAATAAGTTAGTTTGAATGATAAATTCCTTTATTTATTTATTTATTTTATTAAATGATATATTTAATCGTAAGAATTTTTCTTTTTTTAGACTTATTTATTTTATTAATAATGTATTTTTATTTATATATTTGAAAAGTTGTTTAAAAAATAGTTTAAGTAATTTATAAAGTAAATAGAGAAAAATGAAAAAGTGGTGTTCTGCATTCTGCATTCATAATGACCCAAAACTAATAAAATGATGAAAGCTGATGTGGCACTGAGGTGGCATTCTGGATTATTTTGGGTCCCTGGACCATACTTGATGCTCTTATCATACATCCATTGTAATGTACCCGTGTATTGCATGGGTTAGATCAGTTTATAATTCTTCAGTGAAGATAGTTTGGCTAGTAGGATCCTATGACTGGCTTCGCCGACCGCCAGCTTTGTGTAACGGTCGGTATTTGTGATTTTAAGATGGAGTGATAATCAATGATATGAATTAATCTATATTCATTAGTTTTTATTTTATTTGGTCAAATATTAATTTTCTATTTATTAATATAAATTTCTTTCATCTAAATAATATGTATGCTCAAGGGCAAAATAATCATTTTGTTGTATTTAAACTTTTAAATTTTAAGACTCGGATCTAAATTCTTTATAATGTAATATAGATAGCGATGAAACCTAAATTAGCCCATCTGATACGAGAAAATGACATTTTAGACCGAGCACATTTTGACCCCTAGCTCAATCCACTTGATCCATCCATCCATCTCGCACAATAGTCAAATCGTACAAAAACAAGAATCTTATAATCAAAGAAAACCATACCTGAGCAGTTGAAGAAAAAAATAAATCAATGACTGAATCGTTTTGAGTTAAACCAAAACTTTACAACTTTACGTATTCCCACCGTGTTAATCACAACTACAATAATTAATTACAGAAGTAACAAGCAGACAGCGAGTAAAAGATAGCCTTATACGTTCAATTTACAATAGATGTATAGCTCCCTAGACGGTTTCAACTCAAAAACGTTTTAACGTTACATATACGATTTTACCTCATGGTTTTAGTGTATAACCCCCTTTAGTTAATAATTGGTTTCTCTGTGAACTCCCTGGATCCTGCATAGTCTTGTGGTACAGGAAGACCAAGTTCTGAGCAAACAAACCGGATGATCTCCCCAGTCAAAGCACCAAAAGACAATTTGTTTAGGGTCACAGTAATCGCAAATCTATTGTTTATGTCGCAGTATCCTGTAGATCCACCTAATCCAGAGTGACCAAACCCAATTACAGAACCATCAGTTGTGTTAACCCTTTTAAAGCCCAGCCCAAATATCCCGTCTGGTATGATCAAATCCTTATAATCTCCACGTCCCAAAAAGGCGTCGTGAAGTTTCACTTTAGGGTTTGTAAATATTTTAGTGTCAACTTCAACACTTGTATCATCCGTTTCCGGTATTCTGATGTAAAGATCAGATTTTGGACTGGTGGGGCTGTTTGATTCTTTTTTCTTTCCATCTTTCCGGTTGACAGAGGTTTTCTTGGAAGGAAACAAGGGACGGTGAGGGTGGCTTCCAAGTGGTACCGAAGAAGAGGGATGGCGGGGAGGGACAATACCGCCATCCACAAGGGCAGCATAGTAGCGTGCCAATGCACGAGCTGAGAAGTGTCCATTGGCGGCAGGTAGGATTGCACGGCGAACATTGAGGGGGTTAGATAACGGAACAAGGCCTGCAATCATGCTGAAATTGAACGATGAAGGCAGGGTGGCGGCGACCGAGCTGCTCCTGGCGGTTTCAGCTTGTGGGGGTAGCCTACTGAGATCATTCATATCGATTGTAAGAGTTGCAAGACGAGATTCCACGCCTAAAAGAAACGTAAAAACATTTCTTATACACTTCCATATTATTATTTTTTCTTATTTACTGAGTTCTCAAGATTTTAGTGAATCATACCAGGAGGAATCCCTATATAAAGCTCGCCTTCAACATTAAGTGGGCGAACAAAAGTTTCCTCAAGAATGTCCTGAAACTTCTTCCCAGATGCATGCTACATGTTCAAGAACATATACATACATCATCCAAATAATGAAAAATAAAGTGGTTCACACTTTAAGGAGAAGAAAAATGATATGTAATGGTACCTCAATGATTCCACCACATAGCCAACCATATGACAGGTAATGATATAACTGTTCACGGCCAGGTTCAGTCTCGGGTGCAACCATAGCAATGCGTTTTAGGCACTCGTCCCAATCACAAAATAACATTGGATCTTCTTCAGAGATGCTGGCTAGAGCATTGTGCAGCCCAGCTGTATGATTAAGTATATGATTAACCTGCAAGACAAAAGGTAAGGTCATGCTGTTCTTCTATCTGGGTCATAGGTGGAAATTTTGATCCAATTATAGATTAGCGGGTCAACTTGGGTTATGAATTTTTTCAAAAAGGCCAAATGTGTAAACACAGAAAAGCTAGTTAAACTGAAAACGGGTAAAATAGGTTGAGCGGGCCACAAATGGTTCGAAGGTCACCCAACATGTATTCAAAATGCAACCTCTAATGCAGATACAAATAACTATAAAGATATAATATCAAAGACAAAGAAAGGTGACCAAATAAAGATATTTCAATCTCGTTTAATGTTAGTTACCAATGTTTATTGGAATGAGGTTATAACAATAACTTTAAGAAGACAGGAAACAAGAGAATTGGCATCAGAACCTTTATTTCACTTTTCCCGTTTGTACCAAACTCTGGCCATATGTTTGCAACGTTTTCATCAAGCTTCAGTTTCCTATTATGGAAATACACAATATTAATATAATTACTGTTACTATATCTTTACATGACATAAGACAGCATAGCTCTACTCATCAGTGTTAAATACATACAATTCGTGGGTGCCAAATACATACAACAGAATATGCTTCTTTTTATGCTACTTCATAATAATGCCATGAAAACAAAGGGGGCACATGATGACACATTGACACTTAACCCACAAACTAACAGAAATCATCAATTTCATGAACTGGGAATTGATTGCCACTAGGAAACAAAAATAATTTGTAACCGTAAAAAAAAGAGTCAAAAGTTGGACTCTAATGGCAGAAAGTGGAATTTTTTAGTTAGATCAATGAGTTGAGAATAACTAGGCAAAACTTAAAATGTATTCTAAATAGGAAATTTAAAGAAAGAATATTATCGGATGCTATGCAAGCACTGAGAACACACCCTTTATCAGCTAGCCAATGTACCATTCCTGCTGTAACACCCTTCGTTGCCGAAAAAACAGGAAATAAGCTATCAGGCTGAACTGGACGAGGATCATATTTCCCCAGCACTCCAGCTGCAGTATCAACAATCACTTCCCCATCTTTGTACGCACAAACCTAACAAACACATTGATGAGAGGTTTTGTGAGATGCAACCACAAAGCCTAAAATCCAAGTTCATTTCTGTTAGCGTTGACAATTTGTTGCAGCTTGTACTAAACTTATCTAAAACTCATAATTTAACCCCTAAATAATCACATAATCAGAGCAGAATCTATCCATCCAAACATTAGAAACTGATTTTCAATTTATCAATTCCAAACCTAAACAAAATAGCAGTCATATTGGGAAGTAATGTGCACCTGGATTCCAAGTATTCTATCAGTATTTCCTAATTCAACCAAGTAACGCCTCAGCTTTGCCTCTACATCAGAACGTACTGGACTGTCATATAACCATCTTGCATTCGAGGATGGTCCATTGTTCATGTCGCTGAAACAAGACAATGGCTATAGTAAAACAAGGGTATGACGAAACAAGGTCACAGAAATAAACAGGAACTAGAACCAACCAGTTTGACACAAAATCATACCTTTTGAGAACAGATTCAGCAAAAGGTCTCATGATACTTAGATAACTTATGCGAACATTCATCGAGGAGGAAAGCCCTGAAACAATCAGTATACTTAGATAAATCATCACCTCTTTGGAGATGTTTATATAACTGTATGCAACAATCAGTTGTAACATAACTGAAAGAAGATAACGTTTGCATCTGTGTGACTGTGTCTGCTGTTTAAAGTTGGAAATTTCATATAATTAGATTTTGGAGTGTTTGGCAAATGAAGATTATTTTAAGGGGTTAAAAGATAAAAATCTTCAATAAAACATTATTTAAAGGGAAGGAGTTTGAGGTAGATGTTCTCAAATTAGGTTAAAAGAATTATAGCTGCTTTTGTTTTACTCTTAGATAATTAGTTATTTTGCAGTCAGTATAAATCTAATTACCCAAAAAAAATCATAAATATTCCCATAATCAGAACCATAATATGTTAAACCAAACACAAATAACTAGTTATCAAACTGCATGACCAAATCACTAAATAGAAACCTCTGAGCAAATTAAGGACCCTTGAGAAAATGACAATGTCTCCTGGAAAAGCATCAATCTGAAAGATACATTTCATTAGTTACCAAGAATCATAAAAGATAATCCAGGAGTAGAAAAAAAGATAACTTACAGGATTGAAGCGTTTAGCTTCTTTCTTGTCAAGTTTCAACTTTTCCTGCATCACTTTCATATTTTTTGCTCTTTGCTCTGCCAAAGATTTCACATTTTCCTGAATTAAAAAAATATATATATCTTAGCTTCGCCCAAATTGGAGATACTTGGGATACAACATCTAGACAATCTCTGCACTTACAAGGGCTTCGGTTGCCGGAGTAGTAGCCCGAAAGAACACATTTGTTACCTCCATAGCCTGTTCAGGTATGTCCAGGCGCAACTTAAGCCCCATTTCAGCGAATGCAGACAAAAGAGCCACATGATCACCCTAAAAAAAAGTGGTGATATAGTTACCAAATAAATAATAGAGCTACTGTTTTAAGGAGGTGTGCATACCTCAGCAGCTGCCAGAAACATTTTCGCCAAGGCATGTTTCACGGAGCTTGAAAGCATCTTTGTAAGTCCAAAATCGAGCAAAATTGGATGATGGGGAGGTTCTCTGCTCACAAGAAAATTACCTGAAAATAGTAACATAAAGATTTGACAAAGATGACAAGCCTAATACAATGAATCAAAGATCGAGAAAAGAAGAAAGAAACATAAGTTATTTTAGTTGTATTCTCAAGTTGGAAGGAAAAGGAACTAGCGGAAATGATTCTTTCACAATCATCACCCATTAGAAAAAATACAGAGTATTTTGTAATAAAAGGAAGGCACTAAAACTCCCCTCCTCTTCCTTTCCTTTCCTAGTTTCATTCCTTTAAAAAAAAAAACTGGGAACACCATATTTGTAATTTCCTTTCCTTTCTCTCCTAAAAACACTCGGAACACAACAGAGGAAAAAGAGAGAGTACCTGGATGAGGATCACCATTAAAAAACCCATCAACATAAATTTGATGTGCATATGCACGTGTAATTTCTTCAACAAGCTTTTGTTTGTCGACACCAAGTTCTTCTAGGGCATGAGAATCATTTAAACGTACCCCGTCCATATACTCTAGAATGAGGACTTTCTCAGCAGACTGCGAATATAAGTTATTAGATTCTAGATTTTATCGATCACTAATCGAAGAGTCATATTTTATTAACCTCTAAATCAAGAAAAGGTAAAAATGGTAATATTTCGTTACTTAATCTCGAACTGTCCATTCTGAACACTTTTTCAAACAATCACTTTTCATTCAGAAACAAGTCCACACAAAGCCTTTCCATCATTCATAACTAAATCATATTGTTGTATCGAACAAGTACAAAAACTTCATATAGGGTCACAAGAAAAAGATCAGGAACCATTCATTACACTTAAATCACTCCTAAATCTTTCGTCTAATAAAAAAGAAAAACCCTCGACCGACCATCCCACAAAGTAAGTTTTTTTTATAGATTGATGGCGCATAAAGAAGACAATACCTATAAATGTTAATTTTCATTGTGTTAGGTTCAATTCACAAGAACTTATTCTAGTTACTTTGTCCAGCTATGCCCATCGCTGAACATTAATACATAATCCAGGGTCTGAATGAAAGCTATAATGCACTCAGATTAGACTTTGACCCGTTTCCTTTTTAGTTATGCCTTTTAGCTTAACTCGTTTTACCCATTAGACAATGCCCAAATTGACCCATTTATAGGTATACAGGTCAAACTTTCATACTGCAGCCTCAAGCTATAGCAAAGGGTTCGGAAGGATGATACCTGAATAACTTCTGGTATCAATACTTCCACATGTTCAGGTTTTTTGTCACGACCTTCACTTTTGCAGCCTAGGTTTCTAGAGACTTTTCTAGTATTTTCTACAAGAACAAGAAATCATTAAGAACAAATATTCTAAACAACAGAAACACAAAGACTACAGAAAACCAAGCTAAAGTTCTTTGTCATACCAGCTTCATGGTTAAAATCTAATTCTTTAGGTGCTTCCTTGCACCATTCATCTATCATAGGGTTGAAATCATATTGGGGTTCCGCCCAAGCTATCCAGTCGACTATTGACTTTGCATTCTTCAAGTCCTGTAAAAGAAGTAAAGTTAGATGACTGCAGCGCAAACTAGCTATTACTATTCAGCAACAAAAAACAAAAAACAAATTCCAGAATGAACAACCTCCAAGATAATTGTTTTGATGCCCTCATGCTGAACTTTAACAACCACCTCCCGCCCGTCACGTAGAGTTGCACGGTGAACTTGAGCAATCTGCAAAGATTATTTATGATAACCAGATGTCAAGGATAATTATGACTCATTCTTAGTGTTTGTCAAAGTATTTTTTTTAATCTAAATACAGATTTAAGGTAATGACGTTCACTACCATTATCCAAAAGTACTTCGGTACTCAGCATGACCCACTACAACCCTCTTGGTTGTCCATCTTTTGACTTTATAATAACTATCATATAGTTGCTCTTGACTAATTTACCTAGAATAGCTATCAAGTAAAACTAAAGCAGAAGATCATAAATCCATGTAGGTCTACTCTCCGCTTCCTTTTGTCGGTCTCTTTCTCTTTTTTCTTTTTTTTTGGGTAAAAGGTATACCCTGGTTATATTGGTCTCTTTCTCTTTAGAATCATATATAACTTAAATAAAGATTCTGTACAATGCTTAGTACTATATAGCAACTGATTGTTGTTTTTTCATATGTTATAAGATCAATTAGAGGCTTTCTAAGTTCTAGTTCAATGTTTTAAATAAAATGGTAAATACGGATTAATTTGTATTCAAACTCGTAATCCACACTTCCATAAAAGACCCAAAACATTTTCTTCAACTAGAACCTCTCTTAAGTTGGTGAAACCTTAATCCAAGTCTATAACTTACATTAGTATGACCAAAGAACTCTTACCGATGCTGTTGCTAAAGGTACAGTGGCAAAGTCCGTAAACAGATCATCCATTGATTGACCCATCTGCTGCTCTATAGTTTGACGAACCTGATTTACAAAACCTTCGGTTATTAAATATTTCAAAAATTAAAATGCTGGCATGAACATGGAGATCATCATCATACACAATAAAAATAACATGAACAACGCATACAAAAGTAGATTAGCAAAAGCAGAATTACCAAGTGGAAATTTCGACCAATTTTCCTAAAAAAATTGTATAACATAAACTATGACAACAGTTGCAAAAAACCAAGCAAACTAATAAAAAGATACCTCTTCTAAACGGCGAGGAGGAAGAGAATCTTGTAACTGTTTCAAAAGGCGTATGTATGCATCAGGAAGCACATCCGCACGAGTCGATAAATACTGTCCCAATTTCACCCACAAACCTTCCAACTCCACAATTAACTTAAGCACACGTTTAGCATTCCGCTCATGTGCTTTCTCCCATAAACCATCTCGTTTAGATCTCTTCGTCAATTTCTCTCTCTGTTGTACCGCCTTCACACCACCAACACACACACACAAAATCATCCATATGTCAAAGAAACAAATGATCATATTAAGAGTAAAACAAGCACATGTTGTCAACCTTATAATCGAGGTATATCAAAAACGCCAACGTAAAAACCTTCATTCTTCTCTTGTAAATGTTTCCCCAAGCCATTGAACTATGCCGGTTGGTCCCGAGGGGGTTCAGGATATAATAAAGCTTAGCAAGTTGATTGAACAAAAGTATAATTGTTGTGATCAGATAGTACGGAACACGGATTAATCTCTGAACAACCACACCGAGTAGGTCCGAAACTCTCATATCTCCATATATACAAGTAGAACATAATCAAAACAACTCGATCAATAACATTCCAGTGAACTCATTAACTAAAATAAATATTAAAATGGAAATTGACAAGCATAATCAACTCATCATTATATCATAAATTCATTTCCATATAGACTTCAAAATCCTAACAGCTAAAATATGACATATATATATGTTTTCTAAAGCTATACAGAGTATTAATTCACTCAATTGAATTGAACTAACCAGCATGTGATATATATATATATTATTAAGAAATAAATATATAACAATAATTAAAATATTATATTATATTATATATATATATACATACAAGAAAAAGTGGTCGATCGGAGGAATGAATGCAGCCACAGAACTTGAGAGAAAAAAAAAAAAAGCGAAGATAAAAGTGATGGAGCGAAGAAGATGCAGAAGAATAAATTACCTAGAAATGATGTCGTTTTACGTGATGACGTTTGCAACGACGTCCTTTTGTATTGTAATATTGATTGATATTCCAGATTATAGATTTTCTGCCGGTAAAAAGTGTTAAAAGTGGACCAGAAGCAAAAGCGTGTTTACTGAGTGTGTAACTGACTCCAGGTTATTAATTATCCTTTTCTCTAAAAAAATTTACCATACACTACTTAAAAAACTGACGTTAATACAAGCCAAATTAAAGCTTTAACAGATAAAATGAGTGAAATTTATATAAACCTATTAAATTAGTTACATATATCATTACTAAAAAAATATATACTTAGCATGTTTTTTCACAGTTTTATTCTATGTCATATGTTATTTGTATTTCTATGTCATATGTTATTTGTATTTGTATTTTATTTATATATGATTAAATATTGTGATGTATATTATGATGTATTTATATAATAGGATGAAATTAAACATTTTATGGTCGACAATATATAGTGGTGGTCATGTTTTGTAACTTTGTTTTATTTCGTGATTTGTTTTACTTATATGGTTAGTCTTATTAACGCGGTTAAGTAAAATGATTTATGTTTAAAATATTAATAGTTGAATTTGAAAGACGAGTAGTTAATATTAAAAGCCACTAGAAGAATACTCGTACAATACGACGGCTTTTAATCTTGAAGACATTTTTATATTGGCGTTGATCAACCTTAATATAAACCATATTTATAAGGTTTTCATTCCACCAAATTTTTCCATGAGTCATGTGAGATAAACTCAACCACATTAATAAAAATATGAAAGTTATATTGTCCCGTATTGATTCTAAAAAATTTTGAAACACCAACCCGATGTCTATATATGCATGTATCATAATTTTTTATATTTTTACCAACACTATGCATTGAACTTGTACAGTATGCATAAATTATGGTATCTTGTGGTAGATTTATCAAATATAGTGATACGAATATCACTACCGTTTCTAAAATATAAATTACAACTTTTATCATCAAAAGAATTTTTTTAATGATATGAATATTAAAAGTATTTCTTATCAAAAAAAATTAATTTGCAATGACAAAGTGATATAAATGGTAACAGTTATCGAATATATATAAATAATAATAATAATGACAAATTAGAAGTCGCTATATCAAAAAGTAGTATTTTTTTAAAAGTCTAATCTAAGGCTAACTCAAATGGGGAATGTTAACTCAGTATGCAAACTGTCATAGCAATATGCCAAGATAGGAGACTCAATATGCTACTCAAAATGCAAACTCGGTTTGCATGTAGGCATACTGATACAAAATGGAAAAGTGGGCCCAAGTTTTCTGTACATTTGTTTTTTCTTTTGCCTTTTCCTTTGCTTTTTGACTGGAGAATCAATATATTATTTTATTTTTTTGTTTTTTTCCCTCTTTTGTCTCAAGATTCCTTTTTTTTTATAATTATATTAGTGTTTTGATATTTAATATAATGTGTTTTTTAATTTAATATGAATGATGATGTGTCATGGGCATACTGAGTTTCAGTATGCTGGGTTGGAGGCAAAATAAGTTCAGTTTGTTGGTTCAGTATGCTGGAACAGTTTGCTGACGTGTTACTGAGGTGGCCGGTATGTTGGGGCATTTTGACAAACCCATTGGAGATGGCCTAACACATGATAAATAGATGCATTTTGATATGTTTATAAGTTTGTTAAAGAAAAGAGAAAATAGATTTTAGTTAAGTTTGTTTTGACTTTTCAAAAAAGAAAAAAATTTAAGTTTGTTTTGAGCAAGACACGTGTCCAAGTGTGCGTGGGTGAGCTAGGTCCGTTTGTTTTGTCGCCATTTAGGCGGGTAGTATAGTATCTTTTGCTAAGGAATGAATATTGACTGTAGATTACTATTAGGTGGGAAAGTATTAGTGAATCTTGACCGTTAATTTTTTTTGTTAAAATTAGAGGTACTTTTGTAATTAAAAATACAAATTGTTGACGTATGTTTTCCACCCGTGGAATCAAAGACAAAGCTAACTGCTATGCCTTTGACCTGTTTTTGATTGTCTTTGTCAACAACGAACAAATAAGACCATTGCTTCGTAGCGGGTTCGGATTACTGTTTGTTAATGGGCGATGATTTGTACACCATAATTTTTTTGATTGTGCATCATTGAACATGTTTAAGGTTTTGTATTATGTAATAATATAAAACATGTTTAGTGATCTATAAGTGGTGTGCGGATCACTATTCTTTATTAATATTATTTGTAATGATAATTTATTTAGTATTTATCTATCTATATGCAAATAATATTGTCACAATAATAAATGAAACAATTGTCAAGAATAACTTGTTAATAAATTTGTAAGGGTTATTTATTTCATAAACGTCTGTATACAAAAGATTTTATTAAAAGGTAATCAAATGTAATAACCCTAAAAAGATAAGTTAACCAAAATAAAAACCGTGTTTACATTTTGCAACCAAGAAAAAAGGCGCTATATTTAAGTACATATTGCATCTGATTTATAGCTCTCGACATATCTACCAATATATTAAAAGATGATTGATACATCCTTAAAGCAACACTAGAGGGGTACCCGCACAATGCGGCGACGGTGTGGCGGTGGCAGCGATCGGTGGTGGTGGCGGCGGCGGCGGCGACTATTGGTGGTGGTGACAGCGTCAAGTGTTATAGGTAATTGATGTAAAGGGGTTAGGAGAGATATTTTAGAAGATAAAAGACTGGTGAAGTAATTTAATCATTAAGGATACTTTGATCAATTCGCATATCCTAAAAGTGTGACTTTCAACATTGGGTGTAATCTTTATATGGTAGTATGGAAGTATAGATGTGGTGTTTTGTTTGATCGACATGTGTTTTTTTTTGCTATTAAAATCCTCCATCGATTTTTCTTATAACAAATTTCCTTATTCACGTAATTCCTAATTTATATATTAGTTTTTTTTTGTTGTCTTCTAAAATCCTCCGTCAATTTTTCTTATAACAAATTTTCTTATTTACATAACTCCGAATTTATATATTAATGTTATTATATATATAGTTTAGTAGATATATTAATATTGACATTATACATACTTTCTTATTTTATATAACTCATAATTTATAAAGTTTTTACGTATATTAATTAAGATCTAATTTAAAAGATTACATATTATTTAATATATGTTTCATATTATAAAAATCACCAACATAACCTTCGTAATAAGTTAAAGTTTTTGTAAATCTTCTACCAATTTTTTTATGATTTCCAACGATTATCAGTTAAGAGATAATGATTGTTTTATTTTAATAGTTTATATATATATGTGTGTGTGTATTAACATAACTTTCTAATCATAACATATTTCGTATCTCAAAAGTTTTCTGGTAAGCTTTATATTATTTTCTTCGTTATTATTGTTATTATTAATTATATATATATATATATATGTGTGTGTGTGTGTGTGTGTGTGTGTGTGTGTGTGTGTGTGTATTAACATAACTTTTTAATCATAACATGACTGACAATTACTAAATGTATTGAATGGATTATCCCACAAACTCTAAGTTGATATTCATTGATATGAGGATATTTGATAATTCATTCTTACTCTCTTCAACTGCTTTCTATCTTCCCTAATGTTGGAATAACTAAATCATATCAAAGAGAAACGTAATCCATAAACAAATCTCCGAATAATGGTTTTATTGATTACATACACCTCTTTCATGTTTCAACTCACACTCAAAACAGTCATACTATTGCCAGTTAAGAAAGTAGTTTCAAACTGAATCAAAGTATGAGTCTACGCACTTCCAAGGCACTCTATACATCGATGTATTTCCTAACATTATATCCGACATTCTTTAAGGTCTCATATTTGTGCGTTGTGGTGGAGCAACATAAACATATACCATAAACCATACTTGGTATGAGACATACTTGGTTTCTGACCATAAACCATTTTTATAGGGGAGGAAATACGATAAACTATTGACATGATGCGAATTCATATGATTACATGTTAAATAACATGGCCCCAAACTATAAGTCATTCATTTCGCGCTCAAATGATAATTGGTCTCACAATCAACTGAAAATACTTGATAGACATTTCAACAAAAGCAAAAATCCAATGATCACTATAAAATTATTCATTATTGCCAAAACAATATGGAACAAGCTCACAATCTTATAAAATGAGCAATTAATCACACAAACTTCATGTTGCGACTTTGATGACTCAATTAGACGATACATCGATTTTAACACACTAAATGGTCATTTTGGACAATGTATAGGCCTATTTACATCTCCATTATATCCGTTCCATAGAACCAGGGGATTCAATCCCAATTTAGTTGGCAATAATTTACTTTCTTGTAGAGCAAATAAGCACAATTTGAATAATCCTTATGAAATCTCTTAATTATTCAACTTATTTCGCATTATCATTGATCCGGGATGGTCCAACCGATCATGCCAATCAATCAAATAATCTTGATTCATAAACCTCTAGTTTATGACAACACGTGCTTCAATTGCACTTGACATCATATTGGAGAATTTAGTGCATTGGTACTTTGAAACTCAAATTCTCCTTCAAATTTATTTAAACTCTTTTGAGCTTTCGCACAATTCGATATAATATTTATATTAGCCTCTAGTTATATCAAACAAAAAATGTTTTGTAACGATAAAATGACAAAATTTGCTACACATATAAACATAACTTACACATATATGTAAAACTCAAAACAATTCTAGTCAATAAAATATATTTTTCTTATATTTTATATACCCCACATTCGTAGCAACCTTCATGATATTAGGCTAACTCCAATGGAGAATACCGTGACAACGGGCAAACTGAGGAGCCAACGTGCCATGATAAGAGAATCAGTATGTTCCTCAAAATGCTGGAACGGTTTGCATGTAGGCATTTTGTCTACAAAATTGAAATGTGGGGCCAAACATATTGACATATTAAATGTGGGTCATGTTGATTCAACCGTTCAAAAGTAAAATGCAAGATTCCTTTTTTTTTTTCATTTTATAATGTATTCCTTTTTTCCACATTATATTAAATGTGGGTAATATAATGTGTTTTTTAATTTAATATGAATGATGATGTGTCATGAGCATACTGAGTTTCAGTATGCTGGGTTGGAGGCAAAATAAGTTCAGTGTACTAGTTCAGTATGTTGGAACAGTTTGCTGATGTGTTGCTGATGTGGCCGATACGTTTGGGCATTTTGTAAAAACCATTGGAGATGGCCTTAGGCATCTTAATTACCTACTCAGTTGCTACATTATTTTTTCAAAAAATTTTAAAATTCTTTAATTTTAATCTTTATATTTTCCATATAACCATCCATTACTTACATACAAACATTTTTAAAGAGA
>JAOXNX010000028.1:17436747-17473102 GCA_028566075.1 Solidago caesia
GTATGCAGACCTGAAGAACAATAGATTGACCAATTACACATTTAATTTTGATCAAATGCTCAATGACAAGGTTTATTTAATGATTTTGTCTCATTTTTATCATGTTTAAGTTTTCAATTAGTGATGTTACACAATCATATATTGCATTTTAGACAATTATTCCCACATTTCCAGTTTGTTCCTTAGCTGTCTCTTCTCTTTTCTTATATGCTCACATTTTTCAATAAATAGGGAAATACTGCTGTGTATCTGTTGTATGCACATGCTCGAATATGTTCAATTATCAGGAAATCTGGTAAAGACATAGAGGAGTTGAAGAAGGTAAAGTTTTTTGCTTTCTTATTTCGGGTTTTTGATTTGGATATCAAGTCTATACATGAATTTAATTGTTTGTGACAGGAGGGGCAATTAATTCTGGAGAAAAATGAAGAACGCGCACTGGGATTACATCTGCTCCAGTTTGCTGAGGTAAGCCAATTTCTCATACAGGAAACCACTATCTAAGCATACTCACTCGTGGTGGTGCTCGTGCTCCTATGTTTTCCTGTTTATACTTTCTAAATGGGTAATTTCTTAATTAATGGCTTGGATTGGCCGAAGTTTTTTTTTTTTAATAATAAGTAAATAATGCATTAGATATGATTATGAAAATTATTATTGCACCATTAAACTAAATATTATATTAAAGCAAATTTGGTGGCTGTATGCATTAAGATCATACTTTAGGTCATTTTCGATGACTTTTGACCCATTTCCCTTAATATTTATTGATTTGTTTGATGTGTTAAGAGAAAACTTCTAATATTATGTTCGACTCATTTGGCTTGTCGGAGATAAAACATAACCAAATCGAAATTGCTCCCTCTACATGTGTTTATAGGAATTCTAGCTACACATCATATCTACCGTCAATGCTAGCCAGATTTTAAGCTTTTGAGTTTATTGGTTCAAACCCTATTGTTTTTCAGGTTGTCGAAGAGGCTTGCACAAATCTCTTACCCAATGTGTTGTGTGAATATCTATACGATTTATCCGAGAAGTTTACCAGTTTCTACTCAGTTTGCCAGGTATTTCTCATACAATCTTGAATTATCTAAATTAAATAGGACGCTTGTTGTTTGAGCATTCCCTTTACATTGATTATGTTGGCAGGTTGTTGGGTCTCCTGAAGAGACGAGTAGATTGTTATTATGTGAGGCAACTGCTGTGGTGATGAGGAAATGCTTTCATGTTTTGGGGATTACACCTGTTTACAAAATTTGATCTTTAACAATTCAGTTTGGAGTATGAGGAATTTCAATCCAGCTCAATATACCCTTGAAGATTGTGAACATCCCATATGGGTCCTTGTTACTGATTTTTTCAGGGGGTTTTTTAGCATCTTTTTGAAATTGTCACTAGATTATGATTGTAAAACAAGTTTATGGTTTAAACATTAAGTTCTTGGTGGTTACTGTAATTGGCATGAGTTTTTGCATCCCTTTTGCAGGCTTAGCAGTCAAAGTCTCGGGATGTATCTAGGATGTGTTATATGTTATATTAATAGAATACATTGTTTTGCCGTTAAAAAAAAAGTATACCCGTGTTTGCCAATATTAATGAAAAAGTTTGAAGACTTAAGTTTGCTAAACTTGTTTTTTTGGCTACTTTTTTTTTAATGAGGCAGGTACCACCCACCCAACTCCTAGCTAAGCCACGAGCCATTCATGGACCAAGGTTAAAACCTGGGGCCTCAAAATCACATGTCGCTTCCTGCGGCCTGATTATGCCTAGTACTTGGGTTTGACCAACTACTTTTACAAATGATTGTCAAAACTCAAAAAAGTGAAAAACACTCTACTAATACAAAATTTCCAAGTTATATTGAAAACCATAATTTTTACATATATCACATGTTACAAATGTTGTAGTTTCTTTTCTAAAATACTAGTAGTTTTACATTTTGTTGGTTCAAAGTTGCTAATCTAAATTCATACATGATACATTAAACTTTTTACTTTTTGCAAAATAGAAACTTCTATTTAAATGTACTAAAATACGGTTATAATGTAAATGCCATATTTTGGTTCAACAGTCCTGACAAGTTTTTCTATAAATACACAATAACCCACCTCTTGAGTAACATCAATGTCACACCTGCCCTCTATCTACCAACATTAATACTCTCATGTTCACCCAAAAAAATGTTGTGTAACATATCTTGAATGTTTCTTAAAGTTGTACCTTCAATGAAAGTAAATTGTAGTTTGGTAAGAAGTACTCACATTTGCAAAAAAAATAAAAAAAATAAAGAAGAAATACGTCAACAACAAATCATCAAACCTTGTTCTCTAACATCTTCATGGTAGACAAATGACGAATTCTTGATTGTGTTAAAAATGTTCTTTTATTGACATTGGATAGTTTGTTCATCTATCTACAAATAACTAAAACCTATACTAAAAGGCATTCATAGATTTAGTTGGTTGTATTTACAACAAGTTTGATTACCAACTCCAATTCACACGTTCCATCCCAATAAGAATAAGACTATCCGTAATGTGTTAAATTTTTTCGGTGTATTCATCCCCACACGTCGAGGTCTCGGCATATTGCCGTTACACCCTCGACGCGTTGGCCTACGTATTGGGGCCAGTTTGGTGGGTTACAAATGGTCCTACCAAAAAAAAAAAAAAAAAAACTTTATCCACCTTTTTTTGAATTTTAAAATTTTAATTCGAACTTTTCAACAACATAAGTAACAAAGTTGGGACCAAATTGATAGACTTTGATAATATTAACAATGCCGTTTAAAAAAAATTAATAGACTTTGAATTGAAATGTTACAAGCTCACTTTCAATCACATCCAAATTTGACTATCCACACTTACATTTTCCAATTTCTAAATATCAAACCAAACCAAAAAGTCAATCACAAGATATCTAAAGTCAAATTCGATCATATACATACACACAAAATCAAACCAAAAAAAGTTTTCTAAAAAATAAAAATCAAATAATGCAAAAGTTCCAAAGATCCAACAAATGTATAAATATATATATTTCCACCTAGGGGTGTAAACGAGCCGAGCCCGATCTCAGCAGTGCTCGAACTCGAGCTCGTTCAAATTTTAGAAGCTCGAGCTTGTGTCGAACCTTATTATTTAAACTCTAGCTCGGCCCATAATGTATTAAAAAAGCTCGGGATCGACTTGTAACATCCTAAATCTTTATTTTCGTCCTCTTTGACTGGTGTTGTCGGTCAACATGCTTCGTGATCACTACGTATGTGTCTCATTAAATGCGATATATGATTAAATGTTATTATTAATTTATTAATATATGTATTGAAGTATATTAATATGTGTCAGATGTGTTAATTATGTGAAAATGCATTAAGTATGTGGTAACATAGTGTTAAAAGGCATAATTAAGCCTATAGTGCAAGAGTTAGGAACTTGAGGGACTTGGAGTGAGGAATTGGCAAAGTAATGGCTGGAGGTTTAGGTTAGGATCAGCCCTAACCACCCCATTTTTCTTCCTAATCATGAAATTTGGCAGCCACAAACTCTCCCTACTCATTCTTTGCAATCTAGTGCTTTCTAGTAGGCGAATCGGTGTGGTTTTGGTGATTAAATCGCTCCTCTCATCAAGTGCAGCCATGCAGGTCTAAGGTGATAATTCTATCCTTTTGTGATTGTTTTTCCAGGTCTTGATTATGTAGGTGATTGTGGTGGATTGTGTCAAGGGTTTGTTAAATGATTTGGCACTTATTTTGTGTCATTCTATAGCCTAGATGTCGTGGTTGGGGTTGGGTATGAAGTGATAATCGTTTTAGCATGAAAAGATAGTGTTTGGTTCGTCAGACAAATGGTGCGGCGCACATCTCACTTCCGATCATGAGTGCGGCGGAAAGGCGCGACACACCTCATGTTGCCATTAGAAAGTGCGACGCACCTGTCTTGTAGGTGCGACACACCTGGGCCTATTTTTCTGTTACGCTTTGTTTGATGCTTAATTCGTCCATGCTTTGTTTCTAGGTTGTTGGGATTACTTAGGCAAGCTTGGTAGCATATATTTAGTTGTTTGAGAAGCTACATTTGAGGTAAGATATTGGATTTCCCTGTGAGACACGATCTAAATGTATTTTTTTAAAGGATTGAACCTGCGTAACTGAACTCCCGGGTCCTTATGTTGTTGGGCTATGATGGGAGGGCATTCGAGGGATTGTATGACCTTGGGAAGTTGGGAAATGGAATCGGGATACTTGGGATTTGACTTGTTGTCTCATCACTTGGATTATTATGATGATATGTTGTTATTAATGCTTACTTGATATGCATTTACTGCTTACGTTGAGTTGTGTGTGAATGTAATGACACTAGTAAGCATAGTATTTGCCATGATTACTTGTGTACGTGATATGGCCCTTGATTATGATTATGATTTGAATAGGTAGCTTGATTTGTTGCTAGCCTATTGAGATAGAGAGATACTCGAGTATAACATATGTAGCGCGATAAGCTTATCCCATAGTGTTTGTTGGTAAGGCACTGTGTTTCCCGTAGTGTCTGTTGTTGGTAAGGCACTGTGTTACTAAAAGTCCACGGGTATTCTAGAGATAACCTAATGTGGCGCAATGTTGATTGAGTAAGTGTGTAGGCTAGCTACCTACTATGTTGGATAAGCACTTATTTAGGGAATTGGTTATGTCTTTCCTGAACGACACCGATGTACCGCTTTATGCTTACACATCAAGTCAGATAGTAGGCACCCAAATTGTCCATTGGCCAACCTACTTATATGCGTTGATATTGTTGGCATATCTATTAAGTCGAAGGCTTGTATTGAAGCCATGCGTAAGCATGGTGGTCTTTGCATCTTGAGTAATGATTTGTTTGTAGGTCGGAACCCTTATGAGTTGTTGAGATAGGCACATAGGATTTGCTTGGTGATCCTATATGTTGTATATATGTTGTTGAATTGTTGCAGGTTATATGTGTTGAAGTAACCTTAGGTGATGCTATATGTATGTAACCATATTCTATAATTGTTTTTGGATATATATATATATATATATATATATAAAACCTTTATCTTACTCAGCTTTATAAGCTGATACTTGTTTTTACTTTGTTGATTATGTCTCGTAGAGTAGCTGGATAAAGGGAATGTGAAAGCAGCAGATAGACTAGCTTGTGTAGTCATGAGGAGCGCCTTAGCTGCTAGACACTTTTTAGACCTTTATCATTGTCTTCATTTCGGGTTTGTGTTCGCCTATGGATTGTACTTATTTCGGGTTTCATGGATTAATGTTGTGGGATTGATTAGTAACACCATTTAAAATATTTGTGGTCAACTTGACTTGTCGATTGGCAATGTTTACATTAAATAGGCCTTTTCCGCCTTTACGTGGCCTGTAATAAATAAAATTTTTGAAATCCGGAATTTTTAAAAGTTTGGGTGTTACATAGGATTTGCTTGGTGATCGTATATGCTGTATACATGTTGTTGAATTGTTACAGGTTAGATGTGTTGAAGTAACATGAGGTGATGCTATATATATATAACCTTTATTTTACTCAACTTTATAAGCCGACACTTGTTTCTACTTTGTTGATTGTGTCTCGCAGAGTAGCTGGATAAAGGGAACGTGAGAGTAGCGGGTAGACTAGCTTGTGTAGTCTTGAGGAGGGCCTTAGCTGCTAGACACTTTTTAGACCTTTATCATTGTCTTTCATTTCGGGTTTGTGTTGGGCCATGGATTGTATTTATTTCGGGTTTGATGGATTAATGTTGTAGGATTGACTAGTAACACCATTTAAAACATTTGTGGTCAACTTGACTTGTCGGTTGACAATGTTTATATTAAACAGGCCTTTCCGCCTTACGTGCCTATAATAAATAAAATTTTTGAAATCCAGAATTTTTAAAAGTTTGGATGTTACACGACTCGAAATCG
Organism: Solidago caesia; assembly: GCA_028566075.1. NCBI lineage: Eukaryota > Viridiplantae > Streptophyta > Magnoliopsida > Asterales > Asteraceae > Solidago > Solidago caesia. Next base: position 17,442,689 of record JAOXNX010000028.1, read on the forward strand.
GCTCGTGTGTCAAAATAAACTAAATGAGTTAATGTTTTACTCGAGCTTGGCTCGAGGTCAATTTTGGTTAGCGATCAAAACTAAGCTCAATTATATATATATATATATAAACTCGTTTAGGCTCGCGAGCTTAATCGAGTAATACATTTGAAGTTCAAGCTCAGGCTCAATTAGTAAACGAGTCAACAGTTAAGCTCGAATTCGATTTGAACTCGTTTAGGCTCGACATGAAACGAGTTTTTAACAACGTACCGCTCTTAACAGTGATGTTATAGGTTCAAGCCCTACAAAGCCTACCACCCTCTGCTTTTTACTTCCCGCCATTGCCTTTTTATACGTCCCCATGCCCCTTGTGTGGCAACATGGGGGCGAAAAAAGGAAAAAGTGGAATTGAGCTTCTCGCTTTTAGCATAGTAAATCGAATAGTTCGTGAATAATTGGACTCATTTACATCAACTTCCACCCTCCCACAAGCCATGTTTTCAACACATTCACCTAATATCCGGTCAAAAAAACATCACAACACAGACACACTTTTCAATTTATTATTTTTAAACTTTTTATCATATAATTAATTAATTACGTAGTATTTAGATTTAGATTCCAACTACCAATTTATTATATCTTTATCTATAATAATAGTTAATAATAATAACTCTATATCTATCACACACACTTTCACATGTTTTCTCAACGGAGTAAACAATAAAACCATCAATAATAAAACCCTAATAATTATAATTATATCAATTGACTGATTCTATTGATTATAGATCGCATCGAATGGCGATCTCCAAGCTCCAATTCATCTTAATTTCGTTCTTATTTGCCCTAATTTTCACTCAGATTAGCGCCGATGAATCCGGTGATGGAGCTCCAGTTTTAGCTGGATCCGATGATTCCGATTCGTTTCGGATTCAGTTGGATCAACTCGCTTCTAAGATCCAATCACTAGGTCTGTTTTTCAGTTTTTTTCAATTTATATTTACTTAATTCAGCTCTTCTGAACATAGCATCAGTAGCAGTATTAGTATCAGTAATTTGTATGTATGTATGCATGTATATGCATGTTTGATGTTTGTGAATTAGTATTGCATTAGTAGTAGTATCAGTAACTTAATTTTAGTTAATTTTGCTCTTATTAGTATTGCATTGGTAGCAGTATTAGACTATTAGTAATCTAGTAATACACACATGCATATATATATATATATATATATATATAATGTATCATGTAGGTATGACTGATGTAGTTTGAATCTGAAGTTTGTGATTTAGTATTGCATCACTAGTAGTATTTGTAATATAGTAATACACATACATATATGTATGTATATATGGATATGCATGTATGTATGTATGACCTGATTTAGTTAATTAGTTTGAATATGATGTGTTTGTGATTGAAGAATCAATTGTTGATAAGAAGATTGAAGAGTTGAAAATTAAAGATGAAGTTATTATTGGGAAAGAGAAGGAAATTGCCGAGAAAGAGAAGGTGATTAAAGAGAAAGTTGATAGTATTACTTCTTTAAAAAGTGAGGTGGCTTCTCTTAAGGTAGGGAATTTTAGAATTTAAAGTTATTGTATTGGTATGCATGGTTGATCGTTTATTTGTTTTTGGTATGATAAGTTTCGGTTTTTGTGTTTGATAGGTTAAAGGGTCTTCAGATGCTAAAGAGCAGGTTCAAAAGGCTCATATGAGATCACAGGAGTTGGAGAAGCAGGTTTGTATGGATGAAGTTGGTAACTTGAATTATGTTTGTTCAGCATTTTCTGGTCTTTTTGTGGGTAATATGGTTTGTATATCCAGGTAGAGAAGCTTCAGATGGAATTGGATCTCAAGGCTAGTTTAAGGGAGGCGTTGGAGACTCGATCAAAAGAGTTGGAGAAGAAGATGCTTGAAATAAACCCTAAGCTTCAGAATGTAAGGGCTTGTCTTATTGTGTTTGTTACTTTGTTATGTGTAGTAGTTTTCTTGTTGAAGTGAGTAACTAAGCTTATAAGTCCAATTCTAAATATATGGCATTGTTATAGGTATTATTGTTCTATTTTGCATAGTTACATTATAGTTTTTTAGGTTTTTTTTTTTATTTTTTTATTTTTTTAGGGTAAAAGGTTACCCTGTTTAAACTTTTATACCAACAAGAATAACAGTACATCACAAGTAATGTGGCAGAGTACCACATTAGTTCCTTATATGGTAGGTTGTTGTGCGTTGGTTTTATGAGTCCAATGTTGCATAAATATAGTGTTAATGGCCACATGTATGTGTTAGTATTTTAATAGCTAGTAGTTGAATTGCATTTTCTCCCTTATGTAGCACAAGGCTTGTACATGTAGTTTAACATTAACATGTGGTGTTTTATTTCTATTTTGGATGAAGATGCACCCTGTTTTATTTCTATTTTGTTTTTTGTTTTCTGTTTCTTGCTTCAGCTTCAACAAACCGTTGAAGACCAGAAGGCTAAACTTAAAAAAACCGAACGTGCTCTTAAAGTTGCTGAGGTATGTTCGCAACATGTTTGCTTGACATTTTCCTTTAGATGCGGACATATGATGTATATTTATCGAATCTTATACAGGAGGAACTTATGAAGACTAAGAATGAAGCCACACAGAAAATCAAAGAATTGACAGAGGTATGACTTAAAAGATTGCTATTTCTATGTGTTATTTGTGTCGTGTGTTCATATTCTCCGTCAATGGTCTTTGGATATTTGAAGTTTTTTCACTTTTTTTTTGAGTAAAAGGGGTTTACCCTGGTTAGCTTAGTTTCTTCACTACTACAAGGTATATATGTGTGCCCCCTTGGTGAATATATGTGCAAAAGTGAAGTAATTTATTATTAATGGAAAATAAGGTAACTTTGGATCAAACACTTCCCCGAAGGTTGCAACATTTTTCCTTTTTGTGGAAATGTTTGATCCAGATTCACCTTTTTTTCATGACTGATCGTTACTTGATATTCTTAAGTTCTGATTTTAGTCCACAAGTTTTCTTTATTTTGTCTTACTTAAGGGGCATTTTTGGGTATTTTGATCAGTACTCAAATATCCACTTTAAAGTACGTGCCTAGTTAAATTATTGCTTTCGTTTGGGAGGGAAGCAGTAAGTTACACGGGTGTTTACGTGTAATTTTCTCTTCCAGGAAATTTATAGCTACACTGCTTTACATTTTGGGGAACCTTCTGTTAGCTGCATATCAGGGTTTTATATAACTGGCTAACTGCATATAATGACCTTTTATAACACAATTAGCATTTGGAAACTGATAATTGGTTGACATCATTAGCATTTGGCGATTTGTCTTTTGTAATGCCAACTAGCAAACTTTTATTAATGTTTTGCTTTGTGAACTGCACTTAAAGATCTTATTATATCTTACTAATGAGTTTGCGTTTGTATTCAGGTTCATTCTGCATGGCTTCCACCTTGGCTTGCAGTTCAATTGTCTTCTAGTCAGGTACTTCTCTTTCAAATATGCTTCATTACTTCACAAAATGTAATCAACTAGTCATGAGGTTTGACTATATCAGTAATTTGCAGTCTTATCTGGAGGCCCGTTGGACTGAGCATGGAAAACCAGCTCTTGAGAATCTTGCACAGAAGGTATATTTTGTATTCCCCTTTTGTGTATCTATGTGGAGTATACTTTGATTCATGTTTTGCTTGTTTATTAAGGCTGTTCATAGTCAACTTTGTGAAAAACAATCTTTTCATTGTGGCAGGCTTTGGAGAAGAAGACCCAAGCCGAAAAATGGGCTGAGCCTCATATAGAGACCATCAAAACGGTAAGTAAATCACTAAAATTTTCAACTTTTGTTAGTTATCCTTTTCTAGAAATTTATATTCTCCATTATGTTAAAAACCATGGTGCAAGTAGTTTGCTCAATTCTTGTGTTTCTCTTATCAAGTATCCTCTTCATAGTGTTATGAGAACTATAGTGTGCTTTTATTATGTATTTCTACTACTTCCCTAATAAGCAGTTGTATGGAACTTACATTCTTGTGTGCTATTTTAGTGGGTTTTCACTAGAGGCCGCTATTTTGACCCATTTATTCAATGGGTTATTCGGGTTATGTTATATCTTTACCAATCGAATTTGTAGGATAAAAAAGTTTAGCCAAAAAGATTCAGGTGGCTTGAAATCCCCTCCCTCTCACTCATTTTGCCACCTACAATCACTGGAACTTTGTAATTGATTACTCTGTCTTCTAATTCTAATGTATGCAGAAGTGGATCCCTGCTGCAAAGGAACAATGGGTGATAGTGATGACCAATGTTGAACCACATGTACAATTAGCGACCGAAAGGACCAAAAACTTTTATTTCCAATCAAAGGAGGTTCTAACTCCCCATGTGATTAAAATTAAAGAAGCTGTTGACCCTCATTTTCAGGTACGTCGTACTTGACCTTCTAGCTATTTTCTCAATAAAGGTGTAATATTATGAAAATCTTGTGGGGACAGGTTGCCAAGAAGTTCTGCAAGCCATACATTGATCAAGTTGCGGTTGCAACAAAACCTCACCTTGATAAAGCACGGGAAACAATGAAGCCTTACACAAATGAGGCAGTCCAAGCGTATGGCAAGTTTCTTGAATCTGCAACTAAATACCATAATCAGGTACTATTTTAGTTGATATTCTTGATGCTTATCATATTATATGTGATTGCTGGGTGTTTGGATATGTGTTATGGAACTGATTTTTGCAATATTCGGTGTCTGGATAAAGTGGTTCTGATTATCTGGCTATTTTGGGGGTCAAGTACTTAGTTTTGGATAATCACTTTCTTATCAGATTCATAACAAAAAACTAAAATCGCTTATTTACTCTTAATTTTTGCCCTATATTATAGAACTTTTGCCTACATTTATCATTGCTTTAAATTCAATTAAGAAAAAAGATGGCTGTTGGAGTTATGGACTACAAGTATCTTTTAAAGTTTTATATGCATACAAGTATCTTCAATTAATCAGAAGTCTCTAAATACTAAAACATGTTTTCTCGTGTTGTAGATTGTGCTGACAATTATGTTGGGACATCTGTTTTGAGATTTATATAACATAAGCTAATCCGAATAATATGTGGGTAATGTATCAATGTGATAGTAAGAAACAATCAAATATTTCCCATATGTTTTTCCAAACAATGTTGCTCCAAGTGTTGCAGCACTGGATCATGGTACTAGAGCTGGCAAAATGAACCCAAACAAATAAAATTGGATCAACCTGGGCTGTATCAAAAAACAATTGGATTATACTGGGCTTTAAATAATATTCACGCGGGTCCTAATGGACCAAAGAAAAATATACCTCTTCATACCTGGGTCAAAATGGGCGATGGAAGAATAACTAATGGATCAAAGTGTACCTCTTTATCATATGTGTTCCCTATTTTTTGTTTGCTCGCTGACATTGTCAGTTTGTCACCCATCATCGCATTACACATTTTTCTCCTTTTACTTTTGATTAGTCATCATTGAATTTAATTAATATTATTATTATAATATTAATTAATTATACACACATATAGAGCCTTTACAACAACTCTTGTATCTATATCTGTATCTATACCTCCTATATCTATCTAGTCTCTAGTTTGTATTTCTGTATTAATAAATACATCGTATGCATTAATTCACAAATACTATTACTATTTGATGTACACAGTTATACATATATAGTCATGTATGTATATGTATATTAATAATTGGATGGTGATTTTTAATGAATTTGAAGCAAATTTTAAGAACGTGAAGATCAAGTGTTGATCGCATTGCTAGATATTTATATTCACAGTGATCTGTTTGCATGTCTGAACTAGGTTTTTTTTTTTAAATAATAATAATAAATATTTTAAATTTATTATATACTAGTATATGTTTATAAAAATAAATTAAAATCATGCAAAAACTTGGCGGTTGCGCTGGGCAATGTTGGGGCGGATTTACTTGATGTTTAATAAGAAGGAACCAGTTGATACATCATCAGTCGCTAAAGCTGACGGGTTTCAGTTAGTCAAACGTCTCTGTGTTTATGTGGACATTTATTTGACACATTTTAACATGGCCCGTTTTGACCCGGGTCCATTATGAACCGAACCCATTTGATACATTACATGCTTTGACCCGTTCTGACCTGGTATCCCAACCCGCCCATTTTGCCACCTCTACATGGTATCTAAAAATAACTACCAAACACCCAGATCTGACTCACTTATAGAACGTATTTATCAACTGCTAGTCTTGTAGCTAATTCATAAATTTTCGTTTTTTTAAATGTGACTTATGCTTTTCTTTCAATGGGACAAATATTGTTTATCTTAGTTCATTTCAATCTAAACCAATGCTAAAAGTTTTTGTTATATGTGAAGGTTCAAGGCACTGTTGAAGAATCACTGAAAAGGCATGAAATTACAAGACCTCTTGCAACCAAGGAGTTTATATGGTTTGCTGTATGTCTCTCTGTCTCTGTCTGCTCTGTGTGTGTGTGTGTGTGTGTGTCTGCTCTCTCTTTCTCTCCCCCCTCCCCTCCCCTTCACTAGAAAGAAGAACAGGAAAAACTGTCAAATACATAGGTTGCAAAATGGACCGGGTTGGGTAGCAGGTCAAAAAAGGTTTGGGTCTAGATGGGTAAGTTTCATGTGCTAGTTAAATGGGTAGGGCAACAATTTATTTCTCAAGCTTTATCTAGTTGTAAAACTCGGTCGAGTACTCGGGGAGGAATTGCAACTTGGAGCCCAGCCGAGGTGATTTTCCTATACTCGGACTAGAAACTCGGTCATAGGGTCAAACTCGCGTCTAACTCGGAAAAACTTGGAACAACTCGGTCAAAATCATTCAAAGTCAGTCTTTTTTTCTTCTTCTTAATTTAAAGGATTCTAATATGTTTTAAGTATTTGAAGGATTATGTTAATGTTTCTAAACAATTATATTTATGTTCTAGTCTATTTCTGTACATACAATTTTAAATTATACGTATTATTTTAAGTAGAAAATTCCGATCCGAGTGCTATCCGATTACTCCCCGAGTAGTGATTACTCCTTGAAGAAAATTTTCGCCGCCTAGGGGAGCCTGGGTTGCGAGTTTTCCAACCTTATAATGATAATATGGTTTTCTAAATACTATGATTTTGGAAGTTGCAAGCATTTTAATACACTTAAGGAGGCTTTCAATCTGTTTGATCTTCCCAGTCCATTCCTTTATTGTGTAAAACTAAAACTATATTACATTTACAAACTGTGACCCAAGTTAAAAAATAAAAAATAAAATTTTTTTTGACCCAAGTTAATCCGTGCTCATATATACTGGTCAAAGTTGCTACAGTTTGTTCTATTTATGTAAGCATGCGTAATGTTTATCTTCCAGGCTTCCGCGTTGCTGGCACTGCCTGTCATTCTCTTGCTCAGAACATTATCGGTCTTTTTGTAAGTTTTTCAACCTGCATGTTTCATTAGTCCAAATTTTCAGAACAAAGATCATTATATACTTCCTGTGACTATTTTATACCGTCTATACAAGTATATTAATATATTATATTTAATACCAATAACTTCTACCAATTTTTTTGCTTGAAATCCAGTGGAACGGCTAAGAAGCCTGCCAAAAATAGCAAGCCAAGCCATTCACGTCGCAAGGCCAAACGAGCACATTCAGACAAGTAGTGAGATAAGAAGTCAACATTTTACATTAATTTTAGGTATGCAGTTTTTAATCCAAGAACAAATTTCATACATTGAAGCTCTTAACTTGTTCTTGTAGCTGTTATTTTCAATTTTGAAGATTCTAAATTTAGTTTTGGAATCTTTTAATACAGCAGTATGTTTAGTTTAGTGCAAGAATTCATTCTTTTTATCTACAACCTAGATAACATCACCAAGTTATAAAGAATTAAAACCAATTAATTTGACACTCCAAAATCAAAAATTCATTTTAGGACACGAAGATAATTGGGTTTGAAGTCTGTAATGGGATCTGTGTTCCATTTTCTCTGTTGATCTGCATAGTGAGCGGGCATTCTCTGATGCTATTATGGAGCCTTGTGTGTTTCTCAACAGCTTCTGTTTCCAGCCGTCTTCAATGTTTGCATCACATAGAAAAGAAAGAACAGAAAACATAGTGGAGAAGAATGGAGTTTATGTAGTTTAGCACGGGCATGTGTGTATCAGGAGTGTTTATGTAGTTCATGTGTTTGTACTTTTGTAACTTATTATTTGTTTCAAGTTCTTTTCGTACACGGTAATGGTGATTTTGCTTTCAACTACGTTTTCTTTTTATGTGCATTCTATTGTCTTATTTGCATGTTGCCAATCCATGGCTAGGAAGGATTAGTTAGGTACTAACATATTACCCTTGCAATGTAGTAGGATTAAATATTATTTGGGCGCATTGGTTCGTCGCAGTTAGGTTTAGTTAGGTTTAATAGTATGGAAAATAACGTGATACGTGTATATTTTTAGAATTAAAACAATCTTCTGATAAATTACAAAATTGTATTAATAAATGAATTTGTTACTATAAACTTAAGTTATGAATAAATTAAATCATATTTTATGTATATTATAATTATTTAAAAAAAGGTAATTATTAAAATGCATATATAATATAAGATATAAAAAAATTAAGTTGTAATTAAATTAGATAATTATATAAATGAAAAAGGTTAACTAAATGTTTAAAAAAATTAAATTATTATTTATGTCATACGGAAAGTCTATTATATAAAAGGTTGACAAAAATGTTAAGGTAAACTCTTTATAAAGTATGAAATAACATTTTGGTCTATTTTAGTCATTTTTAACAAATTTGATAATAAAAAATGACATAATAAATACCCATAATCATTGAAAATAAATGATAATACTCAAAAAAAAAATTTGTCTTTAAAAAATACCCATAAAAATTACAAATGGTTTGCAATTTTGCAAAAATGCAAGCTTTGCGCTTTTGACTTTTTTTTTTTATTTTATTTTAAACTTTTTCTTATCCATACATAGATAAGATTTTTTAGATAAGAGTAAGTCAATATTCGCAAGCCATGATTTGCGATGTTGATAGTTATTTTGTGAAAACTTGAAAAAAGTTGGATATTATCGTATATTTTCGATAATTTTTTGGTGTTTAGGTTATTTTCTTAATCAACGAGATCTATTATGTTTTTTTATGTGTTGAAGTAAAAGTTTATGATTGGTTAATAAGTGATTAGGACAAAAATTTTTAATACATATAAAGATAAAGATTATGCCAAGAGTAATTTATTATTCTTAATTCTCTTTTTTAGGTTTTTTTGTTATGTGAGTAATAGCAAGCGAGTTTACCACAAACTGAAATGACAAAAGAATTTGCAATGACAAAGAGATACACTGTGAAGAAAATAAAGTCCATTAAGGTCAATATTTAGGTGCTAAATGGTTTAGGGTGTGTTTTGAATTGGAATATTTAGTGCTAAAATTTTTTGTTCAATATGATTTGTTACTTCAGAAGTGACCCCCCCAAGCACACTGATGACCATCAATACCGAATCAATCCATTTTGTTACAATCAAACATGCCTTAACTTTCTATTGAATATTTATCTGGTTATACAGATATACAAATGTATGCGAAGAGTAACGTGCATAAGAATTTTCTCTTTCCAAAAAAGTTACCTTACCCTTTTTATCAATAAGAAAACAAAACAAGTAGTTAGTAAATAAAGTTCAAATCTAGTTTGACTTGCTAATATATGTATTTTAATAACCTCAAAGAAACTTAGATGAAGATAATTAAACTCTCTTGGGTACTACTAAAAATCTAGTAGAACTTTTCAAAATTATAAACACAGTGATACATATTCATAACCTAAACATAAAATCACAAAATAACTTAAGTGAATGGAAAACTAAAGCTCATAGTAACAATTTACTACATTAGTTTTTCTATTATTTTTGTTTTATATATTCCAATAAATCCGTAACACTTTTTATTTTATAATTCGATAGCTTTAATCAAAAAGTTAAAGACGATCTCTTAAACATGCCAAAATGATTGTATTTTAATTGCTTATCAACAACGATATTAACGTTGTCGTTACCCTTCAAGTGCTAATATATCTTCCAAGGTATTAATAATGTTGTTATGAACAAAACTGATTAACTCTGTAATTATTTAACTTAAAATAATTACTGTATCAAATACATACTCATTATTTTTAAACTAGACCAATGCCTGCGCGATGCGACGTCGGGGGTGGCGGCGACGACGGTGATGTGCGGGCGGTGGTGATGTGGTGGTGAATGTAAAAGTAACTAATGTAGAAGGGAGTAGTGTAGTTATTTTAAGGGTTGAGGGATATATGTTGTAAATTATTTCATTAAGGGTATTATAGGTATATTAAGTTGAGATGTTTAAATGAGTGAATAAAGAAGAGGGGCAGATTAGTCACACCAATTCATCTTTTGAGATTTTTGGGGGTGAGTTCCCCTTTTATAAGGGAATATAGATTAATCGTTTTTCTAAGATAATCTAATAATGATTAACTCTTTTTTTTGTCGATAAAAATGAGAGCACAGGTACAATAAGTCAAAACAAACCAATCATATTGGTACTTGGGGACTTGAGAGTTGGTCGTGGATTCAAATGTGGGTGTTAGCAAAATGTCCCTGGGCTGGAGACTAGGGTTTTACTGGAAATAACCGGTTTTCTTTGAAATTAAAGTTGGATATATGATGAGGCAATACATCTAAGTCCAAATTTACCGTTAAAAAAAAAAGAAAAAGAAAGAGTGCCAGGGTATTCGGATAGTATTCGGGTCGAGTCAATCCATATCCGGTTAATCAGCTACCGAACCTTCTAGCGTACCAAAGAAAAAAATTTCCCCAAATATTTTTTTGTAAAATACACAATCACACGCCTCTCTCTTATATATACAAAAACTCCTTTCCCTGAACAAAACACACTCATTGTCTCATTCCATTCCATTATAAAATCAACACACACAAATTTGCATATATATTTATTTATATTTATATTTATATCTATATCTATATACAGACACAAAAGCACAATCGTAACCTAATTATGGAGGCGGCTGGTGACGATATTCAAGCGGAAGGACCACCGCCACCGGCGGAAGAGGTTCCGCCGCCGGTGGATGAAGAAGAAGATGATGAGGAATATGAAGAGGAAGAAGAAGATGACGACGACGACGAAGATGATGAGGAAGAAGAAGAAACGAATAATGAAGACGAAATATTAATAGTGAAAGCTCAAGGATTAATTGATAAAATCACTGCTTCTCCTGATAACCCTAGGCATGATGTTCTTCATGCCTTAGCTTCTATTCTTGAAACACAAGAAGCCAGGTATACACACACACACACACACACACATTTTTATGTATAAGAGTATATATATATATATGTATGTGTAGTTATAATTTATAATAATTTTGTGCAAGTTTTTAAAAATGTATTATGTGTGACGTTGTTTTTATAATATCTGTATGTATGTATGTATATACGTGTAACTATAATTTATGAATTTGAATAATATGTGTGAATGTCTCTAGAAATGTAATAATTGTTAATTTTGCCGTTTTTATAATGTATTAGTTAGCATGTTAGTTTACATACATATCTATATGTATATCTATATGGGAGGTCCGGAGCGTCTCAAGTGCTTAAGGGCCTAAAGCAAGTTTGTGAAATTAGGTCTTATTGAATAGATATTTTACGTATTAGTACTTGACTATCTTATCGATTAGATACCCTTTTAGCTTATCTACTTGTAGCTCAACTCAAAAAGTTAGAAAACATACACTCAAATATAGACTTAAGCTCGATTTTTCGGTTCAGAAACAGCTTTCTATATGTACATCGACATAGATAGTGGAGCTTTAGAAAGTTGGATGCCTAAAGCGTTAGTTTTAGCAGCCTTTATCCTTGAGACATCCCTGTATCTATATGTATTTATATATATTATGTATGTGTAATTACAATATATATGTATATGTATGTGTAATTATAATTTGTGAATTCTGAATGCCTGTAGAAATGTATTGTAATTTATCTGTTTTTATAATGTAAATAGTTAGCATGTTATTCAGGGACTGAGCCACCGAGGTAGGAATTCTTATTAGTGGGGTGGTCAATTTAATTATCAATTAACATCGCCAAATTGCCAGTTCATATAGTGTATATATACTATATACTTATAGACAACAAAACGGTGACTAGTAATACAAGTATACAACTGACATTCTCAATTATAAAATAGAAATACATCCACACATAAAGCAATTATATTCGCCGCATATTCATCATATGCTCCAAAATGCGAAAAGAGGATTTTTACTTTTGAGTTTTGAAGGTGTTAAATAAGGGAACTTAGGAAGAAAAGATCCCGAACATTTATAAATTTTTTTCTCTATCCACGTCTGTAGGTATTATAAAATAGAAATAAACCAACAATCGGCAACACTAATATATTACAGTATCTTTTACTGTCGTTAGCTGTGTTAGCAAGAAATTTTACTGGTGTCATGCTAAATAGTTTATAGAGATCATTATAAACTTTTAATAGATTATCATAATGTCTGTGAATCTTGAGTGGGATCATCTGACCTCTCTAACAACACACTTCCCCCCTCCCTGATTTTAGTGCAATCTGTTAATAATATATTATTACCTGGAGAATTTTGAATTTCAACTACTAATTAATTTTTGATGAAAAAAAATACAGTATTATTTTTTTAACACATGGTAGGTTATGATGCTATAATTATGATGTTACTGTGTGTGTGTGTGAGAGAGAGAGAGAGAGAGAGAGAGAGATTAAGATACTTTAGTTTGAATAGAATGTTACTGGCGCTTAATTAGGGATACTAAGCTAAAAATCGGTAGTCACCGTGAAAGAACTATTGTCATGTGGATGGATTATTCAAGTTTTCAAGAGGCCTCTGTTGTAAGGACAACATTGTAATAATGTATTAGATTAGATAAAGAAGATTAATTTGTGCGAAAAATAGGGCTTTGTGGGTTGCTGATGTATTTTTGAAGGCCAATTTTAGGCGGTATATGTATCTGTACTTAAATAGTTAATGGTATGCTACCTGAGAAATTTGAATACAAGTGTTTAAGAGCATGTTACTGTTGTTTATTACTTTTACATAACTTTTTTCCTAGACAGTGGGTCATGATGCTATATTTCTAAACAGTGTTGTATTTATATGTGATTAAGATAATTTAGCTTGAAGGGATTCTAAGTAGGTGTAGGCTTCACTCTGCACATTTTTATTGATTGTTAGTGGATACATGAGTTTAATTAGGGATTTTAACTGAAAAATCGTTAGCCACTGGAAAAGAACACATTGACACATCGTTGAAGTGATTTAGAGCTTTGTGTGGTTGCGAATGTCTTTTATGACAAGTTGACAACATTGTAATATATATTGATCATGTTGGTTTGGTTTAAGTAAATGATTGATTGACTAGGTGAGGCGTAATGGTATGTATAGAATTTATCAGAATAAAATAAATAGGGCTCTTAGCTTAAAAGCTCTAAGTAGGTCACAGAGGTGCAACATTTACAATTTCCAGCACACACTGCATCTTTTATAGAAGCTGGATATGGATGTGCATCTGTATTATAATTTCCTTGCATTAATGCCTTATATATGGTTACGGTAAGATTTCTTACAGGATCCTTCTCTATGATGGACTCCCTCTGTCTCTGTGTGCTTGGTTTAGTAATTTGGTTTTGGGATTTTATAAGTGGGAGTCTTTTTCATCTAACATTATTCTGTTTATATATATAATAAGTTGACTATAATTAATTATTTTACCGAGCCTTAGATTATGAAAGACTATTATTTGCTGATGTATTTTCTTGTATATATGTATGTGTAGGTACATGGAAGAGACTGGGTATATTTCTTCAAACAATGGTCGAGCTTCCCATAACATAGGACGACTGGGAAACTTAATCCGAGTAATTTATAAATCTTTTTTTTTCGATTTCTTTTTTTTTTTGCATCACATATTTTATATTTGTCATTTATCTTGTGTGTTATTTAGATTAAGTTGTGCAATCTGTGCGTCTACAAGTATTTCCTTTTACTAATTAATTATTTTATTTGTAAAATGCATTTTGTTTCTGCAGGACAATGACGAGTTCTTTGAGTTGATATCTGTAAAGTTTCTGTCTGAGTTTCGATATTCAGTATCTGTTCAGGCGGCTTGTTTACGACTTCTCTTCAGTTGTTCACTTACTTGGATGGTATTGTCTTTAGCCAAGCTCTAAAAGTTATATTTTTTCTCTTCAATAATTAATCATGGTTCTATCTGCTGTGCTGGAATACAGTATCCACACGTTTTTGAAGAAACTGTTTTGGCCAAGATAAAGGGTTGGGTGATGGATGGTGCAACTAGGTCTTCCACTGAAGATTGTAAGGGGATGAATGGTTCTGGTGTAAGACGATCATCAGATTTTGAAATGTTAAAGACTTACTCTACTGGACTGTTGGCTGTATGTTTGGCTGGGTATGTCATGTGTTTATGTATATCTTTTTTGCTTCCGAATAAATTATGGGATATTATATTTAACTGATACATAATGTTAGCTTTTGCAATTTTGACCACAGGGGAGGTCAAGGGGTAGTTGAAGATGTTCTTACATCTGGATTATCTGCCAAGCTTATGCGGTATGTTCGCATCCGTGTGTTGGGAGAGCCAAGTACAAGTCAAAAAGAATCAAACTATCAACTAGACATTAAAAGTTCATCAGCTGCTACTTCCATTAGATCTAGAGAAGACAGTCGGGGTAGGTTTAGACATGCTTCAGAGACATCTCAGCTGGAGCCTCCTAGAATAGCAGAGGAGGGATCCTCAGATGATAATGAAACTTACGAAGCAGATGCAGATGGACATGCTCGCGATTTACGTGATGGCAAGATAAAGGCAGTTGACCGAAGTAAATCTGCGAGGGAAGATGAGTTCAGGGCAAATCGTGGGTTCGTAAGATCCAGAGGAAAAGGAAGGATCAATGAAGGTGTTGTGGAGTATGAACACGTTTTAAATTCCCCAGGATCTGGAACTAGATTTGGAGGACAAGGAAGGAACATTAAGGATAGAAGTTCGATAAGAAGTCTAGAATCAAAACATATGCCAGATATCAAGAAGTCAAGTGGAAAGGTAGGTGCTGATGTGATTCTTGAAAGAGATGACAGTGATGACTGCTTTCAAGATTGTAAAGTTGGAGCAAATGATATATCTGATATTGTGAAGATGGCTGTAAGAGCTGCTGAAGCCGAGGCCAGAACAGCAAATGCTTCTGTGGAAGCCATTAAAGCTGCTGGTGATGCTGCTGCTGAACTGGTTAAAACTGCAGCAATGGAGGTGTGTATTTCACGTTCATTTCTTTTTTCGCTCTAATTTATATCTGCCTCGCTAACGTGTTATGTGATTAGGAATTTAAAAGGACAAATGATGAAGAAGCCGCAGTTCTGGCTGCGTCTCAAGCTGCATCTACGGTTGTTGATGCAGCTAAGGCTACCGAAGTCTCTAGGTAGGTAACTTTAACTTAAAGATTATGCCTGCTTAAGAAGCTTTTTTATTTTGCAGTTTTAGGGGTGTTTGGTTTCACGGTATGGGTTTGATGGTGTTTGGTTTAAGGGTATGAATGTATGATTTGAGGGAATGGGGTTGATACTCATAAATTTTTGAATTTATCATACCAACGTAGTTTTTGATTCTTGTCTTCAAACCAAACTCCATCTAAATTTATTTTCAGTTGGCATCATTGCTTATTTTGTGTTAATATATGATGGCTGATTGTAGGAGTCATAATGGTGGTGTGGGCGAACCAGCTACTTCAAAAGAGCCAGAACCTGAGGCCAATGAGGAGACTGAAGAGTTTATGATTCCCGATAGCGAATCCTTGGCAAAGCTGAGGGAAAAGTTCTGTATTCAGTGTTTAGAGGTCTTAGGAGAATATATTGAGGTTCTTGGTCCTGTACTACATGAAAAAGGGGTAGATGTCTGTCTTGCTTTGCTGCAGCGAAATTCTGATCTTAAAGAAGCATCACAGATTGCAGTGCTTTTACCTGATGTGCTGAAGTTAATCTGTGCATTGGCTGCCCATAGGAAATTTGCTGCGTTATTTGTGGATCGTGGTGGTATACAAAAGCTTCTTGCACTCGCGAGAGTACCACTAACTTTCTTTGGCCTCTCTTCCTGTTTATTTGCAATTGGTTCACTCCAGGTACTGTCAGACTAAAAGTTAAGTTTATTATTGCAACCAGAGGTGACTAAATAAGCGGGTAGGGTGGGTTGGGTAATGGGTCAAAACAGGGACTAGTTATAACAAATAATATATTGGTGTGGATCTCATCAGAGTGGGTTGGGTTGGTTTTACTTGGAACATATTTTTCCAAGTTTTTAAAGTTTTATGAAAGATATATAATATAATGTCAAAGATGAACAATTATTGAAGTTTTTCAAATTTTGAATAATTTAGGGGGTTTTATGCATTGGCTTTGAACCCAGTTGACCTGTTTTAAGCTAACCTCATTAAAAATAGCTGTTGGACCCATCAGTGATAAAAGATAACCCGAATTGAGGTATTTGTAAGTAAATAGGTCGAAATTGCGACCTCTACCTGTAACTAGGTTTATTAAGTTCTCTACATGGATCTGATCTGCTAAATCATTTCATAATTGCGTATTGATGCATCTACTTTATGGTGTACTTTAGGGAATCATGGAGCGTGTTTGTGCCTTACCTTCAGAGGTCACCCATCAATTGATTGCACTAGCTCTTCAACTTCTAGAATGCCCCCAGGACCAAGCAAGAAAAAATGCAGCTTTATTTTTTGCTGCTGCTTTTGTTTTCAGAGCCGTATTAGATGCTTTTGATAGTCAAGATGGTCTTCAAAAACTGTTAAATCTCCTAGGTGAAGCAGCATCTGTAAGATCTGGGGTTAGCTCAGGGACATTGGGTCAACGTGCATCTGGGTCACTTCGAAATGATCGTACCCCTCCAGAGGTACTGACATCATCAGAAAAGCAGATTGCTTACCACAGCACTGTTGCATTGCGCCAATACTTTAGAGCACAC
Source organism: Solidago caesia (assembly GCA_028566075.1). Classification (NCBI taxonomy): domain Eukaryota; kingdom Viridiplantae; phylum Streptophyta; class Magnoliopsida; order Asterales; family Asteraceae; genus Solidago; species Solidago caesia. Next base: position 17,459,787 of record JAOXNX010000028.1, read on the forward strand.
CTCCTATTGCTTGTGGATTCAATTCGTCCTAGTAAGAATATTCGAAGTGCGGCTCGGAACATTCCAAGTTCCAGGGCGGCATACAAGCCACTTGATATTAGCAATGAGGCCGTAGATACTGTATTTCGTCAAATACAGAAAGATCGAAAGCTTGGTCCTGCATTTGTGAGAGCTCGTTGGCCTGCCGTTGATAAGTTCTTGAATTGCAACGGGCATATTACCATGTTGGAGTTGTGTCAGGTATTTTTTTTTCACCAGGATTTCTATATCAACCTTATTTTTATCTACTTATCTTCTACCGTCAAATGTTTTATCTTTTATATTGGTTTTATTTTTAGGCCCCTCCTGTTGAGCGCTACTTGCATGATTTGCTTCAATATGCACTGGGTGTCCTACACATTGTTACTTTGGTTCCTTACAGTCGCAAGCTGCTTGTAAGTGCTACTTTGAGTAATGACCGTCTTGGTATAGCAGTCATTCTTGATGCAGCAAATGGTGCTGGTTTTCCTGACCCTGAGGTATGTACTATATGAAATGTGAGTTTTTTTTATCCTTGTGGCAATGAAGATGGTAGGGTGGGTTGGGTATTGTAAAAATTGGTTTGCTTCGAAACAAGTCTTTTGGGTAGCTCAAAATGGACTTGGTTGTGGTTGACCAGAAACACTTTCTATCCAATTTTTTGTTTGCAAGTAATTAGGAGGTTTTATGCATTAAAATATTGCTAGGACATATTTCAACCCATACTTAGCACATTCTTATTACTAGCATTGTGGTGTACTGATTTTTGTTCAACGGGTGTCAACTCATACTTGTCATTGATCTACCTGCACAGATTGTTCAACCAGCACTGAATGTTTTAGTTAATCTTGTTTGCCCTCCACCATCAATCAGTAACAAGCCGACTATGCCAGCACAAGGACCTATGTCTTCTGGGTCAAATGCCCCTCATACAGAGACGACCGGCAATAGTGCCAGCTTGAACGAGCCAAGAGAACGTAATGGAGAATCTAGTCTGGTAGACCGAGGGACCGGGACCTCATTTACCACCTCTGGTTTAGTTGGTGATCGTAGAATATCGTTAGGTGCTGGAGCAGGCTGTGCTGGCCTTGCTGCACAAATGGAACAAAGTTTCCGTCAAGCAAGAGAGGCAGTCCGGGCCAATAATGGTATCAAAGTTCTACTTCAGCTCCTCCAGCCACGGGTAATAGCACCATCGACCTCCGTTGATTGTCTTCGTGCTTTAGCATGCAGAGTTTTGCTTGGTTTAGCAAGAGATGATACAATTGCACACATCTTAACAAAACTTCAGGTGCGATTATTAGTTCCATCCACACAAGACTTGAATGGTAATGTCTTACTTAATTTTTTGGTTTATTTGACAGTTTTTGTCTTGTTTTAGGTTGGAAAAAAGCTATCAGAACTTATTAGGGATTCAGGCAGCCAGACATCAGGTGGTGAACAGGGTAGGTGGCAGACAGAACTATCCCAGGTGGCGATTGAGCTAATGGCGGTATGTTTATCAAAAGTTATTGAAAACCACTGTTTCTACATTGGTTTGAGCTGTTCAATACAGTATTAACATTCTATTGTCGTGATAGTAATGCGGTTTTGGCCTATCTATGTTTTTTTATAACTTAATACTTACAGAAGAATCATGTTTAACTTTCTGTATTGCAGATTGTAACAAACTCAGGGCGAGCAAGTACTTTAGCTGCTACTGATGCTGCTACACCTACTCTTCGGCGCATCGAGAGAGCTGCTATAGCTGCTGCTACCCCTATCACTTACCATTCTAAGTACTTATTCCTTTCTTCGACTTTGTTCCTTTCTAATGATTTTTTTGTGATTTTTCTGTTATCACTTCTGTTTCTTTCTTATAATGTACCTTGTTTATAAATTCTTGTAGGGAACTATTACAGCTGATTCATGAGCACTTACAGGCATCTGGTTTAACAACAGCTGCGTCTGCACTTTTAAAAGAGGCTCAGTTGACACCTCTGCAATCATTAGCTGCCCCATCATCTCTGGCATATCAAACCTCTGGCCAGGAGAGCTCATCAGTGCAGATTCATTGGCCGGCTGGGCGCTCTCCTTGTGGATTTCTCACTACAGAAAAACTTAAACCACAAGAAGATTTTTCAAGACAGGATTCATCTTTGTCTTCAAAGAGGCGGCCATTGGTCATATCATCTGCACTTGGAGGCCAGTCAAAAATGACTTCATACTTCCAAGAGCATCCATCTCCATCAAGCAGCAGAATTAATTACTCTTCAAAGAAGCCGCCTGCTGCTCCAATCACGTCAGAAGAAAACCAAGTGGATTCAGATAGTGTTTTGAAAACTCCAATCATATTGCCTTTGAAGCGTAAATTGACTGAGTTAAGAGATGTTGGGCCATCACAATCAAGCAAACGACTCAACTCCAGTGAACAAGGATTCCGTTCTCCCGGGTGCCCAACACCAAACACGGGCCGTAAAAGCAGCTTATTAGGAGATACTTCTATATTCTCAGCATCAAGTTCTTTCAAGGATCATCACAATAGAACACCAGCAAGTGTAGGTATATCTGATAATCCCGATGACAATCTGAACACTCAGAACCTCGGCCTTCCACTCGACCCACAATCTTCTACTTCTGAGCGATTAACTTTAGATTCTATTGTAGTTCAGTATCTTAAGCACCAACACCGTCAATGCCCTGCTCCCATAACCACATTACCACCTCTTTCGCTTTTGCATCCACATGTTTGTCCAGAATCGAAACGTACCCTTGATGCACCATCAAACATCACTGGCCGACTTAATACACGTGAATATAGACATGTGTATGGTGGTATCCATGGCAGTCGCAGGGATCGCCAGTTTGTTTATAGTAGATTTAGACCATGGCGGACATGTAGAGATGACACAGGTGTTCTTTTGACATGCCTTACCTTTCTTGGTGATTCTTCCCAAATTGCTGCTGGTACCCATTCTGGGGAGCTTAAAGTTTTTGATTCAAATAGCAATAATATGCTGGAGAGCAGCGCTGGGCATCAGTTCCCTTTGACCATGGTCAAATCCTTCTTTTCTGGAGATACTCAATTACTTCTCTCGTCAAGCTCACATGATGTGCGATTGTGGGATGCACCTTCGGTGTCAGCTGGACCCAAATATTCATTTGATGGTATCAAGGCTGCAACATTCAGTCATTGTGGTACCATGTTTGCTGCATTATCTTCTGAGTTATCGAGACCGGAGATTTTATTATATGATGTTCAGACATGTAAATCTGATTTGAAACTCACAGACCAATCTTCTAATGCTTCCAGCAAAGGGCATGCTTATTCTCAGGTTCACTTTAGCCCTTCAGACATTATGCTTTTATGGAATGGTGTACTTTGGGATCGTAGAGTTCCTGGTCCTGTTCATCGTTTTGATCAGCTAAGTGATTATGGTGGGGGTGGTTTTCATCCTGCTGGTAATGAGGTATGTTTGATTTGTTAGTACACAGCTAACATATCTGACTGTATGTACGACATATTTTGAACCTTAGTTTCTTATTGCGGTTCTTGCTAGCATTGGGTCCGAGTAGATGTGGCAAAATGGGTGAGTTGTGTAGGTTATTTAACGGGTTAAAACGGGTTCAAGTCAATATGATTAGCGTCAAATATGGTTTCAAAAGAAATTGTTACCTATTATGCATATTTGGCTGCATGTATAACATATTTTTAACCTAATTTCTCTTTTAATTGTGTTAGTTTTTGGATCTAGCAAAAATGGGTGTATGAACTTGGGTAAGGGGTGAAAACAGGTTTGGGTCATAATGAATAATGTGCTAACTATGATCAGAAAAAGGATTAGTGCAATATCAATCTAACTTTTTTTTGCATAAAACGAGTTAGAAGGTTGTGTGCATCAGATATGAACTGTGTGCTACCTTTGACCCATTCGACCCGTTTCTTTGTCTATTTCCTTATTTTAGTTTTGGCCCGTTTGACCTGTAGTGATATTACATAACCCAACTTGACCGATTCATAAGTAAATCAGCTAAAATTGTCACCTCCAGGTCTAGCTTTTTAAGATTGAAATGGAGATCAATTTGGTAATATGACAACCACCTAATAATTGATTATGGCATGAGTGGCTTTTGGTTGTATATTACTTGCTTATGTATTGCTTTTCTCTGATGATGATGTATTATTGTCAAACAGGTCATTATAAATACAGAAGTGTGGGATCTCCGGAACTTTAAGCTTCTTCGTAGCGTGGGATCGTTGGATCAAACAGTGATAAATTTCAATGCCAGTGGCGATGTAATTTATGCAATCCTTAGAAGAAATTTAGAAGAAGTTACTTCGGCATTCCAGAGTCGACGTGTTAAGCATCCTTTATTCAATGCATTCCGGACATTAGATGCAGTCAATTATTCGGACATAGCCACCACTATCGTGGACCGATGCGTACTGGATTTTGCCTCTGAGCCCACCAACTCTTTTGTTGGGCTGGTGACTATGGATGATCAAGATGAAATGTATTCTTCAGCCCGAGTTTATGAAATTGGTAGGCGAAGAGCCACAGATGACGATTCTGATCCCGATGATGCTGAAAGTGAAGAAGACGACGATGAGGATGATGAAGACATAGACGAAGATGTCTTGTTGGGAAATGACGAGGATGGTGATGATATGAGTAATGATGAAGATAGTTTGAGTGATCTTGAAGATGACGACGAGGGGGATGAGGACGGTGATTTTGTGATGGATGGCGTAGACTTTGGTGGAGGTGGGATATTTGAGATAGTGAGTGAAGCTGAAGATGGAGACGAGGATGATGGCGATGACGATGACGATGATGAGCTGATCGAGTCATTGAGTAGTGGCGATGATGAAGATTTCTTTGGAGGATTCTAAATTATATCATCTGAAATGAGTGTACCATAGTTACAATTAATTTTGTATCAGGTTTTAGGACAGAACGAAATGAAACGCCTTTCCTATTTCCCATTTTTGACAGATGGTTTCAAGAGAATGCAGATCTTTAATGCCTTTTGGTAGATGTTCACAATGATGGATTTTATCAACAAAAAAAACTCAGGTACTTATATGTTTGTATTTATCTCCCTCCAAAGGATAAAAATTGAAACCTACGTTAAAAATGAATTAGTTTTAGCCTACTTTACAACTGAAATTAATTAATGCCTTGGTTTGATCATCGTTCTTTATACACGTTCATCCTGAACCCTTCTTTATGGAAAAAAAAAACACTTTAAATTAACAAACGTGAATCAGTGGACAACATAAAAGTATGCGTTAATATGACAAATTCCCCTGTGGTTTGGCATATTATCAAGAATAATACCTGTGCTTTTTCTTTTTGTATTAGCGCCCATCCCTGTAGTTGTCCGTTAAACCCTTCATGTGCACTTGCTTTATATAACCTATAACACTTATTCATTCACACCCATAAAAAAAACCCGTTCTTTATCTTCTTCATCCTTTCTTGATTAAATTTAGGGTTTTACTACTAAAAAAAACAACAAACATTTATCACATTCGTCATGATTTTACGTTGTTCGTGGGAAATCCATCAATTGTTCGAATATCATGGACCCCTTTTAACCCAGGTCGAAAGTTTTATGGTTGTTCCAATAAGGTAAGTATTTCGTCCTTTTTATTTATTTATTGTTGTTTTAACATAAAATAATTATTTTTAAAACCTAATCGTTTAATGGTGATAGGTAAATATTTGTGGGTTTCTTGAATGAGTCGATCCACCTATGTGTCATAGAGTTGTGGAGATAATACTTGGTTTATTAAGAGCAAAAAACAATCTTGAAGCATCACTGCGTACAAGAGAACACTATCTATATAATCAGCTATTACTTCTTCCTTCATGAAGATATTCCATACCAGGAGATTCTGTAAAGAATCCACCATGGTGAAACCTAAGTGAAAATATATTCCCATATTTCTGTGTAATGCAAAACAAAAATAAAAATGGGTAAGTTTAAAAATATACAAATATTAAGACGATCCTTAATAAAAATGAGAATAAAAAATATAAAATAAATTGAAAAAATTTAAAAAACTTACTATAGTGAAGCCTTAACATTTTGTGATCTTCATCATCGAACTCTGTAGACCTAAATATTGGCACACCATTTTCATCAAGGATTGATTGATCAAACAATTATAGGGATCACGAGTGAGAAAGGGGAAGAAGAATGGGTTTTGGGGGATATGTGTGTGTTTGAATAAGTGTTTTTGGGGATTTGTTGTTTGTGTAATGACAAATGAGGTGTATAAGTTATAAGGGTTTATATAAATCAAATGGGTGAATATACCCTCACGTGGTATACACGTCACGGGTTTAACCGAGCAAAATAGATGGTCGTTAGTGAAAAGGACGGGAGCTGATAAAAACGACAACCACAGGGATGAGCGCTGATAAAAAAAAGCACCGGTATTATTCTTGATAATATGCCGAATCACATGGGAATTTGGTATATTAACTCTAAAAGTATGGTTGGGGAAATATAATTGATGGTTTTCTCATCATTTTTTTTGGGAATTTTTAATAAGATATAAATAAAAGGGTAACGGAGGGAACACTAGCCCTGATATCACAATTGGATATCCATCGACTCACTCCGTATGAGCCTTATGATGCCGGTTCAATACCTCCATCCTAATCCCCACACGATCTGGGCACCCCGAAGGATCGAACCTGAATCTTTAGAACTTCACATGTGAGCCTAAGCTTCATTGGTAACGGGTACCTTAAAGGTATTGGCAAATGTGAGGTTCATTTTTATTTTTATATAATTTATTTTGATTTCTTTAATTTTTAAGTGAAGTATTGTGGGGTATTATATTCGAAGGTGAAGGGTTGGGGAAAAATAGAAGGTGATGGTGGTGAAAAGGTGACGCTGACGTGACAGAAAAAAAATGTATGTGAAGAAGGTAAAGGGTTAAAGGATAGACTGGATGCTCTTATACACATAATGTTGTAATATACAATCTATAAGGACTTTCAAAATCGTAAATAAAAGTAAAACTTCAAACTAGACTATTAGTGTGAGAATGTCATTAATCTATCTATCGAATATATCAGACTATATTATAACATCAAATAAATAAATGTATAGTTATTTTATTATATAATGTGAGACTGGATCGTATAAATGAAATAAAATCAATAATCAATAAATTTGTGTTGGTAATGCAATCTTGTTTTACTAATGTACATTTGTTTTATACAAAAACAAAGTAAATTTAGTTAAGAACAAATTAAACCATCAACATTTCTGTTCTTTCACTGTTTGCAGGATTTTTTTCCTTTGTCGTTGAGGTTGGAGAGGGGTCCGTGGGACTAGGTTCCACCAAATGAAATAGACTTTAAAAACTCCTTCGAGAAACGACAATCAAGAAAGATGTACTTCTTGGTTTCCTGGTCTTTCTTACGCGATGAACATCTCATTAAGCGCAAGTCTACACCTCTTGCATATAGATTTACACTCGTAGCCTCGTAGGAGGCCTTTTGATTTGTATGATCGAAGAGATGCTAATTTTGACCTGTAGCTATGCGTTACATATCAGTCTTCTAACAGACCAAACACAACCACGACAAAAAACGACCTGCAAAACCATTGGTTGTTAGATTGAAGTGAATAATAAATAGACAGTTGTATAAGGTATTGCATACTCTTAAGTCAGAATCCTGGATCTGCCACACACTGATTTATAGTATTTTGTTTCATGTTGTATCCGGTGACGATCTAACCATGGGCAACTCAATAAATTCTCTTTGGATTGCATTACAGATTCAATTATCTTTATCATGTAGTAAAACAGTAGTGTTTGAACTCTGAGAATGTAGGCGAATCAGAAAATACCCTATGATGAATGACAATTTCAGTTGTGGTTCTTCAAAAGCTGTGGAAATCATTCTGATAAAATCAAAACACAGGCATGTTAATATCGAGCTTAACTGATCCTTAAACGTTAAGAATGCTTATACGATAAAATATTACCTCATCATAGCGGATGTGTCGGATATTGGCACTCTTGGAGAAGACCTTCTTTCGAGCTTCTCTTACTGATGACGGTGGTTGATGTGGAGCAACATATTTAACGTTTAATATGCATGCCTCCACTTGATTACCTGATTCCTTATTAAACTATTACGGGTACAGGAATAAGTTTCTATTTATAAAGTTGTATATAGATTATAGATAGTGAACACAATCTGATCACGAGACAAATCAGTTACCAGCTCTCTAGTGATATCTTTTGGCAGGAATCCAGGACTAATTACTGCACTTTGAAGCAAATACTTATCATTACATTCCATGTCTTGAGATGCCGCCTTTTGAGCTTGCATTGTAACTGAAAATTTAAGACTCGAGTATTAGCCAACAAATTGGACACAAACACACGCAATTGAAAATAGTCAGAAATTAACATGAAATATCTCTAGTAGAGAAAGGCAACAAAATCCCAGTAGTTGGATCAGCAGCATACTTGTCTGGTTTCGTAGTTTTCACCTGAAATTCAGCAAAAAATAGCACTAAAAACTTGTTATAGCTTAATAAAAGTATTAGCTCTCAATGTTTTTCTATATTTTTTAAGCTCACAGTCGTGATAATAATACTGTTACCTTAAATGCTACATGACTATCCGTTATATTCTTTAGCTGCAGGGAAGTTGTGCTCTCCTTCATCAATTCAACTATAATACACACAATGGGAATGAAACTAATCACAATCACAATATATGATATAGGAAAGGATAATAAGTTTGAACACAGAATAAACTAGTTCAAGAAATGAATTAAATATATCATAATTTTACATGGAAATTGAAGCTCGTGGGGTTCGATACTAAGAAGCTCTCCCATACATGCGCCCTTACTATTTTCTTGAATGTATGCATTGAATGAACTCTCACCGGATACCTAAAGAGAGCAAGTTAATCATAACTTGAAGTTTGCCGATAAGTATATGTTATGCACTTAACTACGCAGACAAAAACACATTAAAAAAACACAGAAAAATCACAATACTTTAAAATCTATGTAGTTGAGTTGATATACTTGTCCACAATGAGCAAGGACGATGATATTTTCCAATCAACATATGTTTCCAATTTGTTAATATGTAGCTTAACTGATCCTTAAGGTTAAGAACGTTTATAAGACAGATATAAGTTCAAATCATACCTCATCATAGATGTTTCGGATATTGACACTCTTGGAGAGGACCTTCTTCTGAGCTTCTCTTACTGACGACGGTGGTTGATGTGGAGCAACATATTTAACGCTTAATTTGCATTCATCCACTTGATTACCCGATTCCTTATTAAATTATTATGGGTACAGGAATAAGTTTCCATTTATGAAGTTGAATATAGATTATAGACAGTGAACACAATCTGATCATGAAACAAATCAGTTACCGGCTCTCTATTGATATCTTTTGGCAGGAATCCAGGACTAACTATAATATTACTGTGATTATTTTGCAACATTTTGATATATACATTAGAATTCCTATAATCATATGAAAACTTACAGAATTAGAGTTGCTCAAATTTACTGTCCCAGCATCGGATATTGAAGTCGTTGGAAGGACATCCTCTTTGGGGCCTTCTATTAGTCGTAGCAATGGTAGTTTAGGAGCAACAAAACTAACATCTAATTTGCATTCCCCTACTTGATTACCTGATTCCTTGTTAAACTATTGCATGTATAAGAAATTAAATAAGTGTCCATTCAACTCATTAAGAAGTTAATATATATACTTGATAGTTTGAATACAATCTGATACACTAATCTTATTTACCAGCTCTCGAGTAATTACTTTTGGGACTCCTGGACTTACAACTGCACTTTGAACCAAAAATTTATCGTTGCATCGCATGTCATGATCAGGATCCTCCTTTTGAGGTTGCATTGTAACTAAACGATAGTAAAAGCTAGGTTTAATCATAGATAATAACAGGAAACAAAAATATTCAAATTAGCAAAAGAGTCAGGCAACAAACTTTTGATTTGGCAAGTAGATTGAGGCAACAAAAACCCGTCATGGGGGAAAGCAGCATATGTATTCGGTCTTGTACTTTTCACCTGAAACTCAGCAAGCGAAAACATGAACGAAAAGGAAAAACTAGAGCTAAAAGCTTACAAATATGGAATCTTTGTGGATTTCACTAACACGTAAAACTTTCACTAATCTAGGGGTGTTATTGTGCGATAAAACAATCATCAAATAACCTTTGACCTTTTAGTGACCTATGTTTTTCTTAGGAATGATTAAACAGTAAAACTTGATACATATTATCACCCTTCTTTAAAAAGTGTCACTAAATTCCTTAAAAGGGATTCAGTTTAATCGTGATGTGACTGACTTTTTTAGTGACAGTGTGATCTAGGGGTGTTTATGGGCCAGGTTACTCGGTTCGGGTTATCCAAACCAAATAAGAACTCGGATCGACCCAAATGGAAATTTTAAATCTAAATACCAGTCCGTATAATGGCATAAGGGTTCGGGTTAGTTGTTCACTTGTTTGGGTCACCAGCAAAACAAATAAATAATCTTATTCAGGTTCGGGTCAGGTTTCTTATTCGAATTTGGTTTTCTCTGCCAGCCCTGTGATCACAACGAATGCTTGATTTTATGCCTATAAATTCCATAATGGTAAACTCTACATACATAACAAAAACTAAAATTGATGTCAAAGCCAAATAGTAACAAGAATACCTTAAATGCGACATGGCTATCTGTTCTATTCTTTAGTTGTATCGAACTTGAGATTTCCTTCATCAATTCAACTATACAGTACATAAGAGATTAAAATTACTCGAAATTTCATAAGAAAAAGGGCAACAAATTTGGAATGGAAATTAAGGGTTGCCATGCGATAGTTCAAGTAATACAAATATTGTAAATCTTACATGGGAAATGAAGCTTTTGAGGTTTGACCCTAAGAAGCTCTCCCTTAATAATAACCCTGTTGTTTTCCTGAAAGATTGAGATCACTAAATCATTAGTCACCTTAATTATACCAAAGGTCGTAGTTAATTGTAGCCCGAAGCAACCTCAAGAAATACTCACTTGAAATTGCAGCGCATCCTCAAGGTCGTAGACGACCTCGGTCATTAATGGGCGTTTTTCGTAATCACCATCCAAACATTGATAAGCTATTCTTGTAAACACATTCATAGAATCAGGATTTATTTCATCCTTAATATTTTCATGGATGATATCCTTCATTTTATTTTGCTCGTAGTGATCTCGTGCCAGTCTTGTTAAAGAGAAACTTTTATCCATCCTGGTAGACATTAATCTTCCACAAAATACTTCAAATAACACAACACCAAAAGAGTAAACATCCGACTCTTTTGTTAATAACCCCGTAGCCATATAATTTGGGTCACAATACCCAGCTGTGCCTACAGCTTGAGAAACAAGAAATGTGTCTTGTTGGTTAGCAGGACCAATTTTGGACAGACCAAAATCAGAAATCATAGCTTTCCAGTTATCATCTAATAAGATGTTTGAACTCTTAATATCACGGTGCAATACTCTTTGTTGGCTCCCGTCAGGATTATGAAGGTAGGCTAATCCGCGAGCTGCCCCAATGCAGATATTAAGACGTTGGACCCATGTAAGATCACCACCGAGATACCTGTCGAGGCTCTTTCTAGATGCATACTCGTACACAAGGATTTTTTCTCTGCCTTCATCACAAAACCCTAAGAGAGAAGCAACATTTGGATGTCTGTAGTGTGAAAGCAACATAATCTCCTTCCAAAACTCAGGATCACCTTGTCCAAATTTACGATCTAAAATCTTAATAGCAACCGTGGTATTCCCCTCGGAGTGCTTGAGTTCTCCCTTGTACACTTTTCCGAATCCTCCTTCCCCGATGCAATTCGCAAAGTTGTTGGTTGCATTTTTAATTGCTCTTAGCTCTATTTTAAGGTGATTAAACTTTTTGTTTAAAGACATGTTTTAATAATTTTGATAGATAGATCGATGAGCTAGATTCAAAGAAATAATGGAAATCAAGGATTTTCGATCAGCTCCAAACAATTATGTACGTACAATCAATCTAGCTACCCTTCCTTGGATTCATTTTATTAAGATCAGCAAGATATATAATAGTAATAACGTCAAGTCAACTCCCTGTCAAAATTTGCATTTTCAAATTTCTAGCCGCCTTAAGCGACTTTTCCTTGTTTTTAATTAATTATTATATTTGTGTTTCAATAATTACCTAACAAAATAATTTTATAATTTCAACTAAAATTTTTTAAGTCTTTGGCTTAATTTATAGTTATGTATGGTAGGTGCTTTTATGCTAATTATTGTACTCGTATTAAACAATAGCCTTTGGTCATCTCCATGATATATACTTTCTACTTTCCAGCCATAATCGCACTCGCAATTCATTCTTGGTGTCTCGTGCCCCACTCGTTTTCCACATAATTATTTTGTGGGACTCATGGTCCGGCTCGTGATGAGTTTAACTGGTGGTTCCAACCACGTTTTTTCCCACTAAAGATAAACATTCGTAGATAAACATTCGTGTATAGTTTGTTACATTCTGAGATCCTAAACCCAAATAACAAATATTAGTGATGGGTTTTAAATAAAAGGTAGGCTTCAGACTAATGGTTGATTAGTGGTAGGTTGAGGGTGTTGTATAAGATTAGTGGTTGAAAATTGCTTGGTTAGGGAGGGAGAGATTTTTCTGACGTGACATTGATATGACCCATGTCAACATGAGAGTTAAAAAAAGGAGTTATGATAAATCTACTAACATATTATTGTTATATTAAACGCATGCTCGTACGATGCGGCGGTGATGGTGGTAGCGGCGGCGGTGTGGTTATTAATGTAAAAGTAATTAATGTAAAAGGGGTAGTTGAGGAATTTATGTTGAAAATTATTTCATGAGTATTATAGGTATATTTAGTAGAGTTGTTAAATTAGTGAATTAAGGAGTTATATATATATAACAATTATCTGCTTTAAAAAGTTATGCATCATGGCCTCATGGGTAATATACTTGTACTTATTGTATATACAAAATTTTTTAGAGATTCATCATTACCCTTAAAATATATATTCCCTCCCAATATTTATCATTCAAATAGTTAAAATTCATTTCTCTACCATGCCCTTTGGTTACAAATGATAGAAGTGTCTACCTAAACAGTTCTTTGATGTGTATATTTTTCATTCAAACTTTAACATAAAAAATAAGGGGATGTTTAGTATGTTGTTAACAGCAGAGGAGAGGAGGGGGGGGGGGGGGGGGGGGGGGTGAA